>OY744496.1:7957731-8059822 GCA_963556185.1 Pseudopediastrum boryanum
AATTCCGTCCGGTTCTGGGTCCAGTCTGTGCATGTTCAGACGGCAGTAGACTGTAGAATGTGCCAGTTGTCGCTTGATCACTGGAACCATATTTAGGATCCTTACTTCAACTGGAACTGGCCCGTTCTATGCCTGTTTCACCTCGGGACGTATGCGGACATACCTGGGCATTACATCGTCGAGACGTTGCAGAGCATAAAGCTATCGTTCCGACACATTCAGCGCAAGATGTGTAGTGTTATGGGTGGTTCCTGATCGTACTAGCCCGTTCTGCAGCTGTTAATGCTGCGCCAACAGCAGGATTTGCTTCCTACAGAGGCCTTAGCACGTTCGCCCTTGCGGTTGTGGCGCGCTGATGCGATACAGCAGCTTAGGAGCTTTGCGAAAAATAGTAAAGGGGACTTTTGACTGGTCCTTGTGCAACCATGTGTCGGTTGCTGGCGTACATTGGCCACCCCACCCTCATAGCAGACGTGGTTCTATGGCCTGATCGATCCATCATCAAACAGTCGTATGATGCTAGAGAAAGGATACAGGATCCTTCCCTGCCGTTCCACCTGGGCTTTGGCAACTTGAATGGAGATGGTTTTGGCATTGGCTGGTTCAGCCCAAATGACCAGAGGAAGGCAGACTCGGCCCCTTGCATGTTCAAGAGCGTAACACCAGCATGGTAAGAGAGCACGCACGTACTGAAACCTTCGGATTGCTGATTAGGCAACATCTGATCATCTCCTGCAGTGAGTACCACCGCAGTTGACTTTCCAGCAGGAATGCTTGGGTGGTTGACCGGTCAGGTAGCCAGCAAAATCAACAGTTCTGAGCTGCTCCCTGAAGCATAGCTAAACAATGCATCCTTCTAATGCTCCATCCAGGAACAATGAGAACCTGGCCCGTCTGTCCTGCAAGATCATCTCCCCTCTGATCTTCGCTCATGTGCGTGCTGCCTACCCTGGCATGCCTGTCAGTGAGCAGAACTGCCACCCCTTCCAGTGGGGCCGCTACCTCTGGATGCACAATGGTGTGGTAGGGGGCTTCAACACCATCCGCAGGGCGCTTCTGGCCACACTAAGTGATGCAGCTTACAACAGCATCCAGAGCTTTCATTCAGACTCTGCGGTGTCCTTTGCCATGTTCCTGAGCCACCTGCCCGACATGGTGAACCAGCACCCACCAGATGTCCTGTTGAAGGCCATGCAGGTACGGCAGGGCAGGGGACGATCAGCACAGAAATAGGAGGGACTGTAGCACAGGCACTGCAGGAGCACAGACAAACGGGTGCTAAGGGACAACAGGGGACATGTTTGAGCACCCCTGACAGCAATGGTGCCCTGAATACCAGGTTGCCGGATCCTTGAGGCCAAAGAAGGCAAAGTCAGGGGGCAGTGGAGCAGGCAGCTGATAGAAATGCAGGCAATACGTGGTACGACTCTGCTTGGCAGCTTGGTGGCTCCATCTGAATGGAAGCTGCCAGTGCATAAGTAGCAGCAGCTTTAGCCTTGGAAATTAGAAGTTTATGGGGAGCATGTTGGAACACTCCTGCCAGGGTGTTCTTCCCAGCACGGCATCTCTTGAAGCCGATATCATCTTGGTGGCATGGATTTAGCCATTGCCATCTTGTCCAGTTATAGATTGGCAAGCATTCAGCAGCTGCAAATGCAGATGTACAAACGCTCCGCTCATGCTTAGCTTCTATATGACTATTACCTTCTAGATATTGGATGGTATGCCCTGTAAATGGGTAGCTGCTTCAGATCGTAGCGGGCTGCTAATCTGTGCTGACAATATGCACATGTCTTCTTGTACTGTCTGCAGGACACGATAAGCACTATCAGCCATGTCCAGGAGGTGTATGGCATCACTGCCACATCCCTCATGAACTTTGCTGTCAGTGATGGTGTCACTATGCTGGTCACACGCTTTGTACGGCCCGAGACAGAGCAGGCAGCCACGCTGTACTATGCAGAAGGTCAGTGGAGGGTATGATTGGCATGACATGCACCATGAGGCTGTGCTTTTGCGACTCAGTACCCACTGTCCTGTCTTCTGAAGTCACTCATAGCAGCATATTTGTCCCAGAAGTCTGGTCGGATGCATTAGATACACCCCTGTTCTGCTTCTTCAGTTGGCACTGGTGCTGTACTTGATGAGCAAAGGAGGAGCTTGGCTCCGGGCTGCCACAATATTTGCAGGAATGGTTGCTTCCCAAGTATAGCTCCTCCTCTATTCTGGATTACCTTCATTTACACATGGTAAGACCACATGCCTCACAGAGCTGTTCCTTGCAGTCACTAGTGCATGCCAACCCTGTGCCATTTCCCACACTTTGCCATCGCTGTTGGCATCTGTAGGCGCATCCTTTGAGCGGATGGCCGCCACCCACATGGGCAGGACCCCATCAGGTCACCAGGACCCAGCTACAGCAGCAATCAATGGCACCAATCACCAGCCATCTACAGCTGCAAATGGCAGCGAGGGCAGTGCTGCAAATGGGACGGAGGAGGGCTGCACCCAGTTGTGCAACAACAACAACCCAGTAGGCAGCAGCATTCTGCAGGAGGCGAGCTACAGTGTTACCTATGGGGAGCGTGGGGCGGGGGTGGTGCTGATTGCTTCGGAGCCCATCACAGGCAGCACTACAGATTGGGTGAGTGCAGCAGCTACCTGCAGCATTGGATTGCGCCAGCAGGTTGATCACATAGCTTTGAAGTTTGGTAAATGCTCCTGGTGTACAGGCTCCTGGTGTCCAACAAAGAACCATGACGAAAAGCAGAGCAGAGGTGGTGGTAACAGCGGCATGATGTAGAGTTCTTTGCAGCAGCTGGTGGTGCCATTGGGGGGGAATTGGGAATTGCAGCTCATCCTTATACTGAAAAGTGTGGTAGGGAGGCGCCTGCTAGGTAACTGATTATAGGATGGAACTTCAGCGGATATCAAGCACGAGCCAGCGGCAGCGGCAGTTGGATGGTGGAGGGTGTCAATGCAAATTAGATAGTACTGAAAAAAGGCCCCGAAGCTACCTGCTGAGGTCTGATGTGTTCTAGCTGGTTGCTTACCTAGCGTTATGACAGCAATGCTACCCCATGTGTTTTGTTGCGTCATCATCTATGCTCTGTCATCAGTACCTACTGCAAGCATCAGGTACTATACATGGATGTTTACCCACACAGCTCCGGTGGAGAGATGTGTGGAATGTTACCTTCCAATGTGATGGTGGTATCCGCTCTGCATACCTGTCTGCTGCCCTGCTTTTATGGGGCTGCTTGAACTGTCTCTTGGTCTGCAGGACTCATCATTCCATCATTCGTCAGGATGTTCTGATGTACAGTTTAAGCTCCAGTCCCCTTGGTCACAGTAGCTTGGGTTTGCTTTGACTGCAGGTCTCAGTGCCAAAGAACACTGCCCTGATTATTACAAGGGAGAAAGGAGGCTACCTTAACATCATGCGCAGTCCAATAAGCGCCTCAGCCCCAGACCCCATACAGCAGGAGGTGTCCACCTGCCTGGAGGCCATCAGCCGCAGCATGAGCACCAAGAGCAGTGCATGGGTCGTCAAGAAGCCATCAAGATCATCGGAAGCCTTGACAGAAGACTCGCTGGGGAGGAGTTTGTCTGGAGGTGAGGCAGTAGCTGTGAAGGCTCGGCATGAGTTTATGGAATTCCCTAAAGTACGACCATTTGCATTCGTTTTGTTACTCTTGATGGATTGACGCTGTAAGCTGTGCCTGTTGCTTCTGCATACGTGTCAATTTATATGTGATTAAGTAATGCCCGCGGCAGCGAGAAAGATGTATGTCGACTGTGGTTGGCATTGCTCTGCATTGTATGTATATCGTCTATCAAAGCACACATTGCTAAATCTGCTTGGCTGTAGCCCGTTATTAGCTGTGGAGGCTGTTGGAGTGTTGGATTCTGAGGATACCGGACCGAAGGAAGCGGAGCGAAGAAGCGCAAGTACCTTCATACTACAGGCAATGTTGAGTGTTTGAAATTGATCTTGTAGGGATACCTCCCCGTAGTGCCATTTCTTCATCCTTTGACTGACTCTCGCCCTGCTTGTTTCCTGTGTTTGTGTTAGCAGACCCCATGCCCGTGCACTTAGAGGAGGAGCATCTTCTGACAGGCCACCCTGGGCCAGTTCTGGCCACAACTATGGATGAAGCAGCACAACGGCTCTATACTGCAGGCACGGATGGCACAGTACGGGTTTGGGATTTGGCAACCATGTGCTGCCAGCAAGTGATGGCATGTCACTACAAGCCCGTCACCCAGTTGGCACTAGTAGGTGGGAAGTTGTACACAGCAGCAGGAGGTGGCATCAAGGTGTGGGACACTAAGACCTTTGAGGCTGTGGACCGTATCAAGACCAGTTTCTACAGCGGAGGGATCAGGTCCATGCTGGTAAGAATTATGAGGGAGAGGTGGTAGAGCGACGTGGATTTGCAGTTTGCTGGGACCCCATATCAATACTGATGCGTGGAGTTGATGAAGTTACTAGATGCACATGCTGCAGGAGCGGAGGTGCTGGCTCTGTTTTGTGGTCTGTAGTTTGCTAAGGGATGTGCTGTCGAGATGTGTAGGCACCATATAGGTACCGAGGACCAAGGGTCTATGGTGGATGGTTGTGTGCCGTTGTACTGCTACAGTAGCATTGTTGTCCCACTGGTGGCTTCCATAACTGCTTTAGTGGTGCTGCAAACTTATGCTTGGAGATAAGCACATCAGCATGCCAAGTGTTTGCTGCTGCCCTGGCTGACATGCAGCCAAGGCTTGAGCCGTAAGGGCAACCCCAGCCATTTTTAAAAACGAACCCCAGAACCACAAATTCATTTGCTGCTTTATGACCAGGTGATGCCTGATGGGACCATATTTGTGGGTCATCACACCACCATCAAGAAGTACCTGCCCAATACTACGCCGGAGCCCCCTGAACGTAGCCCCACCCCTATCCCTTCAAGTCCCAGCCGAGTGGCTATCAGGGAACCTGATGCGGAGACAGGTGCTGCTTCAAACCATGTGGGCCCCGTCAACTGTCTTGTCGTCTGTGGCCAGTACCTATGCAGTGCAGGTGAGAGCAAGCTGGGCGGTCCCTTGCAACATGAGCAAGGCATTTGCACTTGCTTGAACACAGTTGTTGTACTTTGCACATGTGATATGGATGTTTTTTATAGGGCGCTATGGGGGCGTCGCCGTAGGTCCAGTCAACCACTCTACAATGCATCCTGCTTGGTCGATGTTGCTTAGGTTTAGTGCAAGGGAATGTTGTGCTTGACCTTGAAGCAGTGCCATGGAACGGACCGAAGTGTGAATGTACAGGGAGTGCAGATATAATTGCTAAGATCAACGGACCAAACATGCCATGATGGGCGTAAAGACACTAGCTCCCAAGTACACCCACTAACCGCTCACACACCTACGCCTGTAACTTGCAGGAGGAGATGCGATGATACGGGTGTGGCGCGCCTCTGACCTGAAGCTCATGCGAGTATTGCGTGGTCACAGAGGCAGTGTGTTGTGCCTGCTAGCAGTTGGCAACCTGCTGCTGAGTGGGGCTCGGGACAATGCAATAAGGTAAGGGGGCATGTTGACTTCCATTGAATGCACCTTTGCCTCCCCATGCACAGAGGATTGAAATGCACATCCGCAAAGGTAGACTGATTGTGGCACACAAAAAAAGAAAGGTTGCAGCACCGCCTTTGTGGTACTGAATTTCCACTAATTGAAAGCCATATGATGTAAAAATTGTGGTGATAAAAGTTTTACAATTGTGAGTGTTGACAGTTGTGTGTGTGTATTTCCTGGTGGTACTGCAGGGTGTGGGACCTGGATATGGACATGATGTGCCGCCGCACCCTTCTAGGGCACAAGGACGATGTCCTCGCTCTCCATGCCATTACAATGCGTCACCTTGGACGTGATTTCAGCAGCAGCAAGCTCATACCTACAGGTTCTGTCTCCAGTGTCCCCTCTGGCACTCTTGGTCC
The DNA here is from genome assembly GCA_963556185.1 of Pseudopediastrum boryanum. Lineage (NCBI taxonomy): Eukaryota > Viridiplantae > Chlorophyta > Chlorophyceae > Sphaeropleales > Hydrodictyaceae > Pseudopediastrum > Pseudopediastrum boryanum. The sequence continues at coordinate 7,963,713 of OY744496.1, forward strand.
CACCCTTAGCGGCCCTGTAGGTTCCATAGGTGGGATCAAGACAAGCAGCCACACCCCACCGTGCGGGATGTCCGCTCTTATAGCATCTGCATCCGCAGACGGCACAGTCAGGATTTGGTCCTCTTCCTGGTCCTGCATTAGGATCCTTACATTAGCAACAGCAGCAGCAGGCGGCGGTCAGATGCAGGGGGGGTATTATTACAACAACAATAACAACCATGCGGGCAGCAGCAGCAGTGGTAGGCAGCAGCAGCACCAGCATCAGCAGGATGGCAATGAGCTGGGGTCACCTACAGCTGAGGGGGAGGAGCAGAGGGAGAGGAGCAGCACAGAGATGAGCCGCTGGGCCAATAATGACAAAGGCCATCGTATGAGCCTCAGTGGGAGCTACATACCTAGGGGGAACTGCGGGATTTGGGGCAAGAGCTTTAAATCAGGAAAGGGAGGAGCTGATGGTGAAGAGAATGGAGCGCCTGCAGCAGCCGCAGCATTGACTGTTGCCATGTCGCGGCGATTTGTTGCGGCAGGGTTCACTGACGGAGGCGTGCGACTGTGGCATGCAGATGACTTGGTTGTTACGGACCTAGCACAGCAGTTGAGTGGGTACTTGGATGATGGGCTGTTGCAGCGGCAAATGTCCTCTGGCCTTATCTTGCCGCTGTCTCCCCCTATGAGCCCGAAAGGGCAATGGTCAGTAGAAGTAACAGGAGGGGTGCTGGGGGCTTCCTGGGGTAGCGGGGGATTGTCTGGCGGTGGTGGTGGTGGTGGGACGATAGTGTCTGGAGGCTTTGGGGAGAGTGGGTTCCATGGGTCTCGGGGAAATCCATGTGCTAGGGCATTCTGGGCTGAACTTATGGTGGAGGGATCGTTGCCAGGATGTCAGTCAGTTGCAGCAGGGGTACTTGGGGCTGCAGTTCTTGCTGGTAGTGTCGAGGACATGCAGGATGGTGTGACAGCAGCAGCAGTATCAAGCACTGGTGATCAAACGCAGCAGCAGCAGCAGAATGGTGCAGTTTTGCCTAGCAGTAGCAGCAGCGACCCAGGGGGCCAGCAGCGGCAGCAGCAGCCGAAGCCGAGAGGTGCCTTGAATGCCGCCCTTGCTCTCGCGAGCCAGCAGCAGCAACAGCAGCAGCAGTACCTGGTCACTGCTACTCGTGCTGGTTCTGGGACGCTGAGTTGGCTCTGCAATGCCAGCTTTGGTACTAGCTGGTGCTTGGCTTGTGGGTCGCAGGACCAGCAGCTCGTGCGCTCTCTCAAGGAGTTTGTGGCAATACGTACAGTCAGTGCAGACAAGGTGAGGAAATTCAGTCTAGCTCTGCTTTCCTAGGTGGCCTTCCTACCGATGTCTGGGTGAACCTGGCAGGTGCTTCCTTCCCTGTAAGCAGTGGGCAGCCAAGAGGTCAGCGTGTGAGATCCGAGGGTCCTTGTATCTATGAGCAGCCTGTTTCGGAAGATATGATGCCAAGCTGGGCCTCCTTGCCCTCAAGGCCATGGCTCCTGAAAGCCGTGTGCAAGTGCACTATAGCACACCTGTTCCTCCAAATATGGCTAGCATGGACATCTGCTGCCTCCCAAGTGCTATCTCATTTGCTATATACACCCGTTCAAAGTCCAACCTAAAATGCAGACATGATCAATGATGTGAAGGGAACCACATTGCATGACAAGCCTGCACTGAGTGCAAGGTAAGGGTACCGCACAGCGCGCATGCGGCTGTTGCGTCAAGACTTCTCCTTGCTCATTGGGTTTGTAATCAGTCAGAATGATTGTTGAACACACCAACTCAGCGCTTGCGGGACTTGAAGAGCAGCTGTAAGCACTACTTGCTGATCCTTTGCTGTGCTGTGTTGTTCTACAGAAGCTGCGAGATGAGTGCCTCAGAGGCGCCAAGTACCTTGCTCGGTTGCTAGAAGGGCTGGGAGCAGAAGTGAAGATGAGCCAGTGCATGGAGGGCAAGAACCCGGTTGTGCTGGGCCGGCTGGGTAAGAACCCTGCATATCCCACAGTGGTGTTTTATGGGCATTACGATGTGCAGCCTGCTGAGGAGCCAGATTGGAGGACAGCTCCCTTCCAGATGTGTGCGGTTGATGGCTACCTTTGTGGACGAGGGACCAGCGACAACAAGGGGCCCATCCTGGCATTCGTGTATGCGGTGAAGGTGGGTGCCATTGTTTGATACAGTTTTCATGCAGGTACCAGGTGCATTTAATTCCAGCTGATAGCATAATGATTGATGAACCAATTATGGACAGATCGCTTGAGCATCCATTCACTGTCCATTGAGTGTTGAGTGCTGTCTTTGTTCAGGCAAGTTAAATTTGCGGCCGCACATCTCCAGGCAATGACATAGTCCCTGGGGTGTTGTGTCCTGACATGTCATAATGCATGGCAACTGTGATTCTGTACTCCTGGGCAACGCACAGCACACATGTCTGGTGTGCATCTGCTCGTTTCATAGACTGGCGATTTGTGAAGTGATTACCAAATAGTCAGCATGCTGTTCAGTCCGACCGGGATACCAGGTGGACTCCCACGCTGCCAGGTAACGAGACTATAGACTAGGCAGCCTACTTATGGGACATGCCCTTCCCCTTCCTGCCATCCGTAGTAGCAAACACCGCCCTGGGAGGAATTAAAACCTGTTCCATGGCTATTGCTGGCCCAAAGCCTACCAAAGTTTTAAGCATCAGGGGTACGTTGGTTGCTTCTCCATCGCAACCGCCAGCTGGCCTGGGGCCATGACTAAGGTAGCAATTGCAAGAGGCTCCTAACCAAACAGCATCTTTTGCTCCTGCAGGAGATGCTTGATTGCTGGCAATCTGCTGGTACGGTGGCGCCCATTAACGTGGCTTTCATCTTTGAGGGGGAGGAGGAGAACGGCAGCATTGGCTTTAGGGAGGCCGTGTCTGCCAATATTGGCTGGTTTGGGGATGCTAGCTTGGTAGTCATCAGCAACACAGTGTGGGTGGGAGAGAACACCCCCTGCTTGACATATGGCATGCGAGGGATGATCACAGGCAGCATAATGGTGAGTGCGCAGAATTTGCATATTCAACAGTGGATGCTTGGTAGAGGAGGGCTTGTATTTGGGTGATTTGTGTGCTATTCACTTGCTAGACCTGCCAAAGAGATAAGGAATGATGCAAGTGCACAGAATGTGCAGGGAAGGGGAGATAGTCAGCCTATTGGTTGGTGGATGGTTGAGAAGTGCGGTGTAGCAAAGAGCTAGTGAGGTGACTACTGTACTTAGATAGCACTTCTGGTTGAAAAGGAGCTGGGTTTTCAGTGCTTTCTTCTGCTGGTATGGTACCCACTGGGAGCACCATGTGCGCATGGCACTTCAAGTTTACTGGGGAGGATGTGTAGGGTGCAAGCTTTCTAGGTATGCTTGTACGCCTTCTGCGGCATAGTTGCCATAACTAGCCCCGGGCTGTGAATGATGGCTCATATAAAGCGTCCCTGCTGGTCTCCATCTGATGTTTTTTTGCAAGGTTGAGGTGTGGGAACCACGGGGTTTTGCTATAACATACCATGAGTTATGAACGCAAGGCTGGTGTCTAGCGGTTAGCGTCGGTCGAAAGGCACAGGAGGTGAGATACGGGACTCTTTGCTGTGGTCCGGAGGGTCTTTGGGGCATACTGCTTCACTCAACACATACCATGAGTCATGACAAGTGCTGCTTCTGCTGCTGCAGGTGAGCGGTCCAGACAGAGATATACACAGCGGCAATGATGGTGGGGTGTTTGTGGAGCCCATGGTGGACCTGGCAAAGGTGCTTGCTACGCTTACAGAGCCCGGCAGCAGCAGGATTGCTGTGCAGGGCTTCTACAATGATGTGCGGCCGCACCTCATTGACCTGGCTTGGCGGGGCTTGCATGGCAGTGAGGAGTTCAGCATGGAGATGTACAGGTGAGAGGAAGTGATGCTAGGTTCTTTCAGCCAAGGCATGAGGAGAGGGTGGTCCGGACGAAGATACAGGGGAGGAAAAAGAGAGACGGTGGAAGGAGGGCGAAGAAATGCAAGGGGTCGAGAGAGGAATTGACAAAAAGGGGGATGAAGGATGTGCAGAGAGTGAGGCAGCTGAGGGAGGAATAAATGGAAGGGTGGAGGAGGAGGGCAGGAGGGGGCGACGGGGCACATGGAGGGCTGGGGAGAGGGCGAAAGTAGGGGAGGTGGAGCTTAAGTGAAGAGAAAGCAGGGAATCCTGTTTTATGCCTCTGCAGAAAGCATAATGCCACTGGCACTTACTCCTCTGCAATGTCGCTTCAGCATAACATGTTGCTTTTGCTGCACGATTGTGTCCTGCAGGGATGCCATTGGCGTGCCGGCGCTGTCAGCTCCTCCCAGCAAACACGACCTCCTAGAAGCTCGCTGGTGCCAACCCAGCCTGTCTATCGTTGATGTGCGCACAGAAGAGCCACCACCATCCACTACCTCACAGCAGCGGAGTTCAATAGCAGGAATAACAGTGCCAGGGGCAGCAGCAACAGCAGGCGCAGCAGCAGCAGCACCAGGCTGTGGCAACAGCAGTAGCATTGATGGCAAACCGGCAGCTTTCACTAGCAGTAGCAGCAGCAGTGGCCACATGGGGGTGCACACCTCCCCTACTCACTGCCAGCATCAGCAGCGTGCCATGGGCAAGAATGGAGAGAGGTCCTGCTACAGGTTTGGTCCCACGCGGTTTAGCGTCATCCCACGCATGGCAGTTGGGAAGGTTTCCATACGCTTTGTGCCGGAACAGGATGCAGGGGTGCTAATTGCTTGCTTGAAGGCGCATGTGCAGAAGGAGTTTGATAAGCTGGGGAGTAAGAACAAGGTAAAAGGGTTAAGGCATCTTCGTCCAAAGCTGGGAAGAAGGCTTCTGGCGATTGCAAGTTGTATGTTGCAGTTTAGGTGGGCCAGAGAGCCATTTATCCAGGCAAAGTGTATGGGAGCTTGCAGCGTGGCAACAGGTGGAATTAGGCTTTTGAACAGTGTTCTTTTAATTCAGCTCCATTTGATGAAATGCAGGTTGTCACAGCATCATATGTAGCGTGTAGCGCTTTGGATTGCCTAACACAGGAGGTGGATGTCATGTATAATTAGTCCTTTGGCACATATTGTACTCATGGACTGGGGCCCTGGTTCAGGATTCACAGCGTATGGGTGCGTTTGCGTGATAATTCGAACACATTCCACACTTGCATAAGCAAAAGTATGGGACCAAGCTTCAATTTTAGAACAAATGATGGCCACCGTTATCAAGAAGTCAGGCAGCAGTGGAGGATGGATGATGCATAGCTTTTAAATCCATGTCTGCTTCTGTTGCCTCTCAGGTGGATGTGCTGGTGCATTCCGTGGGTGACTGGTGGGAGGCAGACCCAGAAAGCAAGCTCTTCAAGATGGCGGAGCGTGCTGTGACACGCGAGTGGGGCATGCCGCCACTCTACGTGCGGGAGGGAGGCACCATGCCTGTCGCCTCCCTAATAGAGAAGCTGCTGGGAGCTCCTGCCCTTATGATTCCCATGGGGCAGTCGTCAGATAACTGCCACCTGGCAAATGAGCGGCTGCGGCGGGTGAATTTGGTGAAGGGCAAGAATGTGGTGCGAAACTTGTTGGAGGAGCTGGCTGCAGCATCAGCAGTAGTAGCACCACAACCAGCTGCGGACCTGGAGGCTACTGCAAGTTGATGATGAAGAGGCTGGTAATTGCAGCTAGTGGAATCTGGGTTCTTGTTGGATCCTATCAGTTACCACAAAGCTTCCTTCTGGTCTGGAAGGGAAAGATAGTTCAAAGGTAACGCATGTTGCAGCTGCTAGCAAGGCATATAGTGGAAGCTGGTGTGCACGGCAAGGAACACCCGATGCAGAACATGCAAGTTCAGAGCCATGTGGAAGCTGAGGAGGTTTGGGTTGAGACACAGTGTGGGGAAACCTCCCGTGCAGGGTGCTGGATGTGGTAGCCAAGGTGGAACTAGTGGCAGATGTCATGCTCCAGATGATGACATTCTCAAGGGAGGTAATTAGTGGGAGCAGCTGGGAGATATAGCTTAGTTGGGACTAAGGGGTCTGCAAGATGGGGACGTGCAGAGTGAAAAAGGGAAGTTTCAAGCTGAGGCTCTACTTACTGAAAGACTCTGCAGGGGAGAAGGGTGCAGCAATAGCACAGGGTTGCGGGCATCAGCAGCAGGAGTAGTCCACTGCATATATGCTGCCATAGGGCTCTGTGTCCGCTCATAGCTGTTATTTATGTATGGCTAGTCGTAAAGGAAGGGACCCCTGTGGCTGACTGAAGCTTTGTGGTCCAGGAGCGAGGGTCAGGATGTAGCAGGAGAGGTTGAGCCACTCTGAAGGAGGCTCTGATATTTGCCATTGGAGGTCTGCTACTGCTCTTGTTGGGCGATTCCAGACTCTGATAGACAACATATGGGTATGTTAAATTATGCTGGATGAGTGGGATGGGCTAGATGGTTCCACAGCAGGATGGTATTTTGTATACTAGACCACAGGCTTTGAGCATGCCGTGTCAACGCCAGTGGGTTGCCTTGAGTGATCTTACAACACCCAAATCTGAATGTGCAGGATAGGAGGGAAGGAGGGACTGTAGTCTGCTATGCTCATGGTTTTGTTAACTATATGCAGGAGAGTAGTATGTAACTGAAGCAGAGTGGATTGTGCAAAGCATTAAGAGCCTGCACAGCCTTGTGCAGGCGATGTCAGCTTTGTCCTCCCAACGTCTTTAGTCCTGTGCTGTTAGACTATCCACAAGGAAGGAGAGGCTGCATGGGCAAGTTGTTCTGCCAAACACACTTGGTGAACCTGGGGTGCCTAGTTGGGGACACTTGCTACTGGGTGTGTCGATGGGAGCCTAATGTGTGGGATTGGGGGTGCATGGTACTAAATTGCCAATTTTTCAACTACATGGCACCATGCAGTGATGTTGGTCTGGCCAGGTGTTCTTAGGTGATGGTGTACTGATCATCTCTTTTGTCTGCATGTACAGCAGGTGGCATAGAGTTGGAGCAGCTAACATCGCTTGCTTTTTCTGCTGGGGTAATTGCTCTTTGTCCTGAAAAGCTGCTTTTGCTCATGGCTGGGTTGCAGGATGGAGTAGCAGAGGCGTGACGGGGCGTTAGTGTAACCTGTCATACTTCTCATAGCACGCCTAGTTATCTAAAGTTACGCCCCATCACGCCTCTGCTATAGTCCTGAGCGCTCGCGGGAGCAAGGCAGCTTGGCTGAGAAAAGGTGTGCTTATTATCATGCTTGACGTTTTTAGAGGAGGTATTGTCTGTAGAGATTGTGACCTAAGGCATTTTAGCGGAACGAGTGTCTGTCGACGCATCTTGGAATCTTGGAACGAGTGTCTGTCGACCAGCAGGCGCCTAATTCTTATCTATAATCTTTATACTGAGCAGGGGCTAACTTCGTTAACGCATGAGTATGCGGCAAGCCCATTCAGAATTGCGAGCCCGGACCACATCTTCAGCCAAGCAATCGAGATGGCTCGCACACACTACTGCTGCCCATAGGCATGGCACAACCCGTTCAAAGGTCCGTGCCCAAGAAAGGACTGAACATATTTGAAGCCAGATTGTACAAATGTGTTTGACTGGTCACCAAGGATCATAACCGGTCACTTCAGTCTTAATGGATCTGCTGCTGCAGCCTTATATTCCTCTTGTGACATCCAACCGGGTTCTGCTGCTACCACCGGCCATACAAACCGCTCAAAGGTGGTAGCATTCACCCCATACCTCTTCTCCCAGTCCTGGATATCTACCACCTCCTGCCAGCCAAGGCTGCTGCTGCTGCTGCTGAGGTCGTAGCTCCCAGCAGCAGCTGCTCCATTCACAATAGCTCCCTCCGTTGTTCCTAACCTGCTGACCCTATTAATATCTGTTGGCCCCATTAAGCCATTGAGTCCAGAAGGTATAGGTCCAGCCCCTTGGGCTCCCTCACCCTGCGCAGGTTCTCTGTCATGCTGCTGCTGCTGCTGCTGCCACTGCCTATAGCCCTGGTTCCCCCCTGGGCCAGTACCCTGCTGGGCTGCCTGAGAAACATTGTGCCCTGTGCCTTCGAGTAGCATCAACCCCGGCAAGCGAACTTCTGATGGCTGCTGTACAGCTCTTCGTGCTAGAAGGGGTGCCCCAGCAGCCAAGTCTGCTGCTACTGCTCCTCCTGCCACCACCCTTGCTGCTGCTGCTGCTACTGCGGCGATGCTGGATGCTGCTCTTCTTTCCAACCCTGCTTCATCCTCGCTTGCACCCTTGCAAAGAAGTTCTTCTGCCCTGGCAACTGGGTCTCCAGAGTTGGTTACCCTGCCCTCAACAGTCCCCAATTCTTCAACATGCTCACTAAGTGCTCCTAGCAATGGTCCAGCTGCAGCACAATCCTTTGCAGTGCCTTGCTGCTCATCCCTGACCTCCCCTACACCCTCTTCCTTGATTCCGCAATCCAGCCCCCCCTCCACCCCATGACCCAACCTGCCACTTGCACCATCTGCTTCTGCTGAACTTGCAGCTCTTGTCTCTGCTGCTGCAGCCGCTGGCACAGCGGCGTTGCTGCTTCTCCGGCTTCCATCCACTCCTAGCGCTGCTTCTGCTACTGCAAGTGCAAGTGCGTCCTGTCTTTTCCCCAGGAGGCTCCCAGCAGCTTGACAGAAGCATTCAAAGGTCACACCCCCAGCTGCTGCTACTGCTGCTGCTGAAGCTGATGTGTCCATACTTGCCATACTAGTAACTCCTGCTGCAGCTGCTGCTCCTGATGGTGGTGATGGTGGTGATACCGCTGCTGTCCCTCCATTAACATTCACTTCTGCTTTAGTCCCTACCTCTGTGCCTGCAGCTGGGACTTCCCCCTGCCCCCTGTTAAGCCCCATCCATAACACTGATGCTGTGGCTCCAGCCTGTGCTGCTGCGCCTTCTGCTTTAGCTCTTTGTGATGCCGCTGCTGCTGCTTCTATTTCTCCTCCTCCTCCTGCTTCTGTTCCTCCTCCTCCTCCTCCTGCTGCCACTGCTCCTTCTGTCGCTGCTGATGCTGTTGCGCCCACTGCTGTTTCTGCTGCTGTTGTATCTTCAGCTCCTTCTACTGCTGCTGCTGCTGCTGTGCCTTCTCCTTCTCCTGTTGGTGCTGCTGCTGCTTCTGTTCTTCCTCCTCCTCTTCTTTCTGCTCCTCCTCTTGCTGTTGGTACGTATTCTGCTCCTCCTGTTGCTGCTCCAGCCCCCCCTGCTTCTGCTACTCCCCTTCCCCTTCCTCCTGCTGCTGCTGGTGCTGGAGGTGCCCAACCATGTTCTGCTCTTACCCTCTGACAAGTGCCCCGAAATCTTTCCTGTGTGATCAGCTCCTGCCTCAGGAGCTCACACAATGCCCAGTAAGCACGACCTGCAGCATTGTCTGCTTGCTGGCTTGCAAGGCTGGTTTCCCTGCTGTCTCTGTGCTGCATTGGAAGTCCAGTACTGCCAGCAGCACCAGCAGCAGCAGCGGCAGTAGAAGGACATGGAAAACCCCTAGCACCATGGCCTGGAAAAGGAGGAGCGGCAGCGACAGCAGGCACGATAAGGGGATGTAGAGGAACCGATGGTGCATCCCTGGCTGGGGCATGTCCATCAGGCTTGTGCTCATCCTTTGATACTTCTGTGGTTGAAGCTGCCACCACCAGTGGCAACACATCAGCTGTTGCTGAAACTGCCACTGCTGCTGCTGCCAGCTGCACTACTTCAGCCTCTTTGCACAGTCCTGTGGCTGCTGCTGCTTCTCCTCCTTCTGCTGCTGCTTGTTTTGCTGTTGCCATTATTGTAACAGCGCTATCGGCTGTTGCTGCTGCTGGTACCCTCTGCACTAATGCTGGCACGCCCAGATTTAGCCAGCCCTGCCCTCCCAGCACCTCCAGCAGCAGCTGTGCATTGCGTTGATAGCGTTCCAAGGCGATCTCCTGCTGCTCCAGCTGCTGCTGCTCCTGTTGGGCATATAGCCCTTTTCGCCAGAGCATCACCTCCTCCTGCTCCTACAATAACAACACCATGTTAGCAGTAGTGGTGAGAATTTTGCTGACTTCTTCATGGCTGGTGATAGGTGGAAAATAAATCAATGGCTGAGTTACTACAAGTTGCAGCGATGGACAAGCACAAGTGGTCCTTCGGAATCATGACGGCCTAAAGAAGCAATGTGGCTACTAACACCATCATCGGGGTTAAAAGCAGTCCTGCACCCCACTATTAATATTAGTCTTAGCACGAAGACTGAATCTGCCTTTGCATGGTCTTGATTGCCCACAACCAGACCTTTCACCCTCAAGATGCCGCCAAACTGTATCATCTGGACATCTAGTGACTCTCTCATAATTGCCATAACCTGTGCAATAGGCCCAAGTGTCATATCACAGCAAGGCGGAATGCGCTTTGTATCAGAACATAGTGTACATCCGCAGAAAACACGTTCAATCTGGGTCATACCTGAAGATGTGCCGAAAGTGCCTCTGTGACATCTCTCAGCTGCATAGGGTCCCTCGGCAATGGAACTTTGAGGCCAGGAGGACCTCCTGCTTCTCCTTCCGCTGCTGCTGCTGCTGCTGGTCCTCCTGCTGCCGCTGCTGCTCCAGCTGCTGGCGTACCTGATTTGCCCTTTCCCTTACGCTGGCTCTTGCTCCCCCCTTTGGCCCCAGATCCTTCAGCCACTTGATGGGCCAACCTTGACCTGTGCCCCTTTGCTGGGACCTGCTGTTGCTGCTGCTGCTGGTAGTATTGCTGTTGCTGCTGCTGCTGCTCTGCTTGTGTTGAAGTAGCTCCAGCTGACCAACCATTAAGGTTCCCCAGGAGGGAAAAGCCAACAGCAGCAGCGTTATGAGACCCCAAAAGGCCAGCTACCCCTGTTGTTGCTGCTGCTCGGGGTGGAGCTGCTGTGGTGGGCAGTCCTGCTGTTGTGAGTGTTGCACTAGCATCCAGTTTCCTCCTTTTTGACTGTCTAGGCTCTTCTGCATGGAACCACCAAGGACACACAGGAACTTTGAGCCACAACCCAACAACTGGAAAGAGCGGTGCACAACACTGACCATTGCTATTCCCGAACGCTCCACCTTATCCTTTCCTCAATTACCTCATGAGATGATCCCTGTTGGTCCCACAGGACTCGAAGTTTTCTTGCCCTCTGCACACCCTAAACCCACATTTCCAACCGTGTCAATCCCTAAGATGATTGCCAGGTTACTGTTTCTACCAGAAGTTCCCACATGCTGCAAAATCTTCTTGGCCAAACAAAAGCCCATGTACTTGGCTTAGCTGCCGCTGAAAGTGCTGACGCTGATGACATCGGCAAACAATTTGCCAATAAGACAATATGCTGAGGCGTACCTTTATCTTCATGGCCCTCTGGCACAGCTGCCATGTTGTGACTGCACTGCCTCGTTGCGTCTTTGGCGTCTCGGTCCACAGTTCCTGCACATGGCATAGGAGTCACTTGGCCCTACTGCTGTGATTAAGATATGTCATTAGTTCAGTCTGGATTCAGCTTGTTTTGCCTGTAATCATTTACACGTTCATCCTACGAGCACAAATATGCAGCTACACAAGTAGGGCTAAGTGCGCCTAGCATCGCAGTAGTGCTTCTGCAGTATTAAAGGTACCAATCCATGCACCATGAACCTACCGACAGCATCATATAAGGGATAGTCTTTATATAAGAGGTATGCACTGCATCCCGCCCACATACAAGGGTCAATGTCTTAGGCCGCTGCGCAACATCCCTTTTCCTTCTTGTGCTGCCCGGCTGTTGCATGCATCTGACGTCTTAGACGTCCTGTGCCAGAAGCTGTGTTTAAAGGTTAAGTGGCTGCCAAAGGGCTGCAAGTCCGCCAGTGAAATAACTGACTTCAAGTACTTACTGCTATGTAACTGGCACCAGGATGCCAGATTTTTGACAGCAATGCTTGCAAAGCTAATATCTGCACCTGCACAGCCAGACATTGCAGTGACACTCGAATCTTAAGGCATTTGACAGCAAAACCTCTACTTACTTGACAATGTGACGCTGCTTAAACGCAAACCAGCACAGAACCTGGTCCCCCTGGGGTATTGCTGTCTGTTGATCAGAGCTAAACAGGGTTTCGCTGCCTGATGCCTGTGGGAGTACTTCGCCTGCTAGTCTAAGGGGTGTTTATGTATCCACAGGCCGGAGGATGAAGGAAACCAAGGGATCCATGTCCAGTATTGGCGGGCGAGGCCTGGTCGGCAACTGCCAGCTGAGGTGCTCTAGCAATCAGTCCACGCTGCGCTACTACCAAGTGGGCAGTGTAACTACATTCATTTTCCATCTTTAAACATGAACCGGGCCAGATGTTTAGCGTCGTGCGTCGTACATTTATTGCCGCCCCAGTAACCACTGACCCATGTACGTCGAAGCTGCCCTAAGGGACCTCAGGCTGCGTTCTAATGCACTCTACACCGATACAAGTAAATGACGTTATAATCTCACCGCCTCTTCGCGCAATCTGGCAAATCATTTAAAACTTCGAACGGCATGGGGATGGTGACACACTGCAAGTACAAGCCCAGCACCGAAACCTTCTAAGACCAAGCAGACAAAACTTGCATGCTCGTTTCATTTGCGTGCCACAGACTTCATCACAGTGCCAGGGGTACCCATTAAACTGCGCTGTAGTGCAGGTCACCAAGGGCAGTCACTGGAGTCACCCCACTGACGTTCAAAAGGCAAAAGCGGAGTCCCAGAAAAGTCAAGAGTGGAGTTGGAGCCCGCCACGGGTCCCCCTTAGCAAGGCCATTTAGTTTGTAATCTGGAACTTGATTCAAACCAGGTGGCGCTGCAGTGGCTCTTCGTTTGTCTTCAGGGCTGCAGGACAAATCGTTTGACTCAAACACAGGGGCTCCCAACTAAGAGTTGCTGACTGTGGCTGAATCTGCACCTGGCCCATCAAAGGTGGGAGCCAGCCTGCTACAGGTCCCCCGTCAACACTATTTTTCGAAGGACGCCTTGGCCCAAACAAGATAGGAACTGACTGTAAGCTCATCACAGACACTCACTGTGTATCTTCTAAGCGGTTGGCTCCATTACCGCATCTCACGCTAGGTTACATTCCAGTCTGTCCCTTTTCTTCACATTTATCGGTTACGTTAGATCTATCAGGCGTTGTAGGCACGTGAAGCTGATACCTAGACCATGCTATGGGACGAATTCTCAAACAACTAACTGACTAATCTAGACCAGTAGATCATCAGCTGCCGGTGAGGTGATGCTTTATTGACCTGCAAGCCCATTATCACGCCCTGCTGTGCAAGTACGCTGGCTGCAAGTCCACAGCTATAAACATGCATAAAGTTTTTTGGATTTCAGGATATGCGACAGCAACAGTGCCATGGGCCCTGCGCCTCAAGCTTTTACAAAAACAGCAACATGCATACATCACCAGCGGCACCCTGACTGCACTTTGCCAGTGGGAAAAGACATAGCGAAACAATCCTGTCATGGGTTATACACTGGACACCTAGCAAACATACAGAAGCACAAAAAGTTTACCCTTCTGTGCTCCTACTGACACAGCAGAGAAGCTGCAATCACGTGTAAACCAGCTCCATGTCTGCTGCACATGCACCCACCACCATCTGCATCTCCCTAGCCCGTGCCAAAGGTAGACGCATCCGCTGCTCATCAAACAGCTGAGGCTGACTCTTGAAGGACAGCAAGCAAGCTGCCGTCACAGGAGGCTGTGAGGACTCCAGCAAAGGTGCAGTGGCCAGTGTTGTCGTCCCTAGAACAGTCTGCTGCATGGTGTGAGTCCATTCAGGAGCGATGGGTTCTGCAGCAGTCGAGCAAAATGAGGGGGTTTGTAGACATAGCAAGTATCCTGAAAGACAGCCAGAAGCCAGGGTAACCACCCGAACGGGCTCCGTGGTGCCAGAAGCTGCGCCCAGCAGCCCTGCTTGCAGGACCAGTCACATTCAATGACAACAGCCTGCTGTCATTAATGCTCGTGACTTTAGATGTCACAGAAGAAGAAGCCTAGCATGCACAGGGGCACCTCCTGCACGGGTTTTGTTCTTAAGCTGACTTTCAGTGTTCGCTGGTTGGAGCAGGCTCAGCAGGCATTGTCAGCTAGGAGAAGTTGCACGCTGTGGCGCCTTCTAGAAGCCGTACCAGACAACTGCCTCAGCCACTTTTTATCCCCACTATACAGCAGGGATGATGCACCTGTCCAACACACACTTTAAAAACTACACAGTACACCCACCTGGAAGTGCCCCCGGTTTCCCTGCCTTAGCCCCAGCTCCAGCAGCACTTGCTCTAGGACCTCCAGCTTTAGGCGGGGCTGCTGCTACTGCTGGCACTGTTGACTCTTCAGGCCGGGGGAGGTCCAGTGGTTTGGGTTGCCAGTGCGTCCTCACAAGGGTTACAGTAGCACCTGTGGCAGGAGACAAAGGCCATGGCATTGCATTCAGGGCAGACGCTGGATGCGGGCACCCAAACTGGTGCCATTCAGAAAGAATGTGATAGCAGTGTGGTGCTTTGGCCTGTGAGGGTAATGCCAACAGCATCAATACGTGTATGAGTGCAATGCAATTGCCTTTAAGTTGGTCCGCCCGGTGGAGAGAGCCCCAACAGCTTACCTCTGCCGCCTGCCACTTTAGCAGAGCACCTTTGCAGTCATTTCATTTGGCATCCTCCTGCTCTCAGGATAACATTACCCAGCCAATTATAGACAGACTAAGCCACCGTGGGTTTCAATGAGCTGAGCATAGGTTTGGGCCACCCCGACACTTAACCTCCAACAGCATTACCAATACTCAGCTATTGATGTAAGTGTTGTAGGGACATGAAAAGGGTGTCGCCGGCCATACAGTACAGAAGACATGCATCAACTAGGTCTGCTTAACAGTGAGGTAGCTGATGACTTAGCAAGGGACCCCAGATGCTTGTCTCCATGCCAATTAATGCTTTTTGGCTTGGGAGGGATGCATGATGGTCAACCAATTCTCTCAGACCCGTCTTTGCAACATCACAGCCAGCAGAAATACATCTGTTGGTTTGTAAAAAGATTATTATCTTCATACTCCCACTACCAGAGATGTCTCAAACCCCGATATGCAGAACACAGCAAAGTAGACACTTTTATGTCTGCGCATCTCTGTGTGATGATGGTCCATGCTAAGTAAGAACATGTCCTAATATGTCAGAGACCAGGTCAGAGGCTACGTAGCTTTGGACGTTCCAGATATGTATGCCACATGCCAATTGGTAGACACTAGAGAAGTAATCTTCCTAGCCCAGCTGCACTAACCTGACCTCAGCCAATCCCTGGTCGCAATGTCTGCGTTCAGTTGCAGGCCTAGTCTGCAGTATCCTGGAGGCATGGCAGGTGTAGCAGCTACCACAGCAGCTCCAGCTGTGGGCACAGCACCCTTCCCTGTCTTGCCACCACCTGCAAACCAGTTCAGTTACATACTTACAGTCAATGTAGCTATGAGGTCCTAGAGCAGTGAAAGAAGGGTTCCCCATACCATATTATACCCAGAATCTGTAAGCTTTGGCCCCTGTAGATGATAATTTTAGCTACAACCATGCCATACAATCTAAACGGATTGCGAATTGCATCTCACAGCTGATGAAGAAGTGTGCAGTCACATGTGTCATACTGCGCTGCTACGCTTGTAGCAACTTTTTTGCTGGGCTTTAGTGATCACAATCACAACAGGGCTGCCCACCGATCCAGTAATCCCCCCAGCTCAAAGCCACACACATCTCCTGAACTGTTCCTGCCTTGTTTAGCCAAGAATGTTTAAAAATACTCATTCCAGATTCATCCACAGAACCACCCCATAGCCCCACACCTGCTTTGGCCTTCCCAGCTGCTGCTGCTGCTGCTGTCCCATTTCCATCAGCTTTCCCCACAGGTGCAGCTAGTGCCTTGCTTGGCAGCTTGCCTTTGCCTGGCTCCCCGCTAACAGCTGCACTTGCACCAACGCCTGGCACCTCCTGCTCAGATGCAGAACAGGTGATCACTAAGGGGGTGCTGCAGTATGATGTGCCTACAGCAGTGGCAACACAACAATACAGCCAGCCCGGGTCAGTCCCGGTATTAGTGCATTGACAGCGTCTTGTACACTTGGAAGGATTCAGGCACATGACGTCTTGTGCTTCATGTCGAGCTATTAGTCCTCCCAGTGTCGCACAACATGGCTGAGCAGTTACTGTAGTACAGCGCTTTATAGTCGCCAGTAGTCAACCCTGGCAATGTGCCTAAGCTGGTGTGATGCTCTTGTAGTAAGACAGGCTTTCCGACTAGCAGGATCTCAGGTCCCACATGTTTTGCTCCTGCAGCCCAGCAGTGCGCCTGAACTGGCTTTAGAGCGTGCCGCTACATCACATGCAAGACTAACCTTCCATATCTGTGAGCTCAAGGTGGTAGTAGAGGGGGCGCAAGGGCGCTGACTCCAGCAAAGAGGCTGTGGCACTGCTACCACCGGCACCTGTTCGTCCTTCTGCTGCTGCTGCTACTACTGCTGCTGCTGCTGCCTTTCCTGGGGTTACAGCCATTCTGGTAGCTGACATCTGCTGAGGAGTATACCCACCCGGCCCTGCGTCACATACCGCAGTGCTGCTGGAACTGCCCTGCTTTGCACATGCCCCACTTGTTGTACTACTACCCCCAGCAGCAGCAGCAGCACGTGCTGACCATTCTGCTTGCAAGGCGGCAAACACAACATCAGGACCTTCTGCTATCGTCAGCTTGCTCAGCTCTAACTGCAGGACAATGCACCCTGTCCCAGTCCCTGCCCCTGTTGGGTGCAGCACTTTTGGTTGCATGCCGTTGGTGGTGTTGCGGCTACTGCTATTGTTTGCAAGAGCTCCTGCTGATGACTGCGGCCGCCTTGGGCTGCTGCCACCTCCAGACGCCAGCTTCTGCAAGTTGACAACCAAGGACAACCAAGGAACTGAAAAATGTTATGGATCAAGCAGAGCCACAGCAAGCTGAAAAGTCAAACGCTAGGTGCGTTGCGCTGGACTATTACACAGTGTGCAAACAATTGGAACCTGGGAAAGGAGATTCTGGGCATTTATGACACTCAGTCACATGCACTGCCAAGAAGGTGCCCTGCATGGTTCTTAGAGCCTGACTGAGGGAAAGGCCTCTTGGAGTTTCATAAAGGCATAAAGTTTCCAACGCGATCACGCAAGGCATACGTGCATATGTGTTGTTGGATGTCGGCATGTTGTTTAGCTTACATGATCATCAAAGTATACGAGGCTGGACAGCTGGTTGAGCACCACTGCCCGGTAGTTTGGTTGGAGACACATGGGGTTGCCCTTCAGGCTCAAACTCTTCAGCTGCGGGAGCTGTGCAAGCACATGCAGTGTATCTGTGCCACTGCACATGACATTGTGGGAGAGGTCCAGGGACATGATGGAACAGCTGCTGACGAGTGGGTTGCGGGTTGACAGAGTGGAGATGGTATTATAGCTGAGCCCAGCGTGCATTAAGGACCTGCATGACCAGAGCTTGCCGATGCTGGTGATGCAGTTGGCTGAGAGGAAGACTTGCTCAAGGTGTGGAAGCTCCACGATGGCATCTGGAAGCTCCTGAAGCTTGCAACCGGTTAGAGTGAGGTGCTTCAGGGTGGTAGGGAACGCAGTGCATGGGCTCGGTGAGAGCTCGATGATTGGGTTCTCTGAGAGGTCCAGGATCTCCAGGCTTCTCAAAGCATGAATTCCTACAGGGCGTTATCAAATGAGTCCATACTGTCGTAAAGCAGGACATGGGGACCATGTATGTACATGCGTGCCTGGAGGCACTGTCGTCAGTCCACGGTGTACCAGGCGTAACTCTTTCGTTGCTTGCTTTGCGTCGTGCACAGTATATGCTATGCTGAGGTCTTTAGAGGACATCATGCCAGTACATAGAGTCCTGCGTGAGTTATGGGTATCGCAAACACGGGCTAAGCTTTATGGATAGTCGAAACTGACTCACTCGTGTATCCCTTAGTGGTTACCGCCACATCTGATGTGCCCAGCTCAGATCGCATGCATGTCAGCTGTCGCTGACTCGTTCACAGTGACACTGGTCACTTGTAGTGCTCTTTCGTTCGGCACCCGCATCAAACCTCGAGCTTCGTTGAGGACATCGTTGCAGAGTGCCTTTCAAAGGTGGTCACATAACATAAGAAAGTCGCTTGGGCATGCAGATGCGGGGCATCAAAAGCGTAGTACTGCACTTTGACACCGTTGGATCTGTGGATGGTGGTTGCAGCTGTTTGTCTGTTCTGGGACCGTTACATGCTGGCAGTTTGAGGGAAACGACTGCATCCACACGGCTAAAACCTGCTGGTGCTGAAACGTCAAAGCTTGGAATGTATGAGCCCCAGTGACCTCACGGACTCTGCCTCCTTTTGGCCCCTGTGAAGTGAAATGAAGTGAATTGGCCCCTAAACCGACGGTCTGGTGAAGCCCTCGCCCCAAGCTCAGTCAACCAGAGACGTCAGCCCGCTATGACGCTCAAGGTCCTGGATCCGGAGCAGCCGCTGGTTTTTGCAGTTGGCACCCTTGGGGAGGATTATTGGACATGGGTGAACAAGCCTGAGCCTGGGCAACCCCGCTTTTTTGGCCCCAGCTGGATGGAATACTGCTCGAAGACCGTCTGGTGGATTGTACCACTAATTTGGATGCCCGTGTACATGCTCATGAGCATGGTAGCCACGTCTAAGCATCAGATGGCTCTGGCAGAGCTGGCTTCTTTGCAGCTGGTCGGCATTGTCCTCTGGCAACTACTGGAGTACAGCATCCATCGATTCCTCTTCCACGCGAAGCTCTCCTCCTACTGGGGCATCACCGTCCACTTCTTGTTCCATGGCTGTCACCACAAGTTTCCAATGGATGCTGAAAGGTTGGTGTTTCCGCCTGTCCCAGCAACACCTATTGTGTGTTTGATCTATGGCATGCTGCGGCTGTTGTTGCCAGAAGACCAAGCATTGGGTCTTATGTCAGGAGTGCTGCTGGGCTATGTCCTATATGACTGCCTTCATTTTGCCATACACCACGCATGGCGCATGCCAGGCCCTCTGCTCGAATTGCGAATACGGCACAACCACCACCACTATCATGACCAGAACAATGGCTACGGCATAAGCTCAGTGGCGTTTGATGTGTTGCTGGGTACCAGAGCAACATTGAAAGGATGCTAGCATGCAGCCTTGCGAGGCCAGGCCTTGATGCAAAGCATGGTGGGCGTGATGTGTTTGGTGCCCAGCAGTTTTGTATCACACACTTGCTCTTGTTCTTTTGTAATACCTCAACATGACTTTCCAGCTTGGCTGCAATCTCCAAAATGGGCTATCCTTGCCTGCTGTGCCAGGCGATTTTGGCGGGAGCTGTTAGGGGCTCAACAGTGTTAGGCCCCCTGGTTTGTTGGATGAATGTTGTCAATGGTCCTGAGTTATGCAAGGCATAGGGGGGATTCAGGCTCAAGATACCTTTGTGCTATGTTTTGTGAGTCGGTTGAGGTATAGGCTCAAATGATCCTATGTGTCAGGGGCTTGTTAAGCTCTAGCAGGCGATCGATGTGCTATCTTCTACGGGTACAGTTGGTAGTGCTCCTTCATTTTGTTGAAGTGCATCAACTGTCTCCAAACTGAGGCGCATTTTACTAGTAGGGTGAAATGCTCATGAGCGGATGTTACAAGTGCTTGGCTTGCTGTTGCCTGGATCAATAAGTCAGTGCATGACAAGGCCAACCTGTTCTTACTTAGGGATGACTGAAAGTAGTCTGGTCTGTTGACCCGCCGCGTTTGCCATGGCAAAACATTCATGGTTGAGAATCTAAGAACAGAGAGTAAATTGCATGTAGGAATTGAGAGTTCAATTAGAAGCGACATTCCCTAGATTCATGTTGCTTGGATATCTCAAGCGAAAGATGGTGACTCACCGGTGGTGGGGGCCATGCTGAACGTCTGGCAAATGAGTCGCAGTTTCTAGTAGCAGTGGAGCAGTGCAGTAGAGCAGTGGAGCCCCTAAGCTGGCTCCCTGTCGTGGGTGCCAGGCAAGGGAGGACGGAGGGAAGGGCCTTTCAGATTCCTATCAGGGAGAAGGCACAGTTGTATTGTTGTACTGTACCATTGATTGAACTATTGTATTCAAGTCTGGTGGTGGTGCCGCCTCCGTACCTCTAAAATCAAGCCACTTTTAAGTGTGCCGTTGGCTGGCGCTGCCACCGCACCGGCACCCCATTGGGTCAAGACGGCGCCCCGCTTTGACGGGGCCATTTGGTAATTGGTAATTGGTAAGACGTCTAGTGGTAATCTGTGATGTGTGCATGGTGGGAACCACTGACACAAAGGGACACTTGACTTGGGACGTCCTATGCCCTGTCGATACCTGATGAACCAGGGCAGGACATGCACTATGCAAAAGGGCTGTTGCGGTTTGATGTAGGAGTGACACACAGCTGGGTGGACAGAGCGAGGCAAGTGAAGGAGACAGTAGGCGCGGTGGCGATCTGTAGGCTGAACCTGCATATGCACCATGAGCTGGACCTGCAATGTGTGAGATCGATCACAGTTGCCACACAATGGGCCGTAGCTGTATACTGGATTGCTGAGACATTCACTTCTGATGGACCAGGTTCCAGTATTTCTGCCCATGGAGCCTAGGTTGGCTCCGTACGGGCGCCCCCTTTGAGGGGCCATGCTGTAATCGTAATCGTAATGGATTATAACACCGGTCGCCGCAAGGCCGTCCGATGAGTCAGTCTGACTTCCGGTCTTGGACCCGGACGTTAAAATTGGTTTGTTTATAAGGTGCATTTGGCACATGCTCAAGTCACCTGACTGCAGTGTGAGGACTTGGTTCCATAGTAACAGTCAGGAAAGCGGCGAACAGATACGACTTGCGTAGCAATCTATGCTGCCAGTCGTTCTTAGATACTGCCTACAATAGAAGTCACGACATGCTGTGCCTCAACTTGCATGGAGCTGCCAGAGATGTTGCCATTTGCTGCGATGCCACAGGCTGGTGAGCCCTTTTATTGACAATTGTGGGTACCATCATGCCTTACTATGCGGCAGCTCCTTGAAGCAAGCGGCCACACCTGACAAACCACAGACTGATCCCAGCAGATCCCAAGAGGTTCGTGCCATGTGGAGACATCCGCCCGACGATTGCGGATGCGGTAGTGTAAACCACACAGAGCGATGAGAAAGCGTAAGAATTGAGTCCAGTGGGACGCCGTCTCAACACCCAACGAGACAGACGAATGCAACAGGAAGCAACAAGCGATGGGACAACAAATGACTGTAACATAAACAACAAGCATGTGCGGAGCGATGAAACATAAAATAGAGTTTGGATCCTTTGGGGTCAGAGTGGACAGGTGCCCTGAGTAACAAGGTATTTTGGTGGGGCACACCTCTCAACCATGAGGTTGAATTCCATCTCATCATATGAAAAAACCATGGCAAGCCAAAGCTTGCCAGGGAAGGATCGGCTTCCAGTTGCCTTGCACTCCGTTATGTAGGCCCAGGATTGCAGGAACATGACTGAGTCTGCGTTGCGGCTAGGGAAGGCGAGCAGGTCAGGCTCCGATGCGCTGCTCCGAAGAGGCTGACCCGGAGGTGATTGATCCGTCCTGCCAGGCATGGGGACTCGAGGGACCTCAAGTGGTGCGCATGGATTACGGCTACTGCTCCAAGCATCTGTGCAGTGGAATTAGCCTCAGCTAGCAGACTAGCAGGATGCACATTGTGGTCGGTGACCCTGCCATGCTCAGGTAAAGACTGTTGTTTGGTCGACCCATCGTAGGTAGCGTGCCCTTGATAACTGCGACGGCTGCAACACCCAAGCTCCTAGCGCACCACGGCCCCTCGCGCCGTTGGACGCTATGTATTCCATGCCCGGCAGTGAGGATAACAGCAGCCAGGGACAGCGATATTCATAAGTCCATGATCCTGCTGTTGCTACATATTGCATTAGTAGCAAGTTGGCAGCGCGCTTGACAGTGGTTGATAAGGGCGACTGAGCAGCAGCAACTTGCAGCGGGCTGCTCTACACCGCTGCAGGCCATGCCCAGTGTCAATCAATCAATCAATTTAAGGCAAACCAGCTATGCCAAGAGGTCATTCAAGACCAAGCACGGCACACGACCCCTGATGAAGTGGAGTCACACAACCCCATGCCGGCCAACCATATGGTTACCCCTCATACAGGTGAACCACTTAGGCCACATAAACACTGCAACATAGAGCAAAACAAACAAACAAAATTTAAGGTGTGGCTGCACCAAGGCAGCTGGGTCGAAACGACCAAACACACCGGGGCCGGGTCAAACCCAGAGTTGAAGCCAGATGCAACGGCGTGCACACCAAGAGGGCACACCAAGACTGAAGCCGCCCTACACTGATGGAACCATGCAGATGGGTAGAGGAAATCCCTCTGGATCAAGCAACACCCTGGTGGGAGCTGCTGTTGGCTCTGGGTGAGTAGCGCTCTGCATATTGCGCTGCAGTTCGCTACCCCCTCCTCCCGGAAGCCCTCTTCGAGGTCTGCTTTCTTGCCCCGGGTGACTCGACTCCCAGAGCATCTTCCTCCAAACACACTTAAGCTGACATTTTCCCTCCCAATCCTCCTCAGGGACACCTACCACTCCCAGATCACTAAGCACACACTTCTCCCACCTAAGGGGAGGCGAGCCACGCCTCAACCTCGTTGGCATCCCATCCAAGGATGAAAACAGAGCTACATCTGGTAGCCTGCCAGGCTCCATCCCACCCACATGCCCCAGCCACTTCCAGTTCACATGGCCAATGTATGGTGTGAATATTACACTGTTTGATATATCCAACATGAATGGCTAGCAGCAGGCCTGCGGCGCCACAGTTTAGCACAAGGGCATGACAGCAATGGTATGCTGTAAAGTAAGGTTCTATCCTCACAGCCAGTGAAGCACTTGCATTCGCATTCAATTGTCAGCCTCGCAGTAGTAACATAACATAACAAACATTTAAGGTGTGGCAACCGCCAAGGGCTGCTAGGTCCTAGGTCCTAGGTTCTAGCGCTAGCAGGCAAAGTGCACGTAGGGAGTGCTGCAAGTCCTGTGATCTTGGCCCTGAATTGGGAGGTGAAGTTGAATCTCCTGAACACTTCTTGTTTGACTGTCCTGTTTACCAGGCACAAAGGCAAAAGCTGTGGGAGAAGCTGACTTCTGACCCTGATGTTGCTGCAAAATGTCAGATATTGGATGGCAAATCTGATGAGGAGAAGCTGCATAGCATGCTTAATGAAGAGTTCTGGGGTGTAGACGTCGATGAGGAGTCTGGCTTAGTATATGGCCCTTTCAAGCATGCATTTAAGTGTATAGCTAAATATGTTGCAGCTGCTTGGAAGATTAGGAATGCTTATGCTCACCCTTCTGATGTGGCGTGAGGTCCAACCAATGGGGTTTGTTACCAACTATTGCTTGCACCCGGGCTTACAAGCCCTCCTTGCTTTCTTAAGTAGGAGGGAGGCTCTTACCCCCATTGGGGCAGTGGAGGTTTTGGGTGATTTTGACCTAGCTGCTGGACCTCATGTTTAGGCATGCATACAATTACAATTATTACAATTACAAAATGGCCCCGTCAAAGCGGGGCGCCGGTGGGGGCAGCGCCACCCACAAGGAGCCAACTTAGGCTCCAACGGCATACTCAAGTTCCTGTCCAAAACTCACACAACGGCTGCCACCAGCCCACCCTAAATCCCTTGCTAGCCAATGTATGTCAGGCCAGCCCATTTCGACTTGCCATGTGCTGACCAGTTGACCCAGTCAACAGCAAGCCAAGCAGTTTAATGCCTTGCTCAGGGCCATATATTGTCATACATGTCGAAGTTTACCCGTATTCTGTTCCACCTCGCTGCTCTTTGTGACAGCTTGAGGTGCGGGGCCTATGGCACTTATTGCTATGGCATATCATGAAATGTAATAGGTCGAACCGACCAAACACACCATCGGATGGATCCAAAACACAATGGGTTCCATACCACCAAGCAAATGGATACCAGCCAGGTATTCACTCATCTATCTTTACTTCAACCAGTTCATCCTCAGAATTATCACCAGAAATATCAGTCTCCGAATCAAACATATCTAAATACTGATCTTCCGGAAGCAAGATTTCTGGCAAGTCCACCACATCAGTACCACCAGACTGATGGCATTGTCGACCGACACGAACGCAGATGGCAACATACTTGACCAACACTGGAAGAGGGACCCTGCCAGTTGAATACAGTGCCCAAAAGTCAGCATACCTGAGAGACGACAGTGCGGACACAGGTGGTACAACAGCTGACAAGAAGACATCTCGTGCCTCAACAATTGCCGGGTGTTCACACAAGAAGAGGCAATGTGCCTCATCATCCACGGCTGTGGAACTACAGCGCAAACAAGTAAGTTGAGGACGTAGGAGGGCAGACAGCTGCCAACGTCCTGTGTGAATGCGCAGATGATGGCAGCCAAGACGAAAACGCAAGAAGCGTACCAACACACCATGAGAAAGTCTACATGAGTAGAAAGAAGGGACCACGCCCAAAGCATGTGTACCCACAACCCTGAAATACAGACCAATACGGGATCCAGTACCATGTTCAACCTGGGACAGATGCTGGATGTGCTCAGTGTACCTAGTGGACAATGCCTCATCAATGGCAGTAGCATCCAAAGGCAGGCAATTCCGCAAGGTGCGTGTAATTCCACCTGCACGAGGCAGGAGAATCCGTAACACCTGAAAGAGAGCCCCCACAAAATGTTGGGCCCGAGAGCGAGTCGAGAGAGCATCATCAATGTTCTGTCGTAGCACACCTCGATACACTGAAGCAACATCCAGGTCAACAAGGCAGTTATAAAAGCGAACAGCACGCCGCACATAGCAATGCACAAGAGGTTCAGATCCAAGCTCATGTAATAAAGGCAAATGGGGCACAGATGCAGGGAGCCGCAACCTTTGACGGATCAGGCGGCACCGCTGAACCTCCAAAGGATCTGCCAAGCCATAGAGTTTAGGGAGGCTCCAATCAGACGACCACAAACCTGGAATAGACAAAAGGCCCCAGAGTTCACTACCATACAAACCAGCAGGCTCCATAACAGTGTGCAACAATCTCAAGAAGGCGGGGAGGGCACACGGGAAATCTAGTGCGGCACGCATTTGGGCTGTAGCAGCATGAAAGGAGGATGAAAAACATTTCACCCTGTGAGCCGCCATGGTGCCCGCAGAGGCAGCTGAGTCAAAAATGAGTCCAAGATAACGCGTTCCCTCAGTCAGCGATGCTGAAGCAACAGTTGCGGCACAGAAACACAGATTGGGACTGACAGGTGCCATGCGGGATACAGAGGATGGCTTATTAAGCCCAAATTGACTACTGCTGCGAGATCTCTTCCTGTGCTGCACCTTTCCATTAACGGAAAAGTGATGGACTCCATCGACAAGGCTGTAACCCGGTTGAAACATGTCAAAGAACTCACAGAGGTTGCCAAACCCATGATAGACTTCTGCAGAGAAGGACCACCATGCTAACAGGGCATCCCTTCATCCTGCTTTATTGAGCCTTGGGGTGGCGTGACCGTGTGGCGTGAGGTCCAACCAATCAATCAATCAATCAATCAATCAAAACGCAAGACCAGCAATGCCAATGGCCAAACAAACCTAGGCCACAAACACAAGGCTCCTGATCACAATCACGAAGCCACACAACCGATGGTGGATTTGCCACACACAAGCTGAGGCTAGATGCAACGGCGTGCACACCAAGGGGAAACAAACACCACCACTAAAACCCAAAACCTGCTCCACTTCCATCACACATGGGTGGCGGGGAGGCAGCAGGATCAAGCACCACCCTAGTAGGGGCTGGAGGTGGCTCCCACCACCTAGGTACTGGTGAACCACCATCCTCCCAGCCACTGAAAGGCATCACATAGCGCTCGACATGCTTATCAATAGCTTGCTTAGTGCGCCTTCTACACCTCACTAACCGTTGGCTTTCCCAAGGGTGCGTAAGATCCCACAACCTCTTCCTCCAAGCACTCTTAATCTGACATGAAGCCTCCCAGCTCCCCTCATCTTGACCAAGCACCTTCAGATCAGCACACACGCATTTCTCCCAGGTATGGCGAGGCCTACCCACTGGCCTCGTCATGTCACCATGTAATGAAGAGAACAACGCAATATGCGGCAACCTGCCCTCCTCCATGCGGCCCACATGCCCCAGCCACCTCAGCCTATTTGCTGTGATGTATGCTGACAAGGTGGCTACCCCACATGATTTCCTGATATGCTCATTGGTGTGCCGATCTGACAGCCTGACCCCCAGGATGCTCCTAAGGCAGCTAGAGTGCACCCGCTCAAGCTTTTGCGATTGCACTTTGGTCAGGGACCAACACTCACTCCCGAACAGCAGAATTGGCAACACATATGCCTTGTAACACTTCACCTTCGTAGCCAATGACAGATGCTTGGTACCCCACATCTTTTCAAACTGCTTAAACCTCCCCACAGCCTTACCCCTCCTGATATTCAACTCCACATCCAACCTGCCATCAGTCACAAGCACACTTCCCAAGTACTTGAACTGTGACACCTCTTTTACCACACCCTCACTGATAACCACCTCTGGTCCTTGCTGCACTGGCACATCCCCCTCCTTCCAATCCTTGTCAATGGACAGGATCTCAGTCTTGCTTGCATTGATGCGCAACCCAAGACTAGCAGCAACCTTGTCCATCACCTGCAGCATGACCACCAACTCCTCCCTGCTGGGACTTAGCAACACCATATCATCTGCATACAGCAGAACAATGGGGTTTGTTACCAACTATTGCTTGCACCCGGGCTTACAAGCCCTCCTTGCTTTCTCAAGTAGGAGGGAGGCTCTTACCCCCATTGGGGCAGTGGAGGTTTTGGGTGATTTTGACCTAGCTGCTGGACCTCATGTTTAGGCATGCATATATTGTCATACATGTCGAAGTTTACCCGTATTCTGTTCCACCTCGCTGCTCTTTGTGACAGCTTGAGGTGCGGGGCCTATGGCACTTATTGCTATGGCATATCATGAAATGTAATAATTATTACGATTACGATTACGATTACATCATGGCCCATTATAATTATTGAGCCTTTAGGGCAGCAGTGAGTGATGACACAGGAATATGTATGTGCCACCTCCAACACAAACACCTGTGGCTTAAAGGCAGACAGGAGGGACAAATCACCAACCATTCCAGCTCCCATGTCACAAACAGCACCATCTCCTCTTACCCTTTAAAACCATAACATAAAGCAGCCCGCCTTTGCCCCAAGATCGTACAAGCAACTTGGACTCACGGTTTGAATGTTACATTTGAAAAAAGAAAAACCCGGAGCCAACACGAGGCTCAAGGGGCTTCCAAAAAACCAAACTGACTAATATCATCAACTTCAACTAATTCGTTCTCATACTCATCACTAGAAACATTACCACAACTTGTATCTTCACTCGATTCAAATCTGTCAAGCTGCAGATCAAACACCCACTCAGTATCTTCATCTCTGAAGACACGCATTTTATGTACCAACTTCGCCATCATATGCTGCTTTGGATGACACATAAGCTTCCTTAAATCACCTTCACAGTAATCAAACAACTCACCAAACTCCGATCTGATTTCCTGATAGGCAGGGCATTCCAGCATGAAATGCTTTTCATCCTCAACGGTATATGCCATGCATTTCCTACAATACCTCTGTGCCCTCACAGTACCACCATCAGCCCAACGTCCAGTCACAACACTCAGCCAGTGAGCTCCCACTCTAAACCTCATGAGATCAGCAAGATACTCTGGATTTATACAACGGTCATGATCAACATACCTAGCAGGCTGTGAAACACACTCAGCCATCCACGTATAATAGGTCGCATACGATACCTGATCCGAGGATGCAACCCTAGGATCCTCTGGAAGGTCACACCAACAAGCAGTCCACTTACAACCCCAAGTGCCTAGGACAACTTCTGTGTCTACACGCTCAATTTCTGTTACTGACCTGTTCAGCACAAGAGAAGTTACCTTCTCAGCATAATCCGGAACAACATCTTTAAGACACTTCATCATCTCAGCAGACCACAGCCGTCCATGTCCAGCAACAATCGACAACTCGAGGTTCTCTGTAAACGCTGCACGTAGCATAGGCGCAGATGTCTGAGCTACTAACCTATTCCAAAAGCCACAAGCCATTTTAACCCACGTAAATGATACAGGCATGCACCCCAGCTCCTCATGCAACATTCGTTGAGATACCGACTTCCTCAACCAAGTCCCACTAACTTGTCTCAAGAACATGTTCTGGACCTTCTGGAGTGGATTACCCAATGGCAAGTTTGACGTGAGAAAGGGCAAAGACCATATTTCACACCCATATGACATAACTGGAATAACCATCGATTTGAACAACAGTACCCGTAAAGCAATCTGCTGAATGTCTCGTTCCTGAGTCTGGCGTACCACACTCCACATAGCTTTGGTTGCAGCACACCTCATAACATCCACAGCACCTTTAAAACCACGATCAGATTCCACAGTGATACCCAAATACTTGAAGGTACTGACAACCTCAATGGCCTCCCCTGCATACTGCCATGAGCAACCTACTGCGTCCCGGGACCTGCAAGACAATATCTGTGTTTTCTGGACATTGACTGTCATGTGCTTTAGGTCACAAAACTCTTTCAGGGCATCTAGTTGAGACTGCAGTTCCACAGCTGTCTCTGCAAACAACACCACATCATCCGCATACAGAAGTAGCTGACACTTAGAAGGACCCACCTGCGCACCACTATTTGGCAAACGTTGCCTCACAAAATCTTCAAGCTCATCAATAAACAAACCAAACAGCAGTGGCGAGAGCGGGTCCCCCTGTTTCACACCAATACTACTCTGGAAAGCCGGCCCTACCTTCCCATCAACCCGGGCATGCAAGGGGACATTTCTGTACATGGCTGCAATGGATGTTAGCATCGTTCCCCATATACCCAGGGACGCAAGCCGCTGGAGTAAGAGCCTACGATCAACAGAGTCATATGCCTTCTTGAAATCCACAAAACAACAAAACAATGGCTTTTTCTGCAGGCGGTACTTATCAATCACATGCCTAAGGATGAATAACTGGTCTGTGGTTCTCATGCCCTTACGAAAACCAGCTTGCGCTTGTGCTCTGTGCCCATGCTCCTCAGACAAGCGTTGCTCCAACACCATGCTGAACACCTTCCCAAACACATTGCCCACCGCTATACCCCGATAGTTGTCCTTGCATGTAGGGTCACCCTTTTTAAACACAGCTGAGATTGCTGCTTCAGACCATGAAACAGGTGGATCACCAGACTCAAAAAATGCATTGATTACAGCATGCACTGGCTCTAGTAACACATTGCGGAATACAGGGTGAGAGCCATCCTCCTCCTCAAACTCCCTAACTACAGCATCTTTCAGGAACTCTGCACGAATACCATCTGGACCAGCTGCTTTCCCGCGCTTTAGCTTGTTAAAGACAACAGCCATCTCATCCAACTCAATAGGTTCATTAAGCTTAGACGCCTTATGCTTAGCACCTAGGGTTGTGTCAAGTCCTAACTCACTAACCAATGCAGCAACATCAGCTGCACCTTGCTGGAGCCACGTTTGCTCACCACCACCAAACAGACTCTCCCAATACTGTGACCACGAAACTAGATCTTGTACAAACTCACGCCTCTTGGCCCCTTTAAAGTACAACCAAAACCTACGCGGGTTATGCCTGATATCATCTCTCATCCTAGATAACAGCTTGTTGCTATAGTATCGCTTCCATCGCCTCTTCACATGATTAAATGCCTTCCGATACTCACGAGCAGCATGTGTATCCCCTAATTCAATGGCACGCCTCAAAGCCTTATGCTCTGTTTTACAGTGTTTGAACCAAGGATTGACATCTCTAGCACTGGCACCAGGCGAGCTCTTGACAGTTCCAAAAACACTGCATGCTGTACCATAAATAATAGTGCGTAACCGCTCGGCAGCTTCAGCTCTGGTAACTTCACCATCTGTAACTTGCCTGGTAAAACCCCGCAACAAATGATCCAGAGTGGCACCATACTCCTCGCGCTTTTCAGGGACATATTTTGGAATGGGTACCTCCCTGGCTGGTCGGCTGGGCGCCTCATGCAGGCCATTATTATACGGCTGGTGGATAGGAAAGATAAATTGACCTTCCTTCTCAGTGTCACCAGCTTTTGGCTTGGAAGGCAACCGCACACAACATCTGTGTGACATTTACATTGTTAAGAGAGACTACTGCACTGCCCTCTGGGCCGAGCACCCAAGCATGACATTTACATTGTATGTAATATGCAGCATCCCCAACAGCAAGTACAATCTTTAAGATCATCACCCACACTTGTTATCGAGTTTCCCTGCTCACTCAGGGTTGAAGAATTCACATCATTCACTAGCTAAGCGGTAAAAGCATACGCAATCAAACAGCCAGGGCAAACCATACCTGAGACACTGTCAGCATCAGCATAACTTTCCAATGACACCATGCGTTTGCTGCTTCATGGACCACTTCAGCAGGACGCCATTCTCAACAGGTACTTCCACAGATCTAGCCGCGTAACATGTCATTTGTGGGTGCAGACAGCAGATGCCAAGGTAAGTGGCATACAGCTTCGTCAGACAAAGCATACTTCACACCAGGAAGCATGCGTGTGGGCTCAGCCTGCAGTGTTGGCTCATGCCAGCCTCCAACTCTGAAATGCCAGGACCTTCTGATATACATGCAGATGAATCATAACGGACTAAGACCATCACTTTACAGTCATGCCTGCCCAGCAACCATCAGAAGAGGTCCCAAAACCCGATCCTGACACCAAGCATTTCTTGATTGCCATGTCCGCGGCCTTGGCACACAGCTTCACAGCAGAGCATCCCAACCGAATGTGTTCCGCTCTGTATTGGCTGCTTTAAACAGCATCAATACTCATAGATGCAGCGATGGGCTTACTCACATGTGGCCCAAATGCTGAATGCTACTGCAACCCAAGCCAGGCTATGCACAGGAATGCCTTGTGCATCATAGGCACAGCAGCATGCTTGAGAAACAATGCAAAAAAACCCTTGCCCCCTTCCCATCATCTCATTTGCTGCACGATGCTAGCTCCACCACCGCCACTCTGATGAAAACAGCTGCTCATTGCAGTGCTCAGCCTTGGGAATCTGTGTACCTCCATCAGCTCGACATTGCAACCATGCTTAAAATGTAGTCTCACTGAGTGTGACCACTGATTGCTAGCCAATTAAAAGCATGAAAGCTTCTGTCAGAAGCTCTGGTGCAAGTGAGCTTGCCAGTCCATAAGGGACTAGTTGACACCCTGTAGTCAAGTACTGATAAGCCAGCACAGACCAAGGCATCGAGGTACATGTGCTTGCCTGCAGAGCTGCTCAGCTTCAGCATAGCATGCACAGGAAAAAACCTTTCCAGGCACACAAAGGTACATATGTTGTCAATGCAATCAAGCGAGGCGTTTGGCCTCAACCAATGGGTTGCCACATTTGTTGTCATTACAGGTCTGGCAAGCTATCGCGTACATGTACTGACGGGCCGTGCCAGCTGGGGGCCCCTGGAAAAGATATAGCTCTGCACGGACTACCACCATGGGAAACCCTTCCATCAAGATAAATGAGACACATCTAAAACAACATGGGATGACACCAGCTATAGAAAAACGAGAAGAAGAACCATCCTCCTGGGTATTGATTCAAAAACAAGCAGCACAAAAACATAGACTTAGACACAAGCATAACGAAGCTTGTACCTGTAATCCCGACTTACACCCCTCCTAAAACAAGCAGTACCACTGATGTGGAGACAACCACCCACTTGCTTCTCAAGCTTAGGCATGACAGCAGGAAACTGCACAGCCTCCAGAGTGCTTGCACTTCAGCCGTAAGGCCCAGCAACACAGTAAAGCGAACTCATGCCTTTGAGTATCGTCTGTTGATAGCAAAAAGCAGCAAAACACTCAGCTGATCAGTGATCAATCTCCCTGAGCACCACCTCAAGACATGTATCAATTTAACAAAGAACCTGACAGCATCAGGCTGTTGGGCCTGCTGATGCTTCCTGAAGAAGAAACCCATGCTTTGGGATGATGCAGCACCCAAAAGGCAGAGCCTACATAAAAGCTGTAGCCATGGCTTATGACACTCCGAACAAGCAGCTGCTTACCCACGGTTCCCACATACCCCAGACAGAAGGACGCTGTGCCACAACCAGACAACCAGTTCCCTGTCGCTTTCTCAATCGCTGTACTTCCCCCCAGCAGCAGAAAGCATGCCCCTAAGATCCCCAAGCTTACCACACCAGCCACTACACCCCTGCAGCAGAGCCATGAGCAGTTTGTGGTACCAAAAGAGGGTGCAAAACATGAACCATTTCAACCTCGCCCTAGTTCTGTAAGGAGGTCAGCATAAATGAAGTGAGCGCCAAGGCACGCACATACACATACATCAATACACATGAACCAGGGCAAAAGTACAAAGATTAACCCATGGACGTTATGTAGATAAAAACCGAAAGCCCCTTGACTGGCAGCGCTCTTCAGTGAGTAGAAAAAGCACATGTAGGTACAGCAAAGTCCAGTACAGATATGACATGCAAGCTAGGCCTTGGTAGCCTTGCTACTAAGAGTTCAGCTGATGCCCCTTGCCTACAAGGTGTCGGTCAAGATGCCAAAAGCTTCCAAGCACATATGCCCAGCCCTAGGAAAGCTGAGCTGTCAATACCTACAGCATCTTTCTTCCTCTCCAGGCATCCCCCTCCTCCCCACAGCCAAGCGGCCTTTATTACTTCCCACCCTTCCACAATCACCGCCGCACAAGATGCAAGTTAGGCATTGCCATGCTCCTGCGCAGTGCAAAGGAAGCCCACGGTTGACAGTGCCAGCCCCCTTGCAATACAATTCTCTGAGCAGAGGCCATTGGTTCAGCTGTGCCCTTTGCAGTCTGACTCAGCACTTCTAAGCACCCGCAACTGATGAGTAAATCCATGTTCCCAAGCAAAAAATGACTTTTCCGCAAGTTACGTTATCCACCATGCAGAACAATTTCTACACATGGGACCAAATATGTACCAGGACCACCAGAAGGTCAAATCAACAAGCAGCAGCACTGCGGTAGCTCACCAAACTGAGCCCAGACGTAATTAAAAACAAAAGAAGACACTTGCCAATCACCAGCCTTGGCCTGTGCTCGCACGTGTTAAATTTAATCTTCTAGTGGCATGTAAGGGCCCTTGAGTAATCAGCAGCCCACCATTTCTATGGCTACCAACTTTGCGGCTGGGCACCCTACCCTGATCTGAACAATTTCACCAATCTGCAGCTATATCTTCGGCTGCTTCAGTAAAAGCCGCAATTCCGATATTCCCAAGTGATGCTTTGCCACCTTCCCTAGTAGGATGCAGGTGGAATGCAGACAGCTGCAGGCAATGCATGCCCAACTTGTATTTGTTGATGCAGAGACACTTCACTTCATGCTCCCAGAAGAGCTGCAACACGGCCTTTTCCAGTCTTGCACACCAAAGCATGCTGTACACATCAATGAGATTCCAAGCCCCAAACTGATTGCAGGAGTGTGCTATGTACTACTCTCAGCCGCGCTGTTGAGACTATTCCGAAACCCCCCCATCAACCAACCAGGAATGGAATTCAAGCATCCATGCAGCAACTCCCGACAAGTTCTATTCAATCTGCTGAATACAACCACTTGCTCGTGGTGTTCAGCAAGGATTGAGGACTTCCCCTCAATCTGATGCTGACAGCTCACAATGGCAACTCCTGCTCTCAGTTTCTTGCCTCAATTAACTCCCTCTAGAACCTCTGCCCAACATTATTGGCTGCAATGCCCAGAGCCTGCAGGCTCAGGGCCAGACCCTCAAGACCCTGTGTTGCCTGGGACTGGGGAACAGCAGCTGGTGCTGCTGTACCAACGAGACCCATCCCCAAACTCTGCCCAAAAACCCCAGACTG
This sequence comes from Pseudopediastrum boryanum, assembly GCA_963556185.1. Taxonomy (NCBI): domain Eukaryota; kingdom Viridiplantae; phylum Chlorophyta; class Chlorophyceae; order Sphaeropleales; family Hydrodictyaceae; genus Pseudopediastrum; species Pseudopediastrum boryanum. Next base: position 7,997,756 of record OY744496.1, read on the forward strand.
ATCCAAGCTCTGTAATCCACCCAGCGATACCATTGGCAAATTGCTACTTTGTCTCTGCAGGCCTGCTGTAGCTGCAGGTGGTGCAGCTGCTGCACTTTGCCTCCCTGTCGTGCTGCCTACAGCCCCTAGCGCTGATCCACGTAATGCTGCCATCGCCGTATCAGAAAGCAACAGCAAGCTGCCCTGCCTCTGGTCTCCCACCCCCTGCTGTCCCTGCACTTCTTGCTGCTGCCCTTGCTGCATGGGAAGCAGAAGCGAGGATACTGGCCGAGAGTTAACCTGCACCTGCTCCTGCTGCTGCACGGGGAGTGACTGCAGGCCCCAATTGCTACCCAGGCCCCTTAATGGCCCTAATGACCACCTGCTGGTGCTGGCTGGGGCACTGGATGGGGCCGCATTAGCTGGTAGCTGCACCAGCTGCCCTGAGCCCACAACCTGCAACGGCACACTGCAACTGTTGTTAATCCTCCCACATGCTGGCGCTGCTGCTGCAAAGCCCACTGCCTTGGCTGCAGGTACCATTGCACTGTCACTGGCAGGCAGCATCAACCGCTCCGCAGCTGCAGTAGCAGCTGCGGCTGCAGTGGTGACTCCCACAAGGCCCCCAGCAACATCTGCTCCCGTTGCTGCTACCTTAGCGGCCACAACTAGGCTCTGCCCCTGGCTCTTGTAGATGTCTGCATAGAGCCACTTCTTGCAGAGCTTCTGTGCTGTCCGTACAGCACAAGCAATCTCTGGTGTTGTCAGGTCTTCATAGCCAGTCATCTTGGCCAAGCTGGTGGGCCAGAACGGGACTGCCCCACGCAGCCGACGCTCAGCATACAGGAGGGTGGCAGCCACCATGCTGGGGCGACAGTTCAGCAGGTTCATGTCGAACAAGGCTTCAACCGCAAGCATAATTGGCAGGCCAGCGAGAGCATATGTCCCTTCCTTGCTGAGATACCTGGAGAAGAACAGCAGCAGGAGAAAAGAGGGAGGTGGTACAGGTAATCAAAGCAGAGGAGAGTGGGCCTGTGTGGTACGCGTTAACATGCCCTTCGACACCTACTCCATATTTAAGGCATATATGTGCCTGTATCCCTGTTTACATACTTTTGTCGGCATCTGACAACCTTTCAACCCTGCGCTAAATACATACTGAGCGCCTTGGACTTTGGGTGCTATCCCTGGCTTCACCTCAATTGCATGCATTGGCACCAAGGTACTGCACCTTCTTAAGCATCCAGCAGCAAAGACATGCTGAATACAAAGCCACATCCACAACTGAAAAGCTGCCCCCATCCCTTGTAGCAGGCTCTCCTCACCTGTAACCCATACGTTCCAGATACACCTTGATGCACCTCATAGCACTGATGCTGAGTGTATCATTCTTGAGCAGCTGTCGGACCTGCCACTCCATCTCCAGCAATGCATTTGCGTCAACCTGTGCAACCTTGGCCACCTCTGCAGCCGATGGCGCCGTGTCCACAGGCTCCCCTTGTGCAATGGACAAATTCAGGGCGCTGGCAGTCACCACCGAGAGCAGGTTTGGTGGCACATCAGCGCCTGTGCTCATGGTCCGATCCAGCAGCAGCACACCATCATGCACAACCTCATCCTTGAGGTCGAGCTTCATCCCTTGCTCAAGCAAGCCGCTGATGAGCCCAGTACGCTGCTGCAAGAAGGCCAGAGGCATGTTGCGGAGAGACAGGCCATGGCTGCGCTCAAAGCTGCGCACTGCATCTACCGCCTCCTGGCATTGCGCCTTGGCACCACATTCGCGCTGGTACCAGTCCTCATCAGACAACACCTGAGGAAGTAGGTGAACGCCAACAAGCAGTACGAGTCATGCTGGTGATTCTCCCCAAAGACTGTTGGCATGAGCCTCCTTCAACAAAGTGCAAAGATACCCATGCATGCGTGGGCCAAGCTGCAGAGTCCCAACACCGAGAAGAGGGTCAGGGAAGGACAGATATCAGGCACATGGAAAGCAACTCAGAAGCTTGTCAGCTGAGAGGTGGAGAGCCACCCCCCTTCCCCCCCCCCCTTCAGGGAGTCTAATCTCATAGTGGTCAAGCATACACATACTGTAACAAAACAATCCCTCAGTACGCCCCACACTAAACAGCCCCTGGTCCCTTACCTCATTTGCCATCGTCACAGGGAACAACGACACCATCTGTGCAGCAAAGCTCTCCGTTTGTACCCATGCCGCCACCTTCCGTCCATCAGCCTCCAAGATGCCAGGGCAGTGCTTGTCTTGAGCAGGAGCAAAGGGTGTGTCCCAGAAGGTCATCATGCTGTTTATGGCCTCCTTGATGATAAAGTTACCCTGCTCTTTGCTGCTGCTGCCTGCATCCGTGATGATGCTCAGAACAGGAGGCATGCCCTTCTCTCCATGGGATTTCACATGTTGACTGCAAGCAAGCAGGTGATGAGATAAGGACGCGGTTTTAGCAACGACCTTGCATCCCTGCGGCCATGGTGATAGTTCTGCTAACAGCCGTGTTATCTTGTAAAATGCTTCATATCAAGTGCATGGTTCCTTCACATTTGTCCTTTAAGCAGCCCCATTGGTATTGGGCATTCTTCCTCATTACACTCTGCAGCATTGTAATGACCGAGAGGACATCCTTGTCAAAATCAGCCCTACTTAGAGCTGTTCATGCTGCTTCACACCTTCACCCACCTAAGATTATTCAGCCAGTTATACAAGCTGAGCATGGCCACTCCAGCAGTGAGCGCATGCAGATTGAGACGGGCCCGGGGCCCAGAGTTGCCCAGCTCGCCACCGACTGCTGAAGCAAAGTGACCGGACTTCACAGCCACACGGTACACCTCCAGAGCCTTCGCCTGAGCCCATACAACACCTGCATAGAACCACACATAACTGACATAAGCAATCGTCCATCAACACCTGGTGTATATCCTCTGCACAAGACTCGAGCATCGCAAGGTGCGGTGCCCCTGGTATCAATTCCAACTGTCCGACTACAAGTCCCTATCTCCCAACAAGTTGCATATGAAAGATCTTATGTGCAGTAAATCACACAAACAAGGTGCAAGTGCAAGAGTTTCCAGTTCACTTAATCTTACCACTGCCATGCCCTGGAATACAGCTCATTCCACGTGTATCCACCATCACACTCACCCCATACCCCCTTGTGACAGACATATTATGGTCACTCGCAGCAGTCATCATCCAGCCACAGCTCCTGTCCCCTACCTGTCTGCCAAAGCGCATCTATGATGGCATTGTAAACAATGGCATCTGGCTTGCAGCCCTGGGCCAACATCTCCTGGAAGGCTTGTAGCGCCATGTGCCACTGGCCACTGCGCTCACAGGCACTAATAAGGGCGGTGAAGGTGACCACATCTGGCGTGCAGCCCTGGGCCTGCATCTGCTCAAACATGGCATGCGCCTTCTCCCACTGCGAGCCTGTGCATAACAAGGAAGTACGACGCAATTGTTAGCGGTTAATGCTCGTATAGGCTGTTGGGGCTAAGAACGGAGCCACACATTGCTGCAACCTCCAAAACCCATGTTCAGCACATGATGGCAAAGGGGTTAAGTGGTTATGCATGTGATTCGTTTGCAGATAGCCTTTGCTTCCAAGACTTGCAGCCCCTTGGCCCCATTACTTTAACTGCAGCTCATGATAGTGACCTCACGCTGCCCCATAAGTTGCAGACTATCAGGTTGAAATTTACCCTTTACGCCATGGCGCCCTCTCCTCCCTCCTCCTCCGCCCCACCACGCACCTTGCCCACAAGCTGTGATGAGGGAGTTGTACGTCACTGTATTGGGCTTGCAATTATCCCGCAGCATCTCATCAAAGAGCTGCAGCGCTGCCTCCCAATGCCCTGCCTTTTCACAAGCGCTGATCAAGCTGCTGTATGTGATCACACTGCGTTCCAAGCCCCGCCAGCGCATGTCCTTGTACACCTCCAGCACCTGCTCCAGCATGCCCAGCTTGCCATAAGCACTGATGAGGGCATTGTAGGTGGTGCTGTTGGGGGGGAACTTGCTGAGAAGCAATTCCTTGTACACTGCTAGCGCCTCCCGCGGCTGGTTGCACATGTTGCAGGCTATGATGAGGGTGTTGTAAGTGCGCAAGGCTGGCTCCACTCCCTGGAGTAGAAATGCAGGACAAGCCAGGGGCAACATTCAATTCGAAGGGCGTTATGAGAGAACTCAGTGCAGTCCAGATTCTTCCCCAAGCATGCATGCAAATCAGCCACCAGTTACCCCTGTACCACGTGAAACCTCGAGCCCTGCCTGCACAAAGAAGCACGTCCAACCATCGCTAGCTCCGTACTGCTGCTGACGACAACTATGACCACCATGAAGGATTCTGGCAGGGTCATGGAGCACTCGTCCACCAAAACATCCCATATTTGCAGTAACAAGCAATGGCAACTGCTTGATCTGGCCTCAGCAACACTATACTGGTACCCAAAGCACGCTAGCTGCTAATAGCAATGCCAGTCTTCTTTCTCATCTCTGGTATCAGATTGCCCCGTCCAATGTAGCCAACTGCTACACTGATGCTGGCAGCTGCATGTATGCTGCATCCTTGTAGCAGACTGTCCACCTGTGCAGTAATGTAGAGAAAAGCTGCCAGTTACAAACTCACCCTTCTGCAACCCAGATACTTACCTCACTGCGCATCATGCTGAGGACATTGACAGCCCTGTCCCACTGCCCCAGCTTGCCGAACACATCTATGAGAGTATTGTAAGTCACTACGTTGGGCGTGCAGCCCTCTGCCTTCATGTTCTGGAAGATCTCCAGGGCTGTGGAGAGCTTCCCACACTTTATGCAGACATTCATGAGGGCAGTATACGTGTGCACGTTCCTCTCCACGTTTCTCGACTGCATCTCGTGTAACAGTTCCACGGCACGGTCCACGTTTAGCTGGTAGATGCAGAGGCTGATCATTGCTGTGTATGTGAACACGTCACACAACGACCTGAGGGGGTGGCGCTCCGGCAAGACCCGCAAGCGGTCAAACAGCTCAATGGCCCGGGCATCTAGTTGTGCTTTACTAAGGTCCTTCAAAAGCAGCGCTACAGCTCGGCTATCGAAGTGGTGCAGAGCACGGAACAGCCTATCGGGCAAGGGGTCTGAGCGGGGCAGCCGCTTGATGAGAAGGACTGTTTCCTCAACTGACATACCATCCTCTGGGTTGGCAGCAGCAGAGTGCATGAAGGGGGGCAAAGAGGGCGCATTGCATTCTTTGCTCAGATCCCCCCGCAAGCCCGAAGACCGCTGGCGATGGACCGGGGCTTTGCTCCTATTTCTCCCAAACCAGGGCACCCGCACGTTCCCGCTGTCTGGTATTGCCTGCCCACCCCATCCTACGTATTCCCCGTTCCCCTGCTTGCATCCATCTGTCGTGTGCTCGCTTTCTATCGACTGCGAGGAACTGGCCATGAGGCCCAACGACGCAAAGCGCAGCTGATCTTGCATGAAAAGTTGCTGCATGTCTGTGGACAGATGCTGACTAGCACTCTGTCCGACACCACCAGCATTCCAGTCTTGCTCCATTTGCAGCTGGTCTTGCCCCCTGGCCCCAGCCGTGAGCCAAACACAGATGCTCGGCGTGACAGCCTATGGCCGATAGCTCCTCTGCTCACAGACACAGTATCCGTAAGGAGAACAATTGGCTCTAGAATCCCATTGTACAAGGCAGTCCACGCAAATTGTTAGTCCATCCCACATACAAGCGCAAACATCCCCAAGGTGCCTCGCGTCACCCCAAAGAACTTAAAAAAGACAAAACCACTGGATAGCAAACCAACAAAGCAGGACATGGGAGAGCTCAAGCCACCCATTGCTGCCTAGGCCATGTGTGTAGCCAGGCCGATAGGTACTTATGATAGGATCCTTAAAACTGACCAAAACCTCGAGGGTTACTTAACGCAACCATCTGATTAATGGTATTGGATGATTGGTAACAACAGATCCTTTGACTGATGACCCTTTTAACCATACAAGAACATCAAATCGCACAGCATAATCTCAGGGGTTAGATCATTTGTAGTAGGAGTTCCTCGTCATGAAAATGGCAACACGCCAACACGCCCGTCTCGCATGAAAATGGCAACACGGCTGAAACGAGTGTGATACGACACACCGTGATCACAACAAGACACGCTATGGCAAAGTAGTGGCTGCGTTGTGGGTGCCGATCCCCAACCGGTGAAGCTCCCTATGTTTGGAGCATCTGGACTCTACGTTTCGCTCGATCACAGGTTCATGTACCGGCGTGTTTGATCGGCGGCCGGCTGTCGGGAGTCTGAGGTGCACCGTCCTCGGTGGCTGCCAACTACTCGGATCCTGAGAGCAAGCATCGGAACATCGGATACTGAACAAACACACATTCACGATGGGCGATCGCAAGAGGGCTGCTAGGTCGGACATCTCATAAACCTGCAGCCCTGCTGTGCAGCATTAGCTACGTACAGCATGCGGGCCCATATATTCATCCATACACTGATAAAGCGACATGTACATCATTCTTAGTTTAGGAATGCTAAACAAACAAACAAACATTTAAGGTGCGGCAACCGCACCATCATCATCAATGTTAATGATGGCTGCATGGACTGAGGTCTGTACGGCATGCCCAGACAAACAAGAACATCAGCCGACAGCGAAGGCATGATTTCGCCCCCGGCATCAAGATGCCGCCCCATTCCTTCACCTTGCCCGATCAATCAGGCCAGATGGCATGCCTGGATCCGTCTAGGGAACTTCAACATACAAAGCAATGAAGCTTGGATGCCAAGCGGCCCACCAATGATAAGTACCAAACTGGAAACACTTTCGCAATAACCAGCCTATTGCTGAGACAATGGCAAACCATCAGTCACTGAACAGAGCATCAATTTACGGTCACTGCAAGCATGCCTCCCCGAGTTGACAGCCTCATCCTCATGCCTTCATTTGGGGTCGACCACCTTACCTAGCCTAGGGAAGGGTCAGCAGAGCACCCTGGTACAATGTATATGGTCAAACAGCTGACTGCTACTCACCAACGCCTGTGTCCAGGCGTCCTTGTACTAAACAAAGCATACCTTTGTCCTTACCCTGCACTGATGATCCCACAGCCCTTGAAGACTCCCACATCAACTAGGGTCCTCTCTGACTCACGGTATGAAAACAGAAGGTTAACCCTTGACAAGCCCAATTTGGCCAACACATCATGGACAAACCCACATGCTTGGGCCACATGCATCTATGATACAACGTTGCAGATGGCTTTCCGAACCCATGCAGAATCTTCCTGGCATCATTGACCACAAGGTACCCTAACAGGCAGGGACTCCTTTGCCTGCTCCCTGCATTTGACACCATATGCGATTGCTACCAACAACGGATATCATTAGATAGCTGCCACCTAAAGTTGCTTCAACCCCTGCACCTAATACCTTGTAACAGGTCGTCCCCAGCAGCCACCCCCAACCCCAGTCCCAGGCGCCGCTACCGGCATCACCATTGCAACACTCAATGCCTGCTTGCTCCGCAATCTTGCTGTGTAAGACTCCTCAAAGCCAGGGGCTCCTGCCCCCATACCGCCATGCTGCGACACCTCCCCAATTTCAGAACCCCTAGGGCTCCCCCAGCCCCCAAACCGCACCTTAAACCGCCATCCCCATGCCCCTAACCGCGCCTGCCAACACATCGTCCTCGGCTTCCCTCCCCCACTAGCCATTGAAGAACCTCGCAGGAACCCTGTTTGTCCTACTCCAGCCGCACAACCATGAGGAACCCCCAGCCTGTTCTGTAGCAACCGCTGCCGCCGGTGCCAGTGCCAATGCCAACAAGTGCAGGTCAGTGTCACCAGCACAAGCAGAGTGGCAAAGAGGCTAGGCCATAACACAGCATGGAGATGTGCAGGACCTCGGCTTGCTTGAAGATGTACGTTGTGTGCTGTGACGTCCGTGATGGACGCTGACTCAGCACCAAGGGTTTGAGTAGTGCGCAGGAAAGTGTTGGGGTCATCAATGAGCCTCTGGACCAGAGCATCTGCAGTGTAACGATAGTAAAACATGCAGCTTCTTCAGTGCATGCACCCAGAATATCAGTGCATGTACCCAGGATTGAAGCAAGGAAAGACAAGCTCCACAAGAGGAGCATTCCGATGGATGTGAATCCAACCGGCTGCCTTCCTATGCAAGGGATGTGAAAGCAACACCTTACCAGGCACCAACAGCAGGCCTCTGCAGCAATCACATGCAGCCTGCAAATTGACCTAAAGTACCGCATGATACGCGGCTTCAAGGAGATTGTGTTACTGGCCAGCAGGCCAAGACAAGCCTGATTAGTGCTGGTGGCTGCACCGTCCATTACTGCTAGCCAAAAAGAGCCAGTAAGCACATTGGTGCCGCAGCAAAAGTCATGCAGTCTAAGGGCAGCGCCTCTAAAAGCACCTCACCCAACACCCAAGCGCAGATGGATTTTGAAAGATCCCAGGGCAATCTCACTAGCAAAAAGCATAGATGGCCACCTGCACAGTGCTGAAAGCTGCTGCACATGCTGGTCTCCCCAATCTCACCTGCACTGAGCTCCTCAGTATCCTTCAGCGCTGCCTCCTCCGTGTTAACTGGCACGGTAGCACTCACGTTGACCAGCAGCTGTCGGGAGCTAATCTGCCGCACCCCCACGATCTCAACCTGATGCAATGACACATTCAATGCAAGCGCCGTATCTCCCTGCACCAACACCGCCACAATGCCCTCGCTGCTGCCATTAATCCCAGTCGTTGCACGACTCACGCTCTCCAAGGTAGCACCTTCAAGCAGCACCCCAAAACTCAGCAAAATGGCATAATCGGAGGGGAGGCTCCCATCGACAGAGACGTCGCAGGATGATGCACCTTCGCCAGGTGTAGTCCAGCCAGCTTCGCAGATGCTGCAGTATACTGAGCCCGCAGAGGAAGCAAAGGTGCCTGGAAGGCATGCACGGCAGGCTGAGGCGCCCCAGTAGTGGGAGAAGGTGCCCAAAGGGCACACCGAGCAAGAGGTGCTGAAGGGGGAAGAGACGTACTTGCCAGGAGGACACACCTGCATGGGCATGGGATTCACAACTCAAGAAAAATGGCTACAGTACAGTCGTGTGTCAACGTTAAAGCGCTGCTGACAACTGCTGAAGCTCTGAATGTGAATTAAGTTGTGTAGCCAAAATGGCTGCACGGAAAACTTCACTCTGCAATAACACAAGAAGGTACGATGGTAGGCCAATTCTACACATGATGCCTAGCTGCTTTGGGGCTTTAGCTTTTCAGCCATCCAAGAACATGACCATCTGCCTCTGACCACAAACAATATTTTTCAGCCCATTCCGGCTAGCCCCCCCCCCCCTTCTGGGTATCCAAAGCAATCTTTGTCCTGCCTGACGCCACCTTCCCTGAAAGACAGCCTTTACGTCCTGAGCAAAGCCCCCAAGCCCACCTGGCAATCCTGAGCATTCATCTTCGTAGAGTAAGTCCCATTTGGGCATACAGTGCAATTAGGACTCTGCGCCGGCGAGATTGGCCACCACTGAGGCCTACTACCGAACAGTGCCTGTGCCAGATCCTCCCCATCCTCTCCAACATCCACACTGCTACTGCTGCTGCTGTTGCCACCAGCGCTACTACTTGTTGCATCTGCTAATGCATTAGTGGCAGTAGCAGGTACCTGCACCTGCTGTACTGCCACAGCTGCTGTTTCATTGCTGTACAGCAGAAGAGTGTAGGTCTTAGAAGACCGCCCCTCATCTGCTGTCGTAATGATCGGCAGCTCGGCAGTCACTCCCGGAAGCTTCATCCTGCTGGTAACACTTCCCACTCCCCGCGCTGCTCCAGGCCCCCTGCAGAGGACATTGCTGCCCCCATCGATGCCGCTGCCACTGCTGCTGCCACTCTGCCCGCAACCAGCTGTACCTAAGGTCACCCCACTGCCGCCAACTGTAGAAGCAACCGTGCTGCTGCTGCTATTATGCGGCGACAACGCAAACATGGCCTCGCTAATGCTAACCTTCACCCCATCTGCTTCAGGATCAAGCAGCTCAGGCATCATCCGCATACTGGCATGCACCTGCCCCAGAGGGACAAGCACATACCTATCAGGCGTGCATAAAGCAGGGGTGAACTTACTCCATACAACTGTTGCATTGTTCCAAGGATCCGTCAGCAGATATTGCTGCTGCAAGGGGCCCCTCCCACCCGCCTTCCCCCCTGCTGCTGCTGCTGCACCACCAGCAGCAGCAGTATCGCTGCCTGGGGTTATGTACCCGACAACAACCTTCTGATTAGGTTGAGGTACAAGAGGGGGTGGCAGGGACCCAGTGCCCTTACGATACACCTTTACTATCGTGCTGTTCCGGCTTGCGGCCGCAGACAGCTTCCGCTCACCATCAGGAGCCATGAAAAGATGCGCAAAGCGGCTGGGTATACCACATGCAAGCACTGTCATATCTGCATTGCTGAAACTGATTGATCTCAGTGAGAGCTGCTGCTCTGGTCGTAGTGGTACAAACCGAATTGTGTAGCTCCTATACAATGCAAAGTTCGAGCCGTCCAAATCCACAAGCGCAGCAGCTGCTGCTGCTGCAGCATCAATTTCATTTGAAGCTGCCCCGCTGCTGCTGCTGCTGCTGTCATTCTGGCTGCTGCTACCACTGCTGCTACTACTGCTGCTGCTGCCGCTGCGGAATGGATCTGCCAGCCGCCTGTCCTGGTGCCCTTGAGTGAACACAAACACTCTCAGCCAGCAAGGCTTATCTTGCCCCCTCAAGTCATACTTGCCCCTCCACATGTGCTGCAGTTCTGCTTGCCAATCCACAGACCACATAACACTAGTAAGTGAGTCACAACCCCCCACGTCTATGTACACTTTGTCACCCCGTCTGCTTGATGCCAAAAGCAAAGCAGCCCCCTGAGCATCTCTGGGTAGCAGAGCAACGTAGTCACCAAGCAGTGGCCGGTACGGAGGATCTAGATCAAGCAAACGACCCTTCCTGCTACTGCCTGTTATGTTGCTGGTGCTGTTGCCCCCTATGCCACTGCTGCTGCTGCCGCTGCCGCTCCGGACACCAGGAGTCAGGACCACAGCACCTGCTGTTGCCTCCGAGCTCCAGCTACTGCTACTGCCATTTCGCATGCTGCCATTTGTGCTGCTGCCGCTGCTACTGCTTGTGGTTATGCTGCTACTGCTGCCAATAAGCAGCTGCAATTCCTGCAAAGGTGCTGTATTGCTGTACATGGGCCAATCAGCATGATTGCCTGCATTGCTACGCCTCCTCAAAGACGTACCTGGTACAAAGACAAGCAAAGCACAAGTCAAACCTTGACAAGACTCATCAACCATTGCTTCCAGCAGGAAGCATCTTTAACCATCCCCCACAAACTGTGGGGCAATGAATCAATCAGTGTGAGATGCTTCACGAGGCAAAGGATAATCCTCTTTTACGACCCTGGCTGGTTACATGGTAACTCTACACACATCCCATTTCTGTGTACAACCAAGCAAGCAGGCCTACCTAGTAATGACCTGGCTACCACCTGCTAATACCCACGCCTTCAGTTAATCAATTAAAGCTAACCAGCTGCCATCTGCTCTCAGAAAATGGCCTCACCTGGCGGGCAAACCCCAAGGGGTGTCCCATATACAATGGTCTTCAGCTGGCCTTGCACCTCATTGAATTGTGCATTAGCCAGGGGTTGCAGCAGCACCCCTACCCGCAGTTCCGCTTCAGCCGGAATAACAGACCAGTCAAGGGGGACTCGGATTGCCAGGGACTGCTGCTGCTGCTGGCCAGAACTTAGTGGTCTGTACGTGAGCGTCCCAGTGGCTGCAAGAAGCAACGGGAAAAGTCACTCTGGTGCATGATTCATGACATAAATGAATTTATATGAATATGTATAAATCTCCCTACATTGCTACACCACATGGTTCAGGCAGCAGCAGCAGCAGCAGCAGAGTGTCAGGACACACAAGGGCAAAGTTGTTCTCAGCATGCACAGCACTGGCTAGGAAACAGAGCAAGTAGCCATGGGCAGCATGCTTGCTGTAAGGCCAACAAAAACAGCCCACAACTTTGCAGGCACAAGCTTCCGTTGCACATTCTGAATGAACAGATATGGCAAAAAGAAGAGCATTTGCACCTCACACCCTGCCCCAGACTTTCTATTGCTTCTTTCATACCGTGCATTTGCAGCAGAGCCTGTAAGTATTGCCTGACTCACCTGACAAATTCCATGCTAACGCCCGCGAACTCGCACTGCAAACATCCCGTCCTGTACTGCCGGTGCTGCTGCTGTTAACTCTTAGCCAGCAAGATGGGGCCACTGGTCGGGAATCTTTCAGCACCAAGGTTTGGTACGCGACTGTTGATGGGAAGCTGCTGCTGCTGCCACCTTCAACACGCAACTGCAGCACCAGCTCTGACACATTGGGGGAGCGGTACACACCCTGGGAAGCATCAAGGACAGGCCGAAAACTCTTAATTCATACCTGCTTTGCAAACAACAGGCAGCAGCTGCAAAATATTGATGGCTACTAGGACATGGGTTATTGCTGCTGGCAGGGATGCCTCTATTGCTGTAGTAACAACTACTTGACTTTCCATTGCATCCGTTTCAAGTTCCATCTGCAGATGAATGGAAGCAGGTGCATGGCAATGATCTCCCACTCTCCCAGACAGAATCTAGCCTCGATGACCCCTACTCCAATCATCTACCGTACCAGACCCCCATCAGCAACTGCCGCTCCTCGTACCTGTGTTGTCTGCACAGTCCATATTGGGGACTCCACTTGCACCTCTGCTGCAGCTGCCCTTGGGAGTATGACGCCTCCTACTGGGCTGTGCAACTCCAACAGCAGTGTGTCAGGAATAGAAGTCAGCTGCACATAAAAGGCCTTGGGCTGACCATCCCCTGGCTGCCAAGTCAGTGCAGGCTGCACCACCTGCAGTAGATGGTAAAACAAACTTAGAGGGTTAACAATAACACACAAGGGTCGTAAGCAGGCAATTGACACTAACCCATCCCGTGGCTGCCACCCACAATGAGATACTTCCAAGAGACAGGCAAGGGCAAGCCTTTTTTTCATACCACCATGAACTGCAGCATGCTTATGTACGCCAGTCTGCATAACATACATCACCCTTTCTTTCAAGTCGATAGTGCAGAAAAACACTCCCACAACTGCTCTGCGTCCCCCACACCCCATTGCTCACCATGACAATCGCCCTACCCCCGAAGCTGGCTTTCCCTTAACACAACATGAATCCTGCATTCAAACCTTATGAACTCCATAAATACACATTTGCCACACGTGACACCTTGAATCTCCCCATGGTTGCTGCTCACCCATCTCCCACAACCTTCACGCACACCCCAAACACAACTGCATTTTACAGACCCATTGACAGCTCTCACCGTTGCTGCATCAGAGCTGTCCAGCTGGAGCTTCACGCTCACAGCTGTGCTGCTGGGCCTGCTGATGTTCACCCACACTGGAAAGGGCTCATCTGCAGCTGGCACTGTTAGCTTGGCAACCGCCAGAGACAACAGCACTGGCTGCACAACCGTCAGCTGCTGCAGTGCCAAGGGAGGGTCAACAGAACAGCGTCAGTGAAGACTCCATGGGATTACAAATTACTATCAGCATCCCCGGCTGCATCGCATGTAAGCAGGGTCAAGAACCTGTAAACACTGTGTATGTAACCCAACTCATTGCACCGCTCGGCTGATTACACTCTAGATGCCCTTTAAACACTACCCCCCCCCCCCATGAATGGGGGAATTCATACCACCCGCATCTACATGACGGCATGCTACTGTTACATTTCATGATATGCCATAGCAATAGGTGCCATAGGCCCCGCACCTCAAGCTGTCACAAAGAACAGCGAGGTGGAACAGAAATAAACACTACTGCACTCTACATGACGGCATGCTATACATGAGGCTGAGCCTCGACTTTGCCAGTCTACCTCTAACCGGTAAGCCTCTACTGCTGCTGATTGACGACATTTGCAAAGCAAAGCTGTGCATTGATTGTTGATCTTGCTCTTGTGATACCTGACCCTAACCTACCATGGGCAATTGCAACGTGAAGGTATCCCCAGCAACCGAGACCTTGCCGTAGAATTTGCCAGCAACGGAGTCGGTATCCCAGTCCACAGGAAACACAGCATGGGTACAGTTGTTGCTTGTGCTCTTGAAGAGAAGGTCCCCGCCACCAGCAGCAGCATCTAGCACCCTGAGGTTTAACTCAGGACCCTAATGGGAAACACCATGCAAAAAAATGCAGTAGTATGAATAAGCTGCTAAGGATTCTGCTGTTAGTACCAGCCGAAGATGCATGTCAGCCAGCCACACTGAGGCAGCACCGGCCATTTACGTCGTAGCTCCCTTGCAGAATGCAGTTCATATGAGATATCTGCCTGGCCTTGCATTCCATGACATGTATCCATGCTTGGGGCAGGCTTAAAGGTTCCACTGCAAGCACTTGACAATCCCAAACGATTCAGAGAGGTCCCAAGACTGCAGACATGCCCAAAGCCTGTTGGTTCTTGCATGAGCTTTGTCGCAGCTTACCGTGATAGCTAGCCCTCTACATATGCTGCTGGCCAGCACAATGGTGATGTGACCAGGTACATATTGTGTTAGCAGAACAGGGCTGACTGCTGTGACGGCATTGCTCGCCAAGGCTCGATGCTGTGAAGCATGTGCAGCTTCCTGCAGCAGCAACGGTTGTGAGGAACTGCAACAGCGAATCCGCTGGCTTCTTCAACTTATTGATGATGTTGCTGCACGTGAGCGAGACTTCACCGAATGCCTTCCAGAACCTGAGGACCCGCAGGCCGTTCTTTTTCAAGCAATGGGACAGCACTCGCACGTTTACTGACTCAAGTTGACCCATGTAGGTGGTTCACAACAGCGCAAAGTGCTCTTCTTGCTAATAATGCTTACCACACCGAAAAGTACAACCCATAGTAGCAAAGCGCCTTTCAGCACGGTTGCCGGGGTGTGAGAACTCCTGACGAGCCCTTCACTCTGCCGCGCCATGTGCACTACCACCTCCCCTCTCCTCAAGCCATAAGGGGCGCATGGCGACTGTTGCAACCCATCTTTAGATCAGAACCATGCATGGAGAAGTAGTACTGCCATTGTCGCCAGGGAAGCTTTGAGCAAGAGCAGCTGCAAGAGATTTCACCAAGGGGCACTACAGAGCTCCGCTTTGCATAGGCACAGCATCAAAAGTATGCGACATGTCCACGAGATCGCTTGCGTCGGCGTGACCTTGGAGAACGTCTGCCGCGAAGGGGAAGTAGTCCACCAACTCTATGGCACTTGAGTAACGATTTCAAGCAAATTTCGTAGCTGGACTGGCACCCCGCTTTGTTTTCCCCTGCCTGTTCAACTTCCCGCGGTGTGTGGCTGCTGGAAAAATTGAACATGGGCATTCCACAAGCGCCTGCTTTGCATTCGTGGTCGTGTACTCTACCTTTCCCTGCAAGAGTCGCATCGGTTGCTTAGAGGCCCTGCAGCTTTCCCCTGTACCTGGGTTAGAGTGCAGAGTGCCATAGACGC
Source organism: Pseudopediastrum boryanum (assembly GCA_963556185.1). Taxonomy (NCBI): domain Eukaryota; kingdom Viridiplantae; phylum Chlorophyta; class Chlorophyceae; order Sphaeropleales; family Hydrodictyaceae; genus Pseudopediastrum; species Pseudopediastrum boryanum. The sequence goes on from OY744496.1 coordinate 8,013,325, forward strand.
GATGCAGACTACAGTATGTTCTAGGAGCCGGCCTTTTGCACAAACAGCTGGTGCGTGTGTGTTATCTGACCCTATTCTAGTTACACTGATCCTTAAGCAACCGGAACGGCGAGCCATGATGCTGCCCCCTGCAGAGTCGATGCCAAGGCCAGGATAATCGATATTGTTCCGAATGCACGAGATTCGTGTTTAATCAGCCAATGTATCGTATCATTTAGGCGTCAACGGCTATGTTCTGGGCATGATCTTGGCCATTGCCCGCTGTTGTAGTGCTGAGTCCAGGCAGTATGATATATCATACTCTCGACAAGAGTCATTTGATGTCTTGGAACTGCTGATGAAACGCGAAGGCAAAAACGCATCCACGAGAACGGTTGAACTAGTCCAGGGCGTTAACTTCCCACCTCTCATTGCTCGCAGCTTGCAGCAGGCCAAGTGCTGCTCGCACAGTGAAGGTGGCAGCCACATACCAGCAGGACCAAGCAGGAGGCAGGCCAAGGGGCCGTGGGCGTTTTGATCGCAGGTAAGGGCAAGCAGATGCATACGAAGCAGATGTCTATAACCTAAAAGTAGACAGTCACTACTTCGCTTAATATGGCAGTTGCATGGGGTTTGCAGATGGTTTGGAGGAATGCAGGTAATGTCTTGAACCTTTGCTGGAACTGGTACAATGGGGGTCCTAATAAGAGGGCATGAGATCTTGATGTGGTGTCTACTTTCTCAGGCATCACTGCTGATGCTGGAAGCTTGTGCCTGCATTGGTACAGATTACCATCCACTGTAGGACTGTTTTAGGGGAGCTGTGAAGCGCTTGTCATGTCAGTTCTATATGCTTGCCTGGGGTTGCCTATCTGTTTGGCATCGGCCCCAACCTGCTCCAGTAACCAATGGCTATAAAGCACTGTAATAGTTGCAGTTTTGTATACCCTTGAATCATTCACAAAACCTCTGAAGGTTAGAAGAGAGGCAGGGAATGGGGCGTAATGGCCAGGCGTCCCGCATACGAGTGGAAGTGCTTTCAGAGTCAGCAGTGTAAAACAGTTCTCAGGTCTACTTGTCTCAGCCTCACTAGAATTCGCGGCCCTGTGGCTCTCTATCGCTCGCACTCACTCACCCCACATCCCTAACAAACTGGTTGGAGTCATGCTTGGGTGCTGCACGGCCCGGAGGGCTGTGCAGTGGTTTCTCTTAACAAAACCGTCGAGTATTGCAAAGCATTCATTAGCGCGGCTGGCGGGTGTGGTCATTCGTGCCCATGGCGCTGAAGTCTGCACCCTCATGAGCAGCTTGCTACTCTAGTAAACAATAAAGCAGTCTAAGCATAGATGCATGCTGAAGGCAGAGTCCCATCCGCACAGTTCCTCCCTTCTCTCTGTTATCGTATGGGAAGGGTTTATTAGGCAGGTGCCGTGCTAGCTTCCATGTAGCACTAGTGCTGGTCGTGCCAGCTAGCAGGCAGACCAGAAAATGCCGAGTCTGGACTGGAAATGCAGGCAGAAGGGCAGAAAAAGGCTACTAGCTGGATAATAGTTAGGGTGCTACTAGTGCTTGGTGTTTTGGAACCCACTGTCTTTGGGCTCCATCTGATGGTCTGCTTGGTCGGTTTCTCTAACAGCCCTCTTGCCACACCCTTGACCCTGGTATCATCGAGCTCTAAAGTGAGGAGGCCTCACCCTGTACATCTGTCCGCTCCTGGATCAACTAATGATGCGCGTGTGTTTTTTAACCTGGTGCAGGCGGTCAGATGAGGAGCTGCCAGAGTTCAAGCACTTCCTGCCCCTGCCAAAGCCCGAGCACCTGGTGTTCATCAAGCCAACAGTGGCTGTAGTTGCAGGCATGGCATCTCGCAACAGCGTGGGCTTGAAGATGACAGTGGGCAAGAACCAGCTGGAGCGTTACGTGGTTGAGTACTACTCCAAGAGCTTGTAAAGTAGCAGCAGTTTATGTGCGGCTCTGTCTGGATAGTGCTAGTGTTTCTGGGGATGTAAGCAGCTGTGTGATGGAGTTGGTGGTAGGGTGTTTTGATTGGGACTAGGGGTTGGGTGGGGACTGGGGCTGATAGGATTTGCAGCTTCAACGCGCTGGTGGGTAGAGGGAGCAGCTGGTGCTGCGTGGAGAAATGAAGATGGTTGGAGAGGCATGTGGTGTGTTGGTAGTGGACAAACAGCTTTTGCTGATGCAGACGACTGGTCCGTGTATGGCAGGGTGTATGGGTTCTGGGTGCAACCAAGGTCTGTGGCAAATTGACGGTGATGTGGCCTCTTCCCTGGGATGGAATGTGCGCTGGAGTTAAGGCATATCTGAGCGTTGGCCGGCTAAGGCCGTGGCAACAATGCCAGCAACAGCATTCGTATTGAAGGGTCCTACACAGACGATTCATTCCACTAGAGTGTCGATGCTGTCCGTATGCATTCATCCACTGACAGGCGGTGTACCAGGGCTGCCATGGCTCAACCCGGCACTCGGTTGTGATGACGATGTGTTGTCGGTGAGTGCTTTGTGGGCGTCTTTGAAATCATCACAAACATAACATTTAAGGTGTGGCAACCGCCAAGGGCTGCTAGGTCGAACCGACCAAACACACATGTTGATATGTGACAATATTCGTCAGTGCAACAAGTGAAGGATGAGACTACAAGCTGCGCCACTATCTGCAGCAGCAGAGGTCGCTAAGAACTCAATAGAACGTCCTTTTACCAAGTTATCGACCACATACCATGTATCGTCATAGTCAGCTCAGCACCAAGGTACATACGCAGAACATGCGATCAAGCTCACCCTTCAGCTTTGCCGCAATATACAGCACTGATCTGATGAGGATGTTACGAACATGATACAGCTAACAAGAACAAGAAAGATAAGCTGTGGCTGCACACAACGCAGCTAGGTCCTAACTGACCAACCCACCTTCACCACTGGTTCAGGCCATACATTATGCAGAGGGCATACAGAGCAGCACTCTGCACATATACAATCGCATTTGCCAAAGACGCTTAACCCAGACGTATGCAGCGTCCTGGGCGAACAGCACCACCCCCTACATTCGACAAAGCACACCCAATCGAAAACGTTGGTGAGAAGAATGTACCCAAGCAAAAAGGAGATGGAGGTAAGTAGTAGATAGGTGCTGCTTTCTCTGCTCATGTGCACTCCCTTCGCACAGTGAAAGCAGCACCTTCGTATACTCCCATCTGACTCAATGATCTTTCCTGCACAGACGCTTGGATCACCCGCACAGAAGATTGGATCACCTCCACCCCCAAACACACAGCAGCCCAATTATAGGCTCCTGTCGCACCATTTCAGCAGCGCACTACTGGTAGCTCTGGCAGCATACCCCCCAACCCCAAGAACCCTCCACCCCCTGCCTCCTCCATCTCCTGCCGGCATGGCTTCACCCCCTTCTTCTGCCTGAAGAAGCCACTGCGCTTCCCTTGGCCCAAACCCACCCCATCTGCATCTCCAGCTGTCGACACCACCACCACATTAACTGCAACAGGGGTTACCAAATCCGCAGTAGCCACACTAGCTAGCCCCACTCCCCCCTGCTGCTCCTGCTGCTGCTGCAATCGCAAGCGCTCCAGCCTAGAACCTACCACCTGACCCACGACTGCTGCTCCAATCGTCACAGCAATGGCAAACTTGGGCATGATGACCGCCTTGCGCAGCATAGCCACAAAGGGGATGGTAGCATGCACTGCTATAAACCACTCCACGCTGAACTTCTCCACATGCTCGCGCCACATGCCGCAGGGGATGTTCAGTGCAGCAGCAGTAGCAGCCACAGCTAGCAGTTTCACTCCTAAAGCCTGAGGCCGCAGCTTCTTTACAGCAGGGGTGCGGGCCAGTGCAGCCCTTGCTGCTACAATCGCTGGTGGGCACACAATCTTATCATACTGGTTGAACACCAGCCCTGCAAATGGTCCCAGCCACTTGCGGAGAGGACAACCTCCTGCACCTGCTGCGGCTGAGAGGCTGGCAGCTGCTCCGTTGCCAGCTGATGGGCTGAGGGGACCTGGGGGCCCAGCTGAGGGCAGCGTGCCGGGAGAGAACCCTAAATCCGCTGCTGAAGGGGGCTTAGGGCCCCGCACGGGCTTCTGGGGTCCGTTTGCACCCTGGCCTTTCGGGCGGAGGGACGGGCCGCCTTTGCCAGGTCCCCCACTGCTGCTACCGGAGCCACTGCTGCTGTTAATGCTGCCTGGTGACCCTGCATTGGGCCCGGTGCCAGTGCCATGGATGTTTGCGCGGGCGCTGCTGCTGTTGCTGCTGTTGGGCTGGTTGGAGGAGCGTCTCTGGTCTTTCAGCTTCTTGAAGAGGAAGTCGCCAAAATTAGCCTGTAAGCAGGGGGTGAATACAGATGAAGATGTGGTTAGAAGGCAGGAGGCAGTGTGTCACTCATCCTCTGTTCGCCATCAGCTGTGGAATATCCTGGTGCCAGTGAATATGGCTGAAAAAATTCTGCTAACGACGGCCCACACAGGCCATTGTATTTGCGCATTTGTGAAGGGCCTATGGTAGCAAGTGCACTCTGCATTGCAGAGACTGCCCTAGTGCACTGGAAGGTATCAAGTAACACCCAGAGACTAAACAGTTAAGGCTGCGGAGAATTCACTGACGATGACTGCGGTCATTAGAAAGTGGGCCATCTCTTAGAAAGTGGGCCATCTCTTCAATGACGGAGGGCTGCCTAACTTTGCAAGAAGTCTGCATTGCAGCCCCTGGATGCGTTGGCATATCAGACAGAGAATCAGGAAAGCTGCTAGACTCACCCCGCCGAACGAAAGGCTCATCGAGGCCAGCGGAAGCGCAGAGGAAGGTACCCCAGCACCCGACCCAAACGAGCCAGAAGTTGCCTTCGCATCACGATTAGAGCTGAAGGGGCACCGAACGCCATCACGCTCTAGTTCAGTTGGCCTCGCTTTGCTTGCCAGCGGTACTGCGCCCAAGGGGCCATGGAACAAGGTGAAGGAGTGCTGCAGGTCATCGAGCTCCTCAAGCAACGGCCGCCTGACGTCTCCCTGCTTGGCTGGAGACACTGCAATGTCCCTTGCGAACTGTTCGCCATGGCGGCCAGCCAGTTCGTGAAGGAAAGGACACTTCCTGACAACAAAGCCAACTACGTCTTCAGAACACATGACTGGAAGTATGTTATAAAGGCAACAGAAAAGTGCCTTCACCACGCTACGAAGCAGTTATACATTTGCTTTGCCCCTTGAAGACAGGAACGGGGGCTGTCTGGCCCTGAAAGCGGATGATGAAAGCCTGACTGATCTGCGTTCTGACGGGGGCACAACGGTCCAGCGCCGAAAACAGTCGGGGTTCAACATTCCGGTTACTGAGCTCACTCAACTGGTACATCCTGATCTACTTTCTTCATCGTCTGTGTGAGCTCTAGTAATAGGTGATCCTTCCCTTTTTGGCTGCTGAAGTGTTTGCTTTGCTCGTTGCCTTCTCAGCTTATGGTGACAGATGTCGCGGTAGAAACGATTGTGAAGCTTCTTTCTCGTCTCTGCCGTGGCCATGCTCCCTACTGTGGCCGCTCATGCAATCCTGACAAGGTCGCTTATCTGCGGTGCAAAGCTAGCTGCAGAGCAACTCGGCAACTGCAGGCTTTTAGCCCAGCACCTGCAGCCATCCACTTGGCTTCAGGGGTCACATTCCCAAAACAAACGCTATGCTTCGAACTTTTCTAATGTAATAACATCAGAAGCTGGCAAAACGAAGATTCAAGGGTGAGGAGAACTCATGCAACTCCAGCTGCAAGGGACCCAGCCCACCCATTCCTAGCAGTGATCAATGCTGACAGCGCGCGCTCATCTGTAGGTACTATCCTAATGGCTTCGTTGTAAATAACACACGCGTAGCAAGCCCAATTGTGTGCCTTCCAGACACGTGGCTCCTGTGGAATGTAAGGGGCTTCAAGGACATCAGCAAGCAGACCCTTTCCATCTTGGAGCTAATAGCCCCTTTCCCAGAGGTGCTTATCGTGGGCAGTGGCAGCCAGATGCAGCCTTTGGACCCTGCCTTGCAAAGTTACTACCAGGCAGCTGGAGTGGCCGTGGAGGTCTTAGATACGGTGAGCATCATAGCAGCCACTGGCCATAAGAGCGGGCATTGTTGATCGCATTCAGATGGTGTTTTCAGTGGGAAGCAGGAGCTTGACAGTGCTTTTGCTGCAGTTTTGGTTAAGTGCCATGTACGCATCTAGGTATAAAAATTATCATAGCATCCCTTGTCTGCTTGTATTTGTGATTGAGCTGTGGGCGGTGCCATGTTGGGCAGCGACTCTCTAGTGTGTTGCATTACACAGGCTGCAAATTTCTCCAATGTATGTATGCAAATAGGCGATCAATCCCATGTATGTTCTGCAGATATCGATGCTCTTTTGTACTCTTGAGATGCCTGGGGATGATCGCTTTTGTTCTGCGGCATGGCAGTCGGTTTGGCATACAGAATCAAGGCATGGCCACCTAGTAATCTTCCGAAGTGCTAGGACATACGTTCAGATCCAACGTAGGCTGAACCCTGCATTGTGTTTCTTAATCGAATTGCATTCTATGTTGCAAGAACATACGTTTAACCTGGGCTGCACCTTTGCATTGTGTCTCGCCAAGATGGCAACATCAGGTATCTTGTGTTTGCACTTGCTCCTTTGCAGAGGAATGCCCTCTCTTACTTTAACTTCATGAATGATGAAGGCCGGGTGGTGGTGGCAGCCCTCCTGCCCCCAGAGCATGATCCCACTGCAGCTGCAAACGGAGCTGCTAATGAAACCCTGCAACAAGTGGGGCAACCTAGCTCTACATGACAGAGCCAGCATCCACTAAGGTGAAAGCTCAAGGAACCGTCACAGCCAGGTGGCATGCTCCGCCCAATGGTGCTGTTTAGAAGGTCTCATATGGTGAGTTGCTGCAAGAAGGAATGGCAGTATCAACCCCTCCGGAGCCATGCAGACACAGTTTGTAGTGTTTGTAATATGAGATGCTGTATCACAGATCACCAACACTACAGAACAGTGTCTGCATAGATCCCAGTGTTTTGATCCTGCAGATCACTTTGCAGCAAGGGGCTGATGTGCTGGTACATGGCAACAATGGCCCGGTGAATGGGACATCGACATCCCAAACTTCTACACCATCCCAAGGATGAAGGCACTCTTCTTGTGCTCATCTAAATATGCAAGTTGTAAATTAATCTGTGGTGTTGGTGGTTGGGCACTGGCTGCCTGCAAAACACCAGTTGTTCCTCGCTTGTTTGGGGGCAGCAGCATTGGACATGTCCAAGGGCAGAATAATCACGATTGGAGGTTTATGGAAAGGGCGGGTGATATCATTCTTTTTTCTTTGCCACGTTGGCGAGTGGTGCTACTTGTGGTGGCAAGTCACCACTAGTCACCAGTAGGTGCCTTGCCATCATGAGTGGTACACGTAGTTAACATCGCATGCATCGAGTGCAGTATCGGCATTCTGTGGTACTACCTGCTCAGTCAATGCGACAAGTAGTGCGTGCAATTCGCACAGTGTTGACCGCGCAGATACAGTAGTTATGATTACGTTGGTCATTGTGAACTGCGGTTGGTTTTTGTAGTTACTTGTTGGGTCACCGTGCGGACTGTACTGGCAGGGCCACCAGACCGTTGTTGGAGAGCCTTCTTGGGGGCTGTCTACGGAATAATACACCGTAGTATTTACATGATTGAATGAGGCCAGGGTTCAAGGGTGGCTGCTAACATCTGTAGTGTGCTTATTCAGTTTGCCATGTTGATGTACATGCAGCGTTTATCCATCTGTGGAAACGTCTTGTGGCTCTGGCTTGGGCTGAACAGCTTGTGCTTGGCATGTGGGGTGGTGCTGGTGCAGGCGTTTAAGCTCAGCCGCAAGTGTGGTGTCTATGGCAGGTGTGGCTGCAGTAGTCTCGTGTCCAAATACCATTACCATTGGATCCATCTGAAGGTGTGTTCGACCTAGCAGCCCTTCGCGGTTGCCACACCTTAAATGCTATGTTTGTTTGTTTGTTGTTACCACTGGCGCTGTAGCAGGGAAGCTGGAATAGCACATTCAATCATTTGTGGAGAGCACTAGAAACCTGCCATTGTTCTCTTGCAACAAACAAACAAACAAAAATTTAAGGTGCGGCAACACCATTTGCCAGTGTATTACTCTGATGGGCTCCGAATGGTAGTGGGCCTATCTATATTAGGTAAGGGCCCCCTCCCTTAACATATGCAAGAAGGGATTTCCCCCCTTCTCTGCGTAGTTCTCTCTCTCTCTCTCTGAAGGGTACCAAGTGGTGTTATCACTGTTTGCCGAAAGGAGTCACAAGCTTGCAGAGGCAGGCATGGCCGTCGGTGGGCTGAAGGGCATTGCACTGGTCCAAAGGACCTGGATATACATGCAGTAGTATAGACCCTTGTCAGGAATGCCACCCGACCATTTGGTTGCCACCATTGTGTTTCTTAGAAAGTGGATATGTTCACTGGGTAGATCAGGGTCTTTGCTCGTTGCAATGGTGCTGCTAATGTTAAGGATTACCATTGGCAGGCAGGTGGCAAATGATAGTCTAAGGTACTAGTGGCTCATGAAGACCATTCAAGAGCATACCTGGATGGGGGATGCAGAATGCAGGCCGAGGTTATGGGGGAATAGAAGTTCCCGCATTGCCCCTGCCTGCATTGTCCTAGTGACTCACTCAACTGGTAAAGGACGTGTTTATCTGGGGGTTTCAGCCCCCTAGAATGTATTGTCTTGTATTGTTTGTCGGCCAGGCTGCCTTACTACATCTGCTCCAATCAAGGGTTCTCATCAGGGGCCCATGCGGCCATGGATCGGCCACGACTCTACTTGTGCCTTTGGCGACGGTTCGAAAGGCACCTGCGCATAACTTAGGGGCATGACATGTGTGGTGTCTGGGTGCTTCATACGTTTATCTTCTGTGAACATGGGAGTGAGCGGTATGTAATTGATGTTCCCGATGAAGGTTGATTCGAGCTATCTTTTGTTGCTGACAAGTTCGCGAGCATATTGAGCCGTCCTGGCGTCTGAATTTACAAACATGATGGCATAATGACAGTTTTTACTGTGTAAGGCTTCTTGCCAATGAGCGAACTGGGCCTGTTGGATGGCCGCGATGCGCAATTAAAGTCACTGGCTGGCTCGCCAATTATGGGCTGGTTGGTGAACATGTCGCGATTAGCACGGGACCACAACCATCGTGATTCTACTTGTAGTGGCTCACAGCTCCGCTTGGAAAGTAGCTCAAACTTATATCACTCCGCCGGCTCTGACTTGAAGCATGCAGTCGAACCCAGACCAACCACACGGCTAAGCCGCTTGTAGCGGGTGCATGTACAAAGCCCGCGAACACGATCGAGCTATCCAAGCAAGGACGCGACGCATGCTCCCATCCAAATTGTGGTCGTTTCAAACCGATAACCACAGGAACCCTCACACACAGGAGCTACGCGAACAGGCCGAACGCCCCAATCCCCTTGCAACATGTCAGTCTAGGTCCAAACTCCTAACTAGTGGCTTCCACCGACTGCATGATCTGGCAGCACCCAGTGCCTACCTCTGTCATCATCCCCAAACACAACCTAGCTGCCGGGCTTTTCAGAGGATCCGTACTTCCCTTCAAGCTGCTATCCGTCAAGAAGTAAGCAGCTGTCTCAAAGCTCATCTTCAGCAATGGACTCACGCTGCTGTCAATCCCCATCCTGTTACAAGCCTTGTAACCGCCCTGGTGCGTCATGAAGTCAGCGATGAGGCTCAGGTGGCGGCTGTCCACACCAATGCCATAGGCTCCAAACACAGACTGCACTTCGCGCATGATGGTTGCGCGTGCTGCCTCCACTCCATAGGTAACGAGCATGGCATGGACGTCATTACATGAGATGGTGTTTACCTCGGCCAGCTCACTCTGCAGAAACGAACCACAACACTCACATCAGAAACATGATCAGTTCTAGTGCCAGGGCTACGCTTCATGAGTGTCCGGCAAGTTTTGGCAGTACAGGACATAGACACTGGCTAGTAACCGACTCTTAGCCACCTCGCCTCCGTAGAACTTCCTTTTACAAGGCCAATTGCAAGTTTATGGTTAGCAAAACCATCCCATGCCTAGGGAGAAGCCCAAAAGACACAAAGTGGCAGGTCTAAATTTGCGTTGCCTATTGTTGTGGCATCAGCCTCCCTTGCTTCTATCACCTGTACCCACCATCCGAGGTTTGTGATGCAGGCACCAATGCACTCATGCACCCCATGCCTGCTCCTCAGCAGGCATGGGCATGATAGGCATGCTACTGATTGTTATGAGCACAATGTGGATGCGTAGTAAGAGAACCAGCCGTAGGCGAAAAAGCCCAGTAATTGCCATTTGTTAATGTGGATGTAGTACCGGTAGCCATGCTATTGTTTAAAAAATAAGCAGCAGCATATACTATAAGCAGCAGCATATACGCCAGTATGGACAATGTCTAGTTCAATTAGCAGCTAGGTCAAAACCGAACAGCCATTATACACTGCCATTTCACTCTGGGCGGGCTGTCAGACAGTACGAATACATTCAAGATAGATAACTACATAGAAATTCAGATTTTGCCCTATCTTTGTTGCATCATCCAGCCCGCCAAGGCAGCCAAACTTCTGACGAACAGAACACCACTCACATGTACCAGGGTGGCACAAAATACATAACAGGTACAAAGCACCACGCAAGACCTGAAGTCAAGAGCTCTTTCCAAAGCAAGGAGGACCTTCAGTCAATCTGGCACTACAGAAACAGGAATTAAGCACACTTCAAACTTCTATCGCCTAGCTATGTTTCCAACACACGCAGAATGTCAAGACATGTAATGACATTTGGGGCCCTTGCACTCCACTCGTGAGCTGCGACTGCGGTGTCCATACCCCACCACTACCAGCAAACCATGACCCACCTGCTCCCAGACACCTCTGAAGTTGATTCCCTCCGTCTGCAGTCGAGGTGCTGTGCTGTTCTTCTCCGGGTCCAGCACATGCACCTTCTCAATGCCAGGCACGCTGGACACCACCACTTGAGCTGCTACAGCTTCAGCTAGCTCCAGCATCAGCAGCTTGGGGGTGCTCAGGGGCAACACAATCTGCAGGGGCAAGCACATTATTATTATGTTTCATGAAATGCCATAGCAAAAAGTGCCATAGGCCCCGCACCTCAAGCTGCACAAAAACAGTGTGGTGGAACAAGCACATGACAGCATACGTAACATATATCAGTGCACGGCTTTGCTGCGGTACAGTGCCAGGGGCAACACAATCTGCAGCTGCAAGTACATGACAGCATACATACCATATATCAGTGCAATGCTCGGCTGCGATGCAGCACCAGGGGCAACAGAATCCGCAGATGAGAGCACATGACAGCATAAGTAAGATAGGTCAGCACATAGCTTTGCTGCTGTGCAGCGCTAGGGGCACAGCTCCAACCTTGTTTCGCCATATGTAACATATCAGCAGCCACATTTTATAAAGAGAGACCACTGCACAGCCGTCTGGGCTGTGCAGCACCCAAGCATGACTCCAACCAGTTTCTTAGTGGGGTGCGGTGAGTAAGTTCGAGAGATAGAGAGCCAGAGGGCTGTGAATTCTAGCGAGGCTGAGACATGCCATAATTTTAGATGCCATAAACAGATATCAACAGGCCTCTTATCAATAGTGGAATGCAAAATGAGCTGCTGTGCTCGTGCCGATGCGAGCCGTGACCAAAGTCTGTGCATGCGTGCATGCATGTGAAATGCTTCCTTGGGCATCCCTTAGAGCAAGGCTAAAGCAAATTCACCATACTGGGTGGATAGACGGCCCTCAACCCAGCCTCAAGTGATGCATCACAAGTACATGTGTTGTCCCCCTACCTACCTTGTACTCGCACGTGCATTTGTCCTCCATTACGTTGATCTCTCGATCACCACCATCAGACTTCTTAGCTGCCGCTGCTTTTGGTTTCTGCTTCGCTCTGCTTCCCGCTGCTGCTGCTGGCGTCCCCTGCTTGCCTCCTGATACTGCTGCTGCTGCTTTGCCCTTTGTCCCAATTAAAGCCGCGACTCCCGCTAATGATGCTGCTGCTGTTGGCCCTGCACCCCCCTTCTTGCCACCTGCTGTTGCTCCTGCAGCCCCCTTCTTGCCGCCTTTCTTCCCCTGCTGTTTTCCTGCCCCCTCCATCTCTTCATCACCCTCTTCATCAGCTCCCTCCATCTTGCGCATCTCCACATCCATAGCTGCAGCTATCTTTGCATCATCCTGCAGGACCAACAAACACAGAATGCATCAAAAATGGCCGCTTATCAATGGTTGCAAAGGTCGCACTCAACTTAGCTGGGTGTGGCTAAGCTTTTCACATTGGAGCAGTCGGTTAGCGTCCCTGGCTGTCACAGGACGGACTCAGGTTCGATTCCTTGTCACGTTATCTGTAAAAAAAATCGTTACTTTACAGCTCCTGGGCAATGCGTTTACTCATATGCAAGGTGCATCAGCTCACACCTTCTACCCACTACAATGAACAGCTTTCCAGTGACCACCTCACACATGATACAAGCTGCCTGCAGCCTCCAAAACAAGCCAAAACATCAATTGAGACCAGCAGCAAGCTTATTGGACAACACCGGTGAGAATACATGTATTCTCAAAACGACAAACCCCAAGCCAGTTCCCCCTGCCCTCTCACCTCGTCTGGTGCCTCATAAGTAGCTGCCTCCCCCCTGCCCCCCCTGAACCTCAGCCATCGAGTATGTGTGTACGTGACACACATCCACCCCTCCCTCACCCCCTCCCTCACCCCCCCCCCCCTCCCCCCCTCCCTGCCCCCCGAATCTACCCCTCCCTCCCCTTCCACACCCACCCCACCTGCACCCTTCCTCCCCCCCTCCCTCCCCCCCTTTCTCCCCCTCCCCAGCTCCCTCTCTTCCCCTCCCCCAACCTTCCCCCCTCTCTACCCCCCCCCACCTCCACCCCACATCCCCCCCTCCCTCCCCCCTGAATTCACCGCTCGTGTGCCTCCCCCACTCCCTCCCCCCTGCCCTCTCACCTCGTCTGGTGCCTCATAGGTAGCTGCCTCCCCCCTGCCCCCCCTGAACCTCAGCTTCCCCTCCCTAAGCTCCTCATCCTCATCAAAGTCCTCTGGGGGTCCATCATCCTTGGCTCTCTTGGCTGCTGCACGGTTGTTGCTGGCAGGCTCACCACCTTCATCACCTGGGGAAGCACCAAGCAGAAGGGTCCATTAACATACTGGTACTTAGCCTGTAAAATCGCATTTCAGACAGGAATCCAGAGGTTGTTGCTTGCCAGGGAAGCACCAAGCAGAAGGTTACAGTATACTATTGACTTCCAAACTAAACCCATCAGAACAAAAAATACAGAAGTTGTTGCTGGCAGGTTCACCACCTTCATCACCTGTGGGAGCACCAAGCAGAAGGGTCCATTAACATACTGGTATTTACCCCATACAATCCCATTTCAGACAGGAATCCAGAGGTTGTTGCTTGCCAGGCTCATCGCCTTTGCCACCTTGGAAGCACCAAGCCGGATACTACATTACCATACCTACTTCCTAAGGTCACACTTTCATACACAGGATTAGAGGGGCTGTTGCTGGCAGGGTCGACAGCTCCACCACCGGGAAGCAGCCAGACCAGCAGCTAAAACTGCGAATAAGATAAACTATACTAGGCCACTGGGGCAAATCAGCACTTCTACTTGGTCTGTAGGCTCAGTGGCCACTTCAAAAAATTGCAAAACATTGCCAAGACCTAATCCTCAGCTGCGAACTACTCGTCCCACACTGTCTGGCCTATCAGCACAGCCGAACACGATAAGAGTACGAATAAGATAGATTATACTAGGCCTATTGGGCAAATCAGGGCCCGAAAGGCCAAAGCCCAATGTGATGGGGTCCCACACATTGTACCACCTGCCACCTCATATTGTGTCCTGTTCTGCCGTTTTTTCACCACCCCTTGATTGATTGAAGCACCTAGCACTTCTACAGCTTCATACCAAGGCCTTGTTTTCATCACCCACCTTCATCACCTGCCCCTCCCTTAGCGTCCTTGGTCTTTGATCCACTGACCACCCCAATGCTGGGCCCCCCTGCCCTCCTCACAGCCTTGGCAATGGCAGACTCCAGCTCAGGGCAGAAGTTCTTAGTGAACACTGCTGCCAGCTTCTTCCACGTCAGCTCAGCTTCCTGCAGTACAAGCGTAAGTGTAATTGAATTAATACGCAGTACACGTCAGTACAAACAAGGGCACATGCCCAAGCTGACGGATGAAGCAACCCATCTGGAATTGGAGACAAGGGTAACCAATATGTGTAGTCTCTCAGAGGCCAACTAGAGGGATGCAATGCTGCCAATTGCAATAAAACCCTAAACCCTAAACTAGCCTTATCCCTAAACCCTAAACCCTAATAATGTAGCTGAAGATGGCTGCTCATCTGAGCTCATGGGTGGGGACTGCTTTCATTGCAGGGCCAAGCAAACAATTAGCGACCAGGCGTGATTCAAAAACACTATAAAGCAGTGCCCAGAGATGTTGAGCGATGGGACCCACGGTTGAGCGAACTCTTAGGCATATGTACTACTCTTGTGAAGCAGTGCCTGCAAGGAAGATCTTTCGCTTTCACCCACAGAAGGGCACCACCACATGGCGCCTGCAACATAGCAAAGTAAAGCAAGCCGGTTCCATAGGACAAGTGACATCTACAGGACTGAACACCTGTTCTGCATGCAGGCATGATCGCCTAAACAATACAGGACAAGTGAAGTGAAATTACAGCAAAGAAGGAACTCGGCCAATGCTGACCACCATATATCCCGCCAAGCCAACAGAACAAAAACACATTTTTCAGCCCAGGCAACCTCCAAAAAGCCCACAGCTACAGTCGTATAACGAGACCTTGATATCTGGAATGGAGTATGTAGGCAGCCGCTCAGCTATACAATGTTCACGATGCAGGCCGTTCAGCAACTAACTCCCCTCTTGCCTAAGGAGCTTAATCTCTTCACAGTGTGAACCTTAAAACAAGAAGGTCGCCAACCACCTATAAAAGTCGCTCACCTCAGGGTACTGATTCTGCTTGTAGAACTTGAGCTGTATGGTGTACCGCCTGCCGAACTTATTCCCATCCCGCCCTGTCCCGCTTGTAATGGCCACCACAGGTTGCTCCTTCACCCTTAAACCCCTCAAACACTCCGCAAGCCTCAGCTTCCGCATCCGACTCGCCAGCTTCTGTGCATCCGCCACCCCTAGCCCCGCCATCAAGCTGATAGTCATGGTTGGGGTTTTGATTTTGGGCGCAGCTGTCATCAAAATCTCACGCAGCCGTGGAATACCAAGGGTCACGTTTGCTTCTCCCCGCCCCGCCATGTGGAAGGTGTTGAGTGTCATCTGGGTGGAGGGCTCTCCTACTGATTGTGCTGCGAGGACACCCACGGCTTCACCAGGAGCTGCTAGAGCTCGCATGTACTTCAGCTGCATTAGCCGCTTGAACTCTGCAAAGGCAAAGCAAACAGAAGCCAGTTACATCAGGACTACAGCTCTCTGTACACAGGTTGATGGATGCGAAAGATGCCATAGCATGCATTTATTTCACTTGCCCATAAGCCACTTGGTTTCTCGGTTTCTCTCAACACACACTAACAAACTGGTTGGAGTTATGTGGCGGGTGCTGCACGGCCCAAAAGCTATGCAGTGGTATATCTCATATAAGCCACTTGGAACCGCAGGCCAAGCAAAATTATGACACCTGTAACTCTGAGCTCACTAGACCTGCTGTTTGAGCATACCTGTGCTGTAGATTCTACTTGAGAGTGAGCAGTAATCGCAATGAGGCCTGACATAGCAGCTTTCTTGTTCAGAATCGGCTTTCTTGTTTAGAAGCGAGCGCTAATGCATGTCCAGCAAGCCAAAGCTAGGGTTTAGGGGCAGCCCTAAACCCTAAACCTTAGCTGCTTGCAAGCAGAGCCATCTAGCTTACGTCTAAGGACACATAGCGAGCTACCTCGTCTTGTGCTTTTTTTGCAGGCTACATGCACCTCAACAGCGCAGCGCGGTACAAATGGTGAATCGACCTGTAGCATCCCATACTTAGAGGACATAAACTGAGGTGTATTGCATTAGTGACACAACAGGAATAATCCAAAACTCAAAACGCGCACTTGCTACAAGGAAAACAGTTACTTTTCTAGTGAATCCACTAACCCAGTATGTCTGCTGTTGTACTCCTTACAAAAGGTTATACATATGAAGGATTACATGCATATTCTCTGCAATCAAACAATTTCTGACCCACTTGCTTACCTTCCACCGCTACAGCCCCTGGAGGGGCACCTCCCTGCTGCTGCTGATGCTCCTTGTCCTTCTTCCTCTTCTTGCCACTGCCACCCTCCTCCCCTTCCCACAGTAGCTTCCCCTTATTCTCTGAACAGTAATCCCAGAGTTTATCCCCAAAGGCCTCTGATGTTGCCCCCAAGATAGACGGGAAGAAGCGCGCCATGATCGGCAACTGCTCCTTGAGCTGCTGCTGGGCTTGCAAATCCCCTTTCCGGGCTTTCTTCAGCAGCCGAGCACGCTCTCTTAGAGCAGTGGTCACTGCTTGCTCGAGAGAGCTCTTGTTACTGCTGCTGCTGTTGCTTGAGGGCTCCAGCCCCACTTTAAGGGCTGCTGCTGCTGCATTGCGTGCGATGAAGTCGTAGCTGCTGAGGTAGGACACCTGAGTGACATCTAGGCCATCCTCCCCGTAGTAGAACTGCACCACTGCAAAAGCAAAGCACAGAATAGGCAACGACAAGACGCCGTCAGGAGCCAGCCACAGCCCCAGCCTCATAGCTCCTGACAGGAGAATGGCCAAATCCCACATCTTCACCTTCACCCCCAAAAAACCCCAACAAACACCCCTCCCTACCTCATTGCCACCACACCATACCCCCACATGCACTCCTAGCCAGACCCCCCCCCCCCCGGGTATTCACAAAGTCCCACGTAGCCCCTCAATCCCGTGCCTCAATGCCTGCCAATGCCTACCAATGTTTTACCAGTACTTACACCCCAAGGCAGAGCCCCCTTCCCTCCCCCTCACCGGAACCGTCACTGCTGTCCCGCACAGTGTTTACACACGCCAACTTCAGGTGCCACCCCCAACCCTGCAAAACCCCATTCATATGATTATTCAAGCAATCACTCCTGTCCTGCACCGTACTACCAACATCAGAAACGAATTGTGCGCCACCATACCACAAACCCCCTCGTAAATTCCATACACCCCCCCCCCCCTCCAATTCAATTGCCGCCCTGTGCCCTACTTACACCCCAAGGCAGAGCCCCACCCCCTCCCCCTCACCTGAGCCGTCACTGCTGTCCCGCACAGTGTTATCATAAGCCACCTGAAGTGCCTCCAAATTCTTCACCAGGCAGCGCTGCAGGTACCCTGAACGACTGGTCTTCACCGCCGTGTCCACCAGACCCTCACGACCAGCCATACAATGGAAGTAATACTCCTGAGGACGCAGACCTGAAGGAAGAGCAGCACATTGTTCTCGTCCTGGGTACACTTTGCTGACTTCCGTACATATTGCTGTGGGGGGTGGCAGGGTATTGGGCTTGTTGGCCAGTCACAAAGCATGCAGTCTGTACTGCTCTTAGCTATGTAATCCCGCTAGCTCTCTTGATGTCTGATTGTCTCCGCTCTTGTCACCTTAGCTCTCAGTATCGGTCTCTCTCAATACACCCTAACAAACTGGTTGGAGTCATGTGGCGGGTGCTGCACGGCCCGAAAGCTGTGCAGTGATCTATCTCCTATATTGCTGAACCAGATCATCCTTTTGACACATATTCATGATACCATGAGTCTAGCATAGCAGTGCGATGGCAAAAGGATGCTCATGGCAGCACTTTTAGAGGAGATGCAGCACATTTCCTCCTCGTCTAAAGGTATACCTTGCCCAGATAAGTCCTCTCAGAACAACTTAATGAGAATGTCAGTCTGACCAGGAGGAGCAGCACACTACTTGTCTTGAGGATTGCTTGCCCAAATAGTACCTTTCTAGAGAACAGGCTCAAAGTTTTGTGGGTTTAAGGCAAGAATGCAATGGAGGTACTTATTGTGACGTTGAAGCCTTAAAAACAGGCAGGCACTCACTCCATCACGCCATTTCAAGTGTACATGTTCCGGAAATTTTCCATTCAAAACGCATAGATACTTTTACGCAAAGAACCTACTGCACTGTTTCCTGCGATAACACTGAACTGTGTCCTCTTAGATACGGTCAATACCACCCACCTGTCAAGAACCGATCTCCCACAAACCCTCCAGACCTTGCCCCGCCATCAAAAGCCCTGAAGCACGGCAAGGTCTTCCCTGAAGCCATGCGGGGCACGCGGCGCCCCTCCAGCTCCTGCTGCCCCAGCAGACACGCAATCTGGCTGAAGTTCACCTGAGAGCCCTTGGCACCAGATACAGTCATCAAACTCATGCAGTTGTCTGGGAAGGGCTTGGCTTGGCCTACTGGCAGGCAGACCTTTAGCACCTCGGAGGAAAGGGGGTGCATAACACCTATGAGAGGTGGGCGGGGGGAAGGAGAAGGGGAGGAGAGTACATGGCATGCTTAGAAAGCTGTCTCAGACGAAAGGAGGTGCTATAAGCCTATGGCAGGAGGCAGGGGGGAAGGAGTAGGAGGAGGCGAGGGGGCAGTGCATGGCATGCTTGGTAAGCTGCCTCAAGCAATGACAAAATGTCACTGAATGAGCATATACATCCCAACCCAGCAACAGCAGATTTGAGCTGTCAGAGGCAAATTGTGATTTTACCTAACCCTGGCAACCACTCCAGTTCAACGATGGCCTGTCAGTGGCTTGAATAAGCGGTACAAAGGAGTCCGAGCGGCGCAGGTGTACAACTTAGGCGGGCTGTCAGACAGTACGAATACATTCAAGATAGTAATCTACATAGGGATTCAGATTTTGCCCTATCTTTGTTGCATCATCCAGCCCGCCAAGGCAGCAGACAGCAGCATGCAAATACGAGAGACCTCTGTCGGCACAACACTCGACCTAACTGCAAGGCTGAATGGTTGATCTTTTCTGACAGAAATTGTTATGTACATAGGATGCAGTGCACTACATACTGATTGATCCCAGACTTTCGTTGCAAGCTTATTGGAACAAAATGCCAGCCAGTAGTCCTGCTACTGATATAACCATTTGGCAGTACCTCATACACGCTAAATAACATACAAGGAGCTGATAGAAACTGAGGGCAAGAAACACTACCATAATAACTGGGCGGCCCGTCAGACAGCAGGAGTATATTCCAAGATGGGTTACTACAGAGGGATTCAGATTTTGCCCTATCTTTGTTGCATCATCCAGGCCGCCAAGCCAGCAGGCGGTGCCATGCAGAATGAATCGGAACGTAAAATGCAACAGGCTTATGTTGCCAAGACAGTAAACCGTAACAGCAAGGCTGCATAATGGAGACATTTGACAGAGAATGCGATTTCAATAGCATGTAATGCACTGAATTCTCATTGATTGCAAGGTCCTGCCCCATGCATACTGGAGGGGGCTGTCAGCTACCAGTCATGCTACTAGTAGCAGGTACTCGGCAGTCCCGGATACATGCTAAATGACATAGACAGTCTTGTTAAGAGCAAATAGAAACTGAAGGAGCTAACAAAAACTGAAAGGCAGGACATGTTGCCATAAAAATTGGGCGGGCTGTCAGACAGTAGGAATATATCCAAGATGGTTCACTACATAGAAATTCAGATTTTGCCCTATCTTTGTTGCATCATCCAGCCCGCCAAGGCAGCAGACAGCACCATGCAGGATGAGCAAAGACGCAGATGCAACAGACCTATGTTGCCAAGACAGTCCATCGCAACTGCAACGGCTGCATATAGGCAATTGAGACAATTGATAGCAAACGAAATGTCAATGGGATGCAATGCACTGAGATCTAGCTGATTGCAGAATTCTGCCGCATGCAAAATGGAAGGGTCCGTCAGCTAGAAGTCATGCTACTTTCAAAAGATACTTGGCAGTACCTGATACATGCTAAATGACATACCGGTAGGGCAGTTTGGATAGGAGCTAACAGAAGCTGTAGGAGCTAACAGAAACTGAAAGGCAGAATGCACGGCCACAAACTATTTAGCAGGCTGTCAGACAGTAGGAATAATCCAAGATGGTTCAATACACAGGAATTCAGATTTTGCCCTATCTTTGTTGCATCATCCAGCCCGCCAAGGCAGTCACACCTTCGCCATAAGCAACACCACTTGTGTACACCTATTCAATCTGAACGGTTCCCCTTGCCATTCTAGATGCCTCTGGCAATAACCTTTTCCTGATAGTCAAATTTTGAACAAATTGTGTACGCGTCTAGGCTGGGGGTTCTAAAACTGAAGATGACATCCGCAAAACCAAACATGACATCCGCAAAACATTTCAACTCTGACACTAAAAAAATACAGACCTGACACCTTCAAAACCAAAAACCAAACCAAAACCACTCGAAGCCCTAGCTCTAGAGCATGCTGCCCAGCCGTATGCAGCTCATCAAGCTTTTGTCAGAAGGATGTCCTGTTGTGGCCCTTCCCCAGAAAAGCTCCCACAAGATAGACCACCCCCTTTGCAATATCCGGATCCTCTTCCTCTTTAGCTGTGAATTCCATACCATGCTGTGCCCGTGCCGCCTCCCTAAGCCTTATACTCATGACATACACCCCCCCCCCTGCATACCTGTGACTTTCATATCGTGCTGTGCCCCTGCCGCCTCCATATCCGTCCTGTACCTCCTCCCCAGCATCTCCGCCACCTTCACCCGCTCAGCTGCCAACCGCTCCAGGCAGAACCCCTGGTACATCACACGGTACGGCGGTACAGTTCCGTCTGCTACTGCTGCTGCCATGGGGACCTGAACCCCAGCTAATGCCGCACTCGCTGATAGAGCCGTGCACTCCACTCTGTTGAGGATGTTGGCACGCTTTTCTTCAGAGGCCCCGACTAGCAGGAGGTCGTCCATGCCACAAGTGAAGCCGTTCCATTGGAGGTACAAAGTGAAGAGGCGGCTCATGGCAGACAGGAGCTCCCCGGCCACTGAGTTCCCGTACAACTCCTGTGAGCAGGAAGGGACATCAACATCAATGTAAAACACAATACCAGCTTGGAGTTTCGGATTTTGGGTTAGCGTTCAGGAGCGATCATCAAACAACCACCCAGAAGGGGACCACACACATTGTGAGCGCATCCATGCCTCCTTTCCTAGCCTACTAATCCTATTACACCTTCCCCATACCCTGTATGGCATTCACTAGTTTGGCGCATGCCTTCAGCTCTTGTGACTTCTGACATACTGCTGAAGCGCTCAAGCTCAGTTATGTCCAGTTCCGTCGTGTCTACACAAGCAAGATCAGTAGCCCCAGAGATTCAAAGCCCTTACCCGCACAGCACCCTCCAGACCCTAATTCTACCCACTGTTTCACAGCACTACCACTAGCATGACTTCCACTGTGTCCTGCTCTCCAAGAAGCCTCCACGAACTAAATGCAAAAGCATTGACTGTCAGTGCATCTAGCCTCAGCTTGTGTATGGCAAATCCAACCATCGGTTGTGTGGCTTCGTGATTGTGACCAGGAGCCTTGTGTTTATGACCTAGGCTTCAATTGGTCATTGGCATAGCTGGTCTTGCGTTCTGACTGATTGGCTGACTGTCAGTGGCAGCAGCAGCAGCGCAAGGGTTTCACAATCCTATTACAGGCACAGCATACACCACCAATAACCTCTACCTAGGCCTTGTTTACCCTTCTCACTCTTCAACCCCGATAATTTCTGCCATCTCCTAGATTTCAGGAGGGACAAGCAGTTACTGCCAAGGTCAGAAGCAGTAGGACTAAAGGCTTGAGAACCTCTTCCAGCTGGGGTAAAATGCCGTCATAGGAAACAGTACCACTAACAGGTAGAAAACCTCTCCCAACCGTCATCAACAAACTTTCTTACCTGCACAGCATGTACCAGGCCGTACTTCCCAAACTGTGCCTTGTCCAAGCATCCTGCCACCAGCTCCCCCTTGTGAAACACAAACTTCCCTTCATCAGAGGTACGGCCCCAATAGTCCACAGGCACCTTGCAGCTTGCTTCCAGAGTCAAAGGAGGCTGCCCTCGGGTGTAGTAAGCCACTAAGGAGCTAAGTAACTGCTTGCCTGTCCACAGCTGCCGGGGCTTGATGAGGGCCGGGGTGGGTATGACCACGTCCAAATCCACTGATACGCCTGCAGAAGATGGTGGGGGGCCAAAACACGATTCGGTCTCCCTATCCTCGCCTTTCGGATCGTGGTTTAGCTCTTGCATTTGTTCGTCCTTTTCGTGACTGAGAACCTGTACAACCAGACTGCTATACTTAATATACAAGTGAATTTAGAATTTGCAGGCTACTTAGCAGTCCCTGGAGATGCTGTTGATTTCCTGGCATCAATAGAAGACGTTTGCATGCTACTTTGATGGCAGCAAGAGAACCTACATTCTCAAAAGGCTCCTTGGTGGGCTGTCAGACAGTACGAATACATTCAAAGATTGGATTACTACATGAGTATTCAGATTTTGCCCTATCTTGTTGCATCATCCAGCCCACCAAGGCACTTCTAGCAAATTTGCAAATCATGGCAGCCCATTTATGAGCTCCCATACCATGACCACCGCAGTGCATCCCCTATCCCACACCATCATTATTATGCATTACGAAAGTGCAACACCATGCGGCTATGCTGTGATTTGGCCTGGTTGGTCATCTGGCACTCCACACCATATGTCATCGTCCTCCAGATGGCCACTCCCATGGCCCAAAAGCATGTGGCATCAAGGAGGTTCAATTACACAGACCGCTTAGCAGAAGACTTCTGCCTCACCAGTGGTGACTAACACATAGCTCAGATATCAGGAGACCCAAGACTGCTTCAGCATCCAGCCTAGGACCACCACCTTTGCCTGACTGCCATACCTACTCCATCGCGCACAGTAAAACACCACGGAACTTTGGTGAAGACAGACAAGCTAATCCCTTGGAAGTTCAAGATCATGCATAATAGTGTCTAGGGCTTCACCCACCCACCCACACCCGCAGCTATACCATGCAGGGTGGTCCAAAGGACCAGGGCTGTTTTTCAATGCCAGCACTTATGGGTGGTTTCTGAAATTGGCTTGTAACAGTTATAACTATTACTTCCCCTTACCTGCGGACCACCGCCTGCAGGCATTATACAGCAGCTGCGTGAACTGTGTCTTAGTCAGAAAGCAGTCACGCTTTGTGAGCATCACACCACCCACCACATGGTCTTGGATCAGACCCCTGATGGGCTTGCCATCTGTGGGCACAATGAACTGCTGGTCCGCATGCACAATGCCGTAGCCCTCCGCACGTCCGTACTGGTCCTGGGGTAAGTGGAGGTTAATCTCATCGCCATCAAAATCAGCGTTGAAGGTGGCACAGTTAGCGTAGTGCATGCGGATGGTGCGCTCGCCCTTCAGCACCCGCGCCCTAAAAAGAAGCCAAGGAAAAATGAGTATAAAAAAACTGTGAACACTAGCACGACCCATCGATTGAAGTTTTGAAAAGGCTGTGACAGTTTGTAATAGCTCCTGTAGATGTATCACTGGCATGTGAGTGCTCGCTGGATTGGAGCAGTAACTTGGCAACAATCATCAACATTCAGAAATCAGGTACTTCAAGGCAACTTTACAAATTTCAGTGCATTAGCAGCACAAAAGAAGCTGTGACCGGACCTCAGAGCCCCAAACCACAACATAGCACCTATACAAACATCTAACAAGGCACCATTGACAAGATAATGCACCACCCACCAGCCTTCCCAACCCCGCATCACCCACTCACTTATGAGCCATCAACCCGGGTTTGTGCAAAGTGGGCTGCCTGTTGGTCAGCATGACGTCCCCATCCACTAGATGCCGGTACACCACCTTCCCTCTGCTCGGCCCACCCCGACCAGGACCCAACGGCGGCCGACCAGCAGCACCACGTGCAGCCCCCCCTGCCCTCGATGGGACCATTGGCCCCGCCGTGAGCAACCGCTTCGCCAGCCCCTCCCTCTGCTGCCGCGTATGCCTGCCAAGCTGCACCATCACCCCATTCTCATCCTCCACCGCTACTGCCCCTGGATGGACCTCCGGCCCATTAATCACCATCTGCCGTAACTTCGCTACATTCCACGGCGTCACCGGTTCCGGGAAGGAGAGCCTCGTCGCAAAGTACGGCGGGACGCCGATCTCACCGGTGCCGATGTAGGGATCTGGCGAGATCACGGAACGCGCTGCGAAGTTCACACGCTTGCCCATCATATTCTTACGGAACAGCCCCTCCTTTTTCTCAAGCTGCTGGCGGATCCCGGCTTGGTCTGTGTTCTCAGCAGTAGTGCTGTCTATCAAGGCATTCACCTCGTTCTGGAGCCGCAGCCATGCATTAAGGAAGCGGGTGTGCTCCGCCGCTCGGGCGTCGCCTGTTAGCACTATCCCCTGCTGGCCGCCGCTGTCCCCTCCTGCTGCTGCTGCTGCTGACCCCTGTAACAGCTCCTGACTGCTTTGCAAGCTGAGTGCCGCATTAATGATCCGCTGCATGGTCACGTTCTGCGTGTGCTCGTACTTCTGATCCCCTAACACGCTCGGCGGCCGGAACTTGTTTGGCGCCACCGGTAACACCCTAATGAAGAAGATCTTGTATAGCTGGCTAGGGTCTTCCAAGCGCTTGTACCCTGAATCCTCCATGCCCTTGGATCTCAAGCCGCCGCCGCTGGCAACAACAGGAGGGGGCAGGGGCCCAAGCCGGCAGCCATAGAGGTGGGCAAGGATGGGGCCCTCCTTGGCACACATCAGTCGCAGGTGCCGCTCAGCTTCTGTGGGTGTTACATAGCGGTTCAACATGGACTCGTCTCTACAGCAAGCACACCAGGGACAATGGGACACAGAAATTTCAACCTTGTTATCCTAAAGGGTTCAATGCTGGAGCTCCTTTCCATTGTAAAAGAATGGCCATCCAAAGAGTTTCTTGATGTGCAAAAAGCAGGACCACAGGAACATGGTCTTCTGATTAAGAAGGCAACGAGGGAACAAAACATTTTGAACTGAAACGCATGTACCATTGGCGTATAGCTCTGCAGGAACTGTGGTGCCTGCAAAGCTTAGTTACAATGGCGGTTTCTTCTTTAGCACAACCCTACTACTGCAGGTACATGGATACATCACAGCACCTGGCGGACACAAGGGTGTGCATTGAACTGTGTACAGGGACGGCACTATTTGCTCATGAGCTTGCATCCCAGAAATGTGACATGCCAAATGCAGATCTCTTTCGTTGCCTTCACCCTAACCAAAGAAAGTTACATACAAGACTCATGCAGAAGCAGGTGTCTTATGTCAGAGGAGTGACTTGAGCAAGGCTATTTATAGGTATAGCAAAAATGCCACTACAATTTCTCAGGGAACTTCAAGTTGGAAAGAACGAGATAATGCAAGAGCTAAACTGCCCCTGTACCTTCGCAGGGAATCAAATACTTCCAAGTCGATAGACCAACCAACAGCTCTCTGAAGAGACCCAGGAAAAGCTTCAAAAGTGCACCAAATACCGGTACTTACATTGCCACAGGAGGTACTGCTGCAGCTTGCTTCTTGCCCTTCTTAGCAGCAGGTCCACGCTTGACTGGCGGCTCATCCCCCTCATCCAGCAGCTCTTCCTTCTTAGAAGGGTCGTGCTGCAACACCAGCAAAAGCAAGATCAAACCCATCAGCTTTACCATGTCTGATGCAATGCCTAGATAGAATGCAAAATTTGGTGTGCTCGGTAGGGATGAACTTGTAGCCGTGTGTTCAGTCTGTTCCAGGCGTTTGTTACAACCTAGTGGCATGATTTAGGAGGTTCATCTTTGAAAAAAGTGCGATGGAGCATCCTCCACTTCTGCCAAACATGGGGTGTTTGGGACACACCGGAAGGAGACTTTAGCACATAAGGGCCACATGCTCAGCGCCCGTAAGGAAGGTGGCCCGACTTCCGACACCACTTAGATCGGAAAGAAGGGACTCTTTTCCCAGTGCTACAATGAATCACAGAAAAATGCTGCATAACTACGGTGTGCTTAAGACTCTGCCTACTCTTTGTCCCATCCACCAGCCTCAGTCTACTGTGTCATCAGCAGGTCAGGAATTAAAACAAATAATAAACATCACAGGCTGTTTGCATGGGTCTTACTGGGGAGTGAGTAGAGTGCCGGAGTGAAGTTAAAACACATTTGCTACGAATACTAAGACAGGACCCTCAGAGCTGCGGATAATTAAACATGACGGTCAACAACATTTCCAGGGATGATTTATCAGGAGAACATGCACCCAGAGTCAGCAGAAAGCCTGCTGCGCCATTCAAAAGGCCAACCGCCCTTAGAGCTCAAGCAACGCTGCTGAAACCCTTGGGCCCTACACTCACCCAGACCATGATATCCCCCTTGACCTCGGCCCCATCCTCCTCCTTCTTCGCTGCTGCATTGACCTTCTTCTCCCCATCCATCCCCTTGTCCTCTTCACCTGCCCCTGCCAGCCCCCTCTTCCGCTTCTGACCGGACCCAACTGCTGCTGCTGCCACCGGCTCTAGGCCCAAGGAACCTCCACCACCACCACCAGCTGCTTCTGCCACTGCATCTAACCTGCCCTGCTGCTGCTGCGCTACCACTGCCGCATCCTTTATCCCCCGCATCCAATTCGCCAGCACGGCTTTACGCGTGTACTGCTGAAAGACTTTGCTCGCCCCCTGCTTCTTAATCACTGGCGTGTGTGCCTGACAGTTCTGACACTTTGTCGAGGGCATGCGCGCAAAGAACTCTGCTACAGCGCTCCTCGTCGCCTCCTGCACATGGCAGGTCTGAGGGAGGTGCGTTTTAGGACCTGCAAAGCCCTGGTCCAGTCCAGCTTTGCCAGCAAAAGCTGCTTTCTCATCATCCTCATCGCCACCAGCTGCTGCATTTTTGCCCTTTGAGCTCCCTGTTATCGGTATGCTGCTGGCCCCCACCAGGTCTCCTCTGCTTAGGCATTCAAACTTCTTCAAGAACTTCGCCATCTGCACATGTGAAAGCAGTACATATGCAGTTCATGGGAAAAACAAGTTGCCATTGAAGGGATAAAACAAAAGCAATTGATAGTTGCAACCAGCTGTCTTTGTGTTCCTCCAGAGCCTCAGTCACTAGCTCACATTGCATATGATCTTGCAGGCCTGTAACGTCAGCACGCACCATGAAATGATCTAATGGGCTCTTTCCCAATGATGGACGGAGTCGTAGGCATTTGCAATACTCACACAGAATAATGCAAGAGCAGGCCATGGTGGCCCAGAAAGATTCTGAGCAAGAAAGCAGCAGTGACAGAGTTAACTCACCTCAACGCGGCCCATCTTGAGGTTGTGGCAGTGGACGCAGGTGTGGCGTAGTAAGCGGTACATGGTACTGCAGGAACAGCAACACTACTGGTCAGTACTTGGCAAACTCCCTCTCTTGCCACACACCACTCACAATGGCGGCAATAGCTGAAGCAAAGCTGTTAGGGGCTCCGCTGCAGCTCGTACTCAATACCAATAATGAGCCATGCTCTTTTGCCTGAACACAGCCTGCATCAAAAGCTGCTTTATTGCCGAGGTAGCTGCAGCCAAGTGCAGACGCCGATTGAAACATGACGTTGCTCCTCAGATTTCATCAGTAACCCATCACAAGAGATGCTAGCCTGCCTGGAACGTGCACTACTGCTGCTAGCCATCCTGTTTACAGCTAGAACAGGCAGCTTGGATCACAGCTGGCAAGGCCACCACCTGCTACGTAACTGCGGCACATGCCTGCCTTCTGCTTAATGCCCACTCCTACCTGAAGAGCATGGGGTTGTAGACAGGCACTGGCAGCTGTATGTGTCCAAAATGCCCTGGACACTGGGCATGCCCGAGTCCGCATGTTGTGCATCTGTGTCGGCATAGAAGGGTTGCTCTGTTAGAGATGAAGCGTTGCTCCATAAATCCTTCTCAAGTCATAGTTAGATGGTGCAGTACTAGGCTTAAGTTTCCTGCCCGTGCTACAAGCAGGATCTGTTGAAACAATCGTATTGGTGCACTGCATGGACAGCTGCTTCCTGAAGTATGCTTATCCACAGAGAGCATATACAATCGCAACATCTGGCGCCGCCCGTAGGACTGTCCGAAGTACCGAAGCAGGCGCTCTGCGCAAGATCTGTTGCTAGTTGCTCACCTCCCGTTGTAATCCACTGGGCCAAGTGCAGCGTCATAAAGGCCGTCTGGCACAACATTGTTGAAATTGTCGTAGGTAATGGGCGATGTGACCCGCTTCACACTGATCTTAAGCACCTGTACCGCACTTCCTCTAGTAAGCAACAGGCCTCATGCGATACACTGCTCCGAATAGATAACGGACCTCATCGTCAGTGAAAACTCCAAATCGAATGGAGACCACCTGCCGTGTGGTAACTTCCTTCCGAGGTACTGCAGTCATTTTCAGCAGCTGCAGTATACGCTTGTACGGCACATGTCTCTTGTTGCCAGGGACACTCAGAGGGAAAGTTCCCAGACCTGGCAGCTGCTGCTACATTGGTGTAGTTGAAACGGGGCGTTCCGAATCCCACTGAGCGCTTCTGCTAGCCTTTAGAGGGCTAGCGGCGCTAGTGAGACAACGCAACGGAGCGGTGACTCCGCGGGTGACGAACATGACTCTGACTAGTGACACCTTCGCGCATCCAGCAATGGACGCTTGCCTGGGGAAGCAGACGATCATTCATTCACTGTGGAACTGGACTACATGCAAAGACGGTATGACGGCTTGCATTATCACAAAAGCTGGTTATCTGAGGCATCTCTGTGTCGATTTATCAAAAAGACGGGACGTAATCTCCTCTTGCTTGGTTGCTGTACCTCTGCTGACAGCTGACGGGTCCCCTAGCAGCATCAATAATCAGCTTGGCCGCATAGTTGGATGCGAGAAGCTATACTGGATCTATAATGGGGAAGGGTCTGTGCTATTATGACATCTTAGGCCTGGCAAGGTAGTGGTAGTTTGCCCGATATTGACCAAGGCAATGTGCATAATTGAGCTGAGAGAAAACTATTCCCATACAGGAATGCTGACGATATCGAAATCAAGAAAGCGTAAGTATGCCCTGCAGGAGCAGCTGTCCCCTTTGAAGAGCACTGAATCAATGCTATCATTGCTAGCTGAACTGGTGACAAAGCTTAAAGCTTAGCTGATAAAGGACAGCAACTGCAACTGACGTGTGTATCCGCAGCCCAACCAGCAAACATACCAGATACTCCCTATGCCACTGGCCCCTGCTTCATATGCTTGGGCTTGTTATACTGCAGGTACCGGAGGCTTGCACTCAAGTATCATCCAGAGACAGACCCTTCAGAAGCAGCCAACTTTGAATTTGCAAGGATTAGCGAAGCTTATGACGTCCTTAGCAACCGTAAGAGCATCCAGGTGGAAGCTGTCAGCAAACAGGACCCTCATTGCAGTGCTCTGACAGTGGTTCCCTTTTTTTCCTGATACAGCAAAAAGCAAGGGAGTTTATGATCTATACGGAGAAGATGTGCTAAAGAGTGGCACAGATGGTGAGTCATTCTTGAATTACCAGGAGCAAGCCGGGGTTCCGAATCTGCACCCCAGCAGTGCCAAGGCAGCAGCCCGGCACAATGCTGCTTTGCATAAAGCAGACCTTGGTTGTGGCTTTATGAGCATGTGTACGGATTCTGCACAGCTTGGGTTTGACATGGTTGCCTCCCATCACCAAGGCTGTCGTTGCAGGTGAATCCCCATATGGATTTGACAACAGTTCGGGGCCAAGGAGAGTTTTTACACGCTTCTTTGGGACAGCCAACCCATACGAGGCGCTGAACAGTAAGAGCAGCCAGCAACCCATAAACACAAGTCTCCCTCATGCATGCATCACTTACCTTAGGTTTGCTGTTTGCATTAGGCATGGTGACTATACCACCTGCACCTGACCTCTATGGTCCGCTCCCTGCCCTGACCACAATGCTGTTGTTGCAGCCTTGTCTTCACAGTTTGAGAAACTGACAACAACACAGCACAAGGAGCCAGGCCTGCCAAAGACGGTAAGCTGGTATATGCACACCCCATGTGTGCGAGCTTGAACAGCAGAGAATGGCGTAGCTGTAATAGTCGTCAGCACATGCTCTGGATCTATCATCATCAACTCATCAGCTTCTGCTGCTTGGAAATAGTCTCTTATGTGGATTTGCTCACATGTGCATGGGCTCTATCATCATCAAGTTGTCAGCTTCTGCTGCTTGGAAGTTATCTCCTATGTGGATTTGCTCACATGTGCATGGCAACAGCGAACCAGATATTAAACACAAATGATGCAAGTGGTCGCACTGACGATGGAGTCAACAGTGATTGAGCCTCTGCACAATGTCTTTGGCAAGCCCTTTAGCATGGCACCATGCATACTGATGCACTTACCCATCTTAGGCTAGAAGCACTGGATGCTGCACAGCATATATGCTCAGCTGCTCTGGCTCTGCAGTCACCCCGACCACAGCAGGTTTGTGAAACGTTTCACTCTGAGTTCGTGGCTGCTGTTGTTCGTGTA
Source organism: Pseudopediastrum boryanum (assembly GCA_963556185.1). Taxonomy (NCBI): domain Eukaryota; kingdom Viridiplantae; phylum Chlorophyta; class Chlorophyceae; order Sphaeropleales; family Hydrodictyaceae; genus Pseudopediastrum; species Pseudopediastrum boryanum. Next base: position 8,044,001 of record OY744496.1, read on the forward strand.
CAGTATGAGCTGTATGTATCCCTCCAAGAGCTATACCATGGTTGCACAAAGGGTGTGCAACACACACGGAGGACAGTTACTGAGCTAGGGGAGATAGCAGTGGAGCAGCATACCCTGAGAGTGACAGTGGCACCAGGGACACTAGATGGTACCCAGTATGTCTTCCAGGGGTGAGCTATCTGGACAGCTCATCTTACTTATGCGTACATGCAGCTTCAGAGAGTTTCTATGGGCCCATTCTGTCTTAGACCACCTGGGGACCAGCTTGAACCGCCTGATTGCCGAACAAGATGCTGCACATACAATACCTGATAAGCTGAAGCTTTTGCTTTAGAGCCAGGCTCAAATCGGCAATAAGGTTGACATGCAGGAAGATGCCAGGCCCTTAGCTTGCTGGAGTGCATCCTGCACCATGCATAACTTACTGCCGCAATGGCAGATAGCACCATATCAGCACCTTTATCTCTCTGCTGTCAGTTTTCCTCCTATTTGACATCACTTGAGCACTAGCTACAGTATGAACCACAGCTTTGCAAGCATAGCTTTGCCTTTGTTTGACCGATCACAGAGACTCCATTTGGCAACTTATGCCACTGCTTCAAAGGCTTTTCCATCTGGCTTTCTTTTTTGTCCAGGGAGGGTGACTCCACCCCCAAGAACCCGCCAGGCCCTGTAGTAGTGGTGCTGTGCTCCCAGGATCATCCAGTGTTCAGCAGAGATGGCTATGACTTGGTGCACAGAGTGAAGCTGCCTCTATATCAGGCATTGGCAGGCGGGACAGTTACCGTACCAGCACTAGATGGCAGGTGAGGGGGCAATGGGGGCTCAAGGCTGCATGGCAAAACTCGATTTGCAGTGGTGAATACGTGATGCCGTTACTGTGTGTGCCTGCCACAAGGAAGGACTCAGTTGTTGAGGATGCATACATCTTAAGTGATGCTCTGCTTGATTAGTGTCGGCATCTCCATATGTCGTAAGATGTGAACGTTCCAGGCAGTGGAACCGATTTGCCCACCTAGGTTTCCGGCCAGCTGTGATGCATCCCGCCAGTATGGGGTTCAGTGTACCTCCTGTGACATGGCATGACTGGCTGTACTTGGTAGTCTGCCACTGCACACTCTCAGAGCTGGAAGATTTAGTAGATCATCTTGCAAAGGCACAGCTTCTAAGAGTAATAGCATCTTTTCCAGGAAGCATCTCATGCTATCATAATTGTCATCATGCATCCATGTTATTGAACCTAGAGTGCATCTTAACATCCAAGTGTTATTTGCAGGGTGCTGTGCGTGCCACTAGATGAAGTCATCACACCGGGACACCAACTGCTAGTGCCAGGGGAAGGCATGCCTAAGCCAGGGGGTGCAAGCAAGGTACGTTTCTTATAGATGAGCATAGCAATCTTCTGCATCTGGTGTTGTGCTGCTGCATCAGTGCCCTTAACTGATATCGCGTAACAGTGCACACACTTACGTTTATGACAAGGCACACACCCAGGGTTGCCGTTCATCCAGTGCATTTTTGGAAAAGCCCTGACAGCTTGCATGTATGTGGTAACAGTTGTGGATGACCAGGTGATGACTCGACTTATTGTCTTGTGCAGTACGGTATAATAACCACCTCTCCTTCTGGACCGACAGTTGCCTCTGCAGAACACATACACCGCTGCACCACATGCCCCTGCTATTGTCTCCCTGCTGCTTAGTCTACCCAATGTACTTCTGGTGCCCTGTTCAAATGCTTATGATTGTTACATTTGAAACAGGAAATCAGTCAGCCCAAGGCGCAAGGGTTGTTCTTGCTCAACGCACCCAAACTGACTAATGTGCTGTCTGGTGTATGCGTCTCAGGCCAACCTGGTGCTAGAGTTTGACCTGGTGTTCCCCACCTGCCTCACACAGCAGCAGAAGATGCTGCTCAAGGCCTCCCTGTACCTGCCAGCCAAGCCTGATGAAGTGCAGGCCAAGGCATTGCGGAGCTTTGAAGCAGCATTCAAGGATACTGTGCATGGGTGGAGCACTGGGGTGATTGAGAAAGAGGGTGGTGATGCCAGTGGCTTGTGATTATAGAATGGCCTCCATTGGCTCCAAGGGATGGCATGTTGGGCTAGTTGGCCTTTTAGTAGTAATCTGGCCACATGTGTTGATGCAGTGTTGGATGCAGTGCCTTCTAGTTGTGTACAGTGGAGCCTGTTTGGCCTCAGCCTGGCACAGGATATTTATGGGCAAGCAGTCAAGTTTTGGATACTGGTCCTTTTATGTACACCTTTGTTATTTGGCTTGAGTTGTCCCTGCGATGCGTGAGCACGACAGCAGGGCAATTCAGCTGGCCCTTCTTTTGTGCGAGGCTGACGGGCCTTTGATGGCCATGATGGGCGGTCTGCAGGGCCGCCAACTCGGTTGTGTCTAATTCTTGCCAAGCTCGCTGGGACTGCCAGGGAGGTCCGCAGCCCTCATGGGCTTAGAACCAATTCCGGTCTAGTCGGAGTCTTCTGGGACTGCTTAGCTTCATACTTGGCTATACCGTACTTTTCTGCCAGCATCATCGCGCCTCTAGAAATGGCAATATGGATAGGCAGGGGCTTTATGCTAGTAGATCACAGCAGAAGGGGCTTCTGTGCGGCAGCAGTGGAGCCCCATGACCGGACATAAATTCAGGTTCCCTTGCAGGCTTGACACGTCCGGGCCGCCATACGGCTAAGTACCTGTAATTTCAGTGAGTAGAGCACAAGGCCCGTGGATCTGGATGCTGCCTAAGTTTGATGTTCTCTACAATTGCACCTTGCGCGGAATTTTCAGTGTTTAGTATTAAGTTGAAGTAATCTAGCTAGATAAAGGTTTGAACATCAATCCTGGTTGGCGCTCTGGCAGGCAATGGCTTTGGATCCATCCAATCGATGTCACCAAAAGGTGAACTATGGGCAGTTCAACCTGGCCGACTTCTTGCCGGAAGTTGTCTCCGGCGACACCTTTCAGGCTTGTTTGGTTGGTATGCACGGCATCTACCGGGCCAGGATGCATCCGCACAAATAAGGAAGGTGTTGCCAAGCAGTCACGACCGGCCGCACTCTGACTGGACGGAAAAGTCGGGATTGGCTCAAGAGGTTTGGCTCAAGGGGTTTGACTGCGCGGGATGCGAATATTGCACGGATATATAAAATGCATTAATGGCAACTCAACGCACATATGTGCAATGCCACTGTCGCTGCCGGAGCACGCCTGCTGCAAACACGAACTCCGGTAAGCATAGGAGCAGATTCAAAGCTCATACAAAACTGATCCCTTTGTGAATTGTAAGGGATGCGGCAGGCACGTCCGAATTCTGAACTCCCATGAGCTGCCACAGCAACACTAGTACTGGTACCATTGGCCCAGCATCTCACTGCTGCCACACTTACACTGAGACTGCAACACTAACAGATAGACATGCTGCCTTCAGGTTGCAGCATGTGCAGATGACAATATGCGCTTAAATGGCTAAACTGTCATAGGCTCAAAAACGAGCAACTGAACAAACCAAATACAGCAGGACACGGGCTGCATACACCAACACTCTAGAGCATCTCACTCCACAAATATATGCAGCTGTGTACTCTCTAGCACACAGCAATCATGTATGTTCCAGCACTGGGACCCACATATTTCGAGAGAGGTCAAGTGAACATCTCTCAAAAACACAAAGCATACAATTGGACAGGGCTTCATTGCTATATACCAGTAGTGCTGTTCGACAATGATACATAGTTTAACATAACAAGAAGGTGAAAAAGACCGCACATCCAACATTCACACTCTCACTCTGCAGCATTGACCGCTCAGCCACTGTGGGTGGCAAATCAAGTCCTCACAAAGGTCTGGCCACAGGGGCTACTGGATCTCCCGCAAATACTACCCTAAACGTGCTCAGATGGAGCAAGATGATGATATTTCATTGCATTGCTTTCCACTGAGGGGACATCGTTGTGCTGAGAAAGCACAGCGCCCCTGTATTTGGCTGCTGCCAATTCTTGGTCTGTGCCCTGTATGGAACCTGCATGCATACAGGGGGATTTATCATCAGAATAGCATCCATTATGACGCAATTGACATCCAAGCCATCCAAGCCATCCATGCTTCCACTGCTGCTAAACTCAGTATTGTTCACTTGTCAGAGACTATTGTAAGTAGGCATGGAGATGCAACCCATGTCTGGATTGGCACTGATACAAGGTTCCCCATGCATGTTACGCTGGCGATGCAAGAATCAACACATGTTGCTTGCAATACTGGCTTCTACATTTGCAGTTGGTTCGGCGTAAATCGGGCTATTGAATCAAGTGACTGTATCATGACTATAGTGGTCTCTCAACTTAAGCAAGCATTGCATTAGAAGCCCCTTGCAATAGTCATGTTTTGGGTTCTCTTTTGGCCGAAACTGCCGGTGTCGTTTTCTTAGCACTGCCAGACAGAACTACATGCATGTCCCACAAGCACATATTGCTTGCAGGGGTGCTGGTACAGAGAGTCTACGTGTGCAGGCATCAGGTTCCAGAAGCATCTGCTGGGCTTACCTTCTCATACCCCTCTACTTGCAAACACCTTGGCAGCTGCCACACTCCACAGCACACTTCTTTCCCTTGGCGCATGCCTTGAACAGGCAAGGAGGCAAGAGACACTGCAGCTCTGGCTTGCCATTACTACATGTCTTTGCCTTGGCACCAGTGGCAGAGGCAGCAGAAGCTGATGCTGTGGTTACTCTTTTTACATAGGCTGGGGCCAGCTTCGCCTGGTCAACGCACATAACTTGGCAGGAGCCGCATGCATACTCCACACAGAGCTGCCCGCTCAAGCAGGGGATCGTCGCACATGGCTTGGTGTCTGGGCAAGTCTTCTTTGGCTTGTTTGCTGGGCAGTTGTCTGGGTCGATTATGTTGGAAGCTGCTGTGGAGGGTTTAGGGCTGGACACGACGACCGCGTTCTTGAAAGGATTGGATGAAGCTTTGGCACCGGGTGCCTTCTGGCAGGAGTATTTGCAGCCTCCGCACTTGTTTTCGACGCATATCTCGTCATCACCGCATCTACCTTTCGCTTTGCAGGGCGAAACGGTGCATCTGTACTCGAAACCTCCTCCTGGGCATTGGACTCTAGGGGGTCCAGTGGGTGCCTTCGCGGGTGCCTTCGCCGCTTTGTCGGGCGTCGCAGCCATCAACGAGCTTTGCCCGCACGCCACATGTAGCAGTGATACAACGAACACTACTGCCAAGAAGGCTACAAGACGTGCCATTCCTATATTTTATCTGGATTGAGCGATGGTAGACTACGACAGGGGTGCACGGTGCAATCGCTGGTACGCAGGACTGAGCCAGACCAAAAGTCTTCGGTACAGGCCACGAGTGTCGATGTGGGTATATAAGGTGCACTTTGTAACCAATTGCTTGGGATGCTAAGCAATAAATTGTTATTGGGGGCCTCATTTCCGAGCGGTGACCAGAGAGCAGTACAAGTTCACGACACACTCGCGCACTAGGCTGTACGACAGCATGCTCAGCAGCAGGGATGCAGGGAGGAGCAATCGGGGCCATTGTCCATTATAGCACACCAGCAATATCTTAGTTCGTTGGTGCATGCTCACGTATTGGAGTGAAACCCGACAGCATATTACATCCTTGGTTGGTCTTTGCAAGAAGGTCCGTCTAACAGACGTGCAAGCTCGTGCGCGACTGCTATCAAGCCTCGCCGATTTTTCCTATTGCACCCTGAGTGGTGCGTTGCACCATCAGTCTCATTGTTGGACGTGGCTCCTCTCGTTATACTCATGCAATGCGATAACATGATAAAAAATGGCCATGCATCGACGTCGTGTGTAGAGCTGTCGGTCTCAGACGTGCTTGCGTTTGTGAGAGTGAGCAAATGCCCTAGATTTCTGCGCTTGCAGTATCAGCACCGTGAGCACAACCCACCAACCCCCTCCGAAACAGGGGATACTGCTCTGGACTTCAGCCTAGCATTATCAGGCTTAAGACATGAAGAAAAAGTGCTGCGGTTGCTCACGCAAGCATTAGGGTTACTTTACCAAGCCCCACGCGTACCCCCGCAACCCACGGCCAGCCACCCCAGAAAACCAAACCGGAGTTTCACCTCTTGGCAAGATGTCTGCATCCAAATCCTCAGCTGTGAGCAACAGTCTGCAGCCCCCTCCCAGGCTCCCACCGCTGAGAAACCCTCACAGCCCCTTCTCTGGCGTGAAGTAGAGATCCGAGGTACACAACCATGCACCAGACAGGGAGAACCCCTCCCCATCAAACTAAGGGGCCGCATTGATTTCCTTGTATACATTCCTGGCACCATGGGGCCTTATACATCCCCGCAGCCATCAGCAGGCACAGCCATGCACAGCACTTCCACGCCCAGCTCCCTAACTAGCACTACAACAGAAGCCTCAGCTGCTCGTGCTGCTGCTAGTTTTGGTAATGGTTACATCCCGCCAGCTCTGGTCATTGTAGAGTGCAAGTCCAGCCTTCAGAGCAGCACCAGCCACTACCTCCAGCTGTCTTGCTACACCTTGATGCTGAGAGGGCTACTGCTACAGCACCCTGGGCTACAGCACCTGGCACAACACATGCAGGTACTGCTTATCACACCACCTGTGCTGGAGGAGTTGCAGCAGAAGGTGGCAGCAGCAGCAAAAGGGTTTGTGCCTGGACCAGCAGCAGCAGGGGCAGGAGAGAAAGGAGAAATGTGGGCATTGCCAGAATTGCAGCAGCAGAAGGTGGCAGCAGCAGCGGATGGAGGCTCAGCAGATGTAAGACCATGTGAGACAGCAGAGGTAGCAGGTGCAGAAGCAGCAGCAGAGGCAGGGGCGGCAGCAGCAGGGGCAGCAACAGCAGGGGCGGCAACAGCAGGGGCGGCAGCAGCAGGGGCGGCAGCAGCAGGAGCAGCAGCAGCAGCAGCAGGGGCGGCAGCAGCAGGGGACCCGGGAGCAGGAGCAGCAGCAGTGGGAGCCGGAGCAGGAGGAGCAGCAGCAGGAGAAGCAGGAGGAGCAGCAGCACCAGCGGGAGCAGGCACTGGAGCAGCAGCAGATGACATGGTTTCAACAGTATTGGAGGCTGAAGTAGGCCACTGGATGCTGTCAGCAGCGCAGCAGCAGGTGGTGAGGGATGCTTTCAACCACCTTGACATCAGCAGTTATGAGTCTGACATGGGGCATTTACTGGGGGAGTCAGGACCAATAGTAACAGTCCTGACAGCAGCACAGACAGCTGCAGACAGTTCTGCTACTGCCTTTGCTGCTGCTACTGCTCCTAGTGGTGGTGGTAATGGTCCTAATGCCGTGGGTGGTGCTGCTTTCAACGAGCACCATGTAGCAGGGGCTGCTTCCGGTGTTGGAGTTTCTACAGGCACCACTGATGCAGGGCTATCAGACATTGAGGAGTTCAGCCTGGGTGCACACTGCAGTCGCTGTCCTGGTGCTATAGCTCGTAGCTGCTTATCGGGATGTCATCAGTCCCAGGCACTACAACTGGCAGGAGCTACAGGGAGGGCAGTACAACTCATCAGGGGGGTTAAGAGTAGGTTTGGGATTGAGCGATTGGGAGGTGGGAGCAAGGGTCCTCCTGCTGTCACTGTTGCTGCTGCTGCTGATGGAGCCACAATGGACAAGGCCCCAGTCAACTTGACATGGTTTGCTAGTTTGACTGCAGATCAGGTCCAGCAGCTGCAGCAGGATCTCCCAGGGGTGCAGCAGGACCTTGGGCAGATACAACAGCGGGCAAAGATGCTGCTAGAGGCTGCAGCAGCCAATCAACCAGCAGGAGCAGCAGCAGAAAGTAGAGCCCACAGGGACTGCAATTACACCACCAGCAGCAGCAGCAGGACCAGTACTGCTACCACCAGCAGGGGCAGAGGTGGTTGGGGTAGCAGCGAGAAGAACAGAAGTGGCAGGAGCACCAGTGGTAGCAGCAGCAGCATGCCTCAGGTCCTCCTCCATCAGCATTGTAACATCAGCAGCAACCTTGTTGGAAATAGGGTGGCAGCTAAGGCCTATGTGGTGCCTGTGATGGACTTGGTCAGTAAGAGGATAGCAGCAATAGCAGTGGACTTCAGGGGGCGGGCTAGATGGGTGGGGGAAGCTGATGCAAGGGAAAGCAACCATCACCAGCAGCAGCAGCAGCCAGAGCAACGAGGACAACAGCAGCACCAGCAGCAACAACAGCAGCAGGAGCAGCAGGAGCAGGAGCAACGAGGGCAACAGCAGCAGCTAAAAAGGCAGGAGGGAGGTGTTCCTGTGGTTAAGTGCTGTGAAGAAGTAACTGGTGTAACGGGTGGCATATCGCATACCATATGGGGGGTGGAGGTTCAGGAAGGGTGGGCGCTGGCGAGAGCATCTTGTAGCAGCAGGGTGTTGCAGTCTAGGGTTCAGCTGGTGAACCGGAGGTATCAAACAACAGCAGTTCATACTTGGGGGGCATCATACCCGATGGTGCAAGGGGCTGGAAGGGGTGGTAGAGCGGCGAGATCAGTAGCAGCAGCAGCAGGAGCAGCCGGAGGGAAGGGCGGTGGTCTAGGAGTGCTGCAGAGCCGTGCTGTGGAGAGCAGATTACTTGATGATATGAATGAAGCACGTGTGATTGTAAGTAGTTTCTCTTGGCTGTGGGCAAAGGTAGCAGCTGATGCAGAGGGGCCGGGGACTAGTGGGAGTGAGGGAAGGGCAACAGAGGCCACGACAGCAGCAGCGGTGCCAGCAGCATCGGTAGCGGTAGCAGGAGGAGGAGGAGGGGTCACAGCTGTGCCAATGACGACAGCAACATCAGCAGCGATGGCAAGAGCAATGCCAACAGCTGCAGCAGCAGGAAGGGCAGGAGGTGACACAGGGGTGGGTTGTGGTAGGGGAGGTGCAACAGCAGGAGGGATGGCAGGAACGGTGTCTGCATCAGCAGCGGCTGCAACAGCAGACAGAGTGCCCATGACATGTTCTTCACTGTCTTATCCTCCTCCTGCTGCTGCTGCTGCTGCTGCTGCTGCACCGGCCCTAGGGGTACTCTTGCAGCAAGCGTTGTCACCAGCACCAACACCACCACCAGCAGCAGGAGCATCAGTACCACCAGCAGCAGGGGCGCCAGTGGCAGCAGCAGCACCAGCAGCAGCAGCAGCAGCTCTACCATCACCAGCAACAGTAAGAGGAGCACCAGCAGCAGCACCAGCAGCAGCACCAGCAGCAGCAGCAGGATCAAACATGCCTTTACCAGATTGCGCAGCCAATGGTAGTTCTTATGAGAGTGCAGCTACCCATGAAGCTCTTGGCAGCAGTGGCAGTGTTGTCTGCTGCTGTGTGTCTCCCCTTGTGGTGGTGATGTGGGACAGGCAGCAGCTGAGGAGCTTACTGAAGAGGTGCTGGGCCTTGCAGCAGCAGCTGGGGGAGTGGATGGAAGGGGAGGGGCAACAGCAGCAGCAACTAGTGTTACAGCAACAGCAGCAGGAGGAGGAGCAGGGGCAGGGGCGTCAGGAGCCAAAGCAGCAGGAGCAGCAGCAAGAAGGAAATGAGCAGCGGCAGGAAGAGGAGCAGCAGCAACAGGAGCAGCGCCACCGACAGTTGGAGGAGCAACAGCAGCAGCAGGTCTTACATGGGCAATGTCGTGATTTGATCCGTGGGTTACGTCAGGTGTTAGTGGCCCTGACACAGCAGCCTGGGGTGGGGGAGGAAACACTGGCAGTGGCTTTCCTGGAGGAGGAAATGAAAAGGTGAGGAATTGCCATTACCATCCTGAAAGCTTCTTGATTGCTTTGTGTTCCTGGGCATCACCCTGCCTTTGTTTCCCCTTTGACTTGCAGTAGTTGATGCCGCAAGGACATGCCCTCTGTCCCCTGCAGGGGCTGTATGCACGGAGGACTGCTTAGTAACATTTTGAATTGACTTTGCAACGTTTGTTGGTATCACAAGTACTTGCTGGAATTGCAGCGACTCAGCTTTTGACATTCGTTATTTGATATACCATGAGGCATCACATCCAGTGTGCTCAGTGCCATATTGCGCTGCTCAGAAGTTGGTCTCCACGAGTGCTCTTGCTGGTTACGGCTCTTTGTGCAAGGGCATCTTTGATGTTATCAATTGCTACCTGTGACTGCCCTTTTGCTGCTTCTGCTTCTGCTTCTGTAAGGTACACCTCTCTGTACCTTCATCCTAACCTGTACCTTGCTACAGCCATGAGATGGAGCACTACAGCTTCAGTTGACTCCTCCTCCTGCTACAGCTGGTTGGCTCATGTGCTACAGCCTAGTACTGGCCTGCTGCTGCCAATGGAGGCCTGGGAGAAATTCCACAAGGGGTGCTTTGACTGCTTGGACAGGACATGGCCAGATGCTTCTACTCAGGCAGGGTTTAAAGCAAGTGTTGGGGAGGTAGAGGAAGAGGAATTGGTGGAGTGTCCTTCTCCATCACTAGCAGCGCCCGGACCACCACCAGCAGCAGCAGCGGCAGCAAGCATAGCAGGAATAGCAGCACCAGCAGCACCAGCAATGGGAGGACGAGCAGTGCCACCAGCAAGAGCAGCACTACCAGGACCAGCAGCGGCAACAAGAGCACGATCAGCAGGGACAGGAGCAGCAATGACAGCACTACAACCAACGAGAGCAGCACTACCAGCAGTCGCAGCACCTAGGAGGGTGTTACGGCAGTTGCTGCTTCCTGCCACAGGTTTGAGCTTAAGCCCTGGGTACTTGCATGTGTACTGGAGCAGCAGGGAATCAAATCAGGAAGGTAAGCAGCAGACCAGCGTCGTGGAGCAGCAGCAACAACACAAGCAGCAGCTACTGCAGGAGCAGAGCAGCGAACATCAGCAGCAGCAAGAGCAGTGGCGGCAGCAGGAGGATTTACAGGGCAAGAGCCAGCAGCAAGAAAGGAGTGGAGAGGGCCCTTCTGCAGTATCTTCATATGGAGCAGTTAGTAGCGGGTTGCGTGGGAGCCCTAGTCAGCACCTCGCAGAGGACTTCCAAGGGCAGCAGGACCAGAGAGGCTTGAAGGAAGACCACCACCACCAGCAGCAGCATGCCCAGCAGCAGCAGCAGCAAGCGAGGGCCATGCAGCCTTATGCAGCAGCAGGCCAGGAGGGGTTCCTTGAGGGCTTTCTGTTGTTACAGGCTCGTGGTCTGGTCTGGCTGGAGCAGCAGATGCTGAACAGGGGAGGGGCAAACCTTAAACTGGAGCGTGACTTGGAGAATGCTGTGTGGAAAGCAAGCAGCAAGCAGCAGCAGAAGGGGAGACAGGAGGAGGAGGAGGTGCGAAGGAAACAGCAACAGCAGCAGCAGCAGCAGCGGGTGCGGCTGGAAGAGGGCTTGGGAAAGCATCAGCAGCGGCAGCGGCAGGAGCAGCAGCAGCCATGGCCTGTGAATTTGAAAGGAGCAGCAGCAGCAGATTCGTGGCAGAATGGTGTTGAGTGGCCCAGTGGTGACCCTGGGGAGCTGTTACATGCAGCGGTGAAGGCACTGGAGGTTGAAAGGGCTGCTGATGTGAGCAATTGGGAAAGAGACATGTGCAGGTGAGAAGTGGAGCGTGAGATTACTGGTTGAGGAGGCATTTAATATATGCTTTTATATAGATGAAGACAGGAAGGTGCACGGTTCAGTTTGAACCGTGCACCTTCCCAACTTGTCAACAAAGCAGAAATAGAGGGATTGTAATCAGGCCCCTGCTCTTGCTGATTGTGGATCGAACCCAGTCACTGCCTATCACATGGGCCCAATCATTTGCAAACGCCGCTTGTGCTCACCCATCGCATGTGTCAGCTTCTGGTTAATCGTTGCGCTCGACAGCTGGAGCTAGGGCCTCCATGGCAGAAGGTGTCAATGAGGTTTTATACAGGAAATCCAAGCAAGGCGGAAAAACAACATAAGCAACAAATAACACAACAACAAAACCAAACAAAAAAAAAAACCCCAAAAAAAAGAGCCATGAGATTTAAAAAGCAGGGTTCTGTCATGCAGTGCTGCTCCGGAGAAAGCAGAATGCAAATGGGCCACATTGCAACCACCACCCCATACCTACCGGGTAGATGTTTTAATTTTGAGAGTTTGATGTCCATTTTTCACTGCCAATTGCCTTATTGCTAATTACCTTGTTCATGCCGCCACCTTTATGGCATTTGTGCTATGACATATGTTGAGGATGATCCTGATGTACTGACCACTGTACTGCAGGCCTGCACAAGACCTCATAAAAGTAGGAGGTGCTATGGTTATAAGGGATGTACGCTACGATCCCGAGACCAAGCAGCTAACAGCGCAGCTTGCAAAGCAGTTTGTTGAAGGCGAAGTTCGTGACTCTATCAACAGTAGCTCGTTTTCTCACAACATCAGTAATGCCAGCAGCAGCAGCAGCAGCAGCAATGACCAGCCAGTTCACAGCAGCACCAGCAGCAGCAATAGCAGCAGTAGTGGAGGTGATAAGCGCATCAGTACCAGAAACAGCAGTGGCACCAGCAGCAGACTTGAAATATCAGATCTTCGCTTACCCTTTCGAGTGGGAGACTTTGTGCGCATTACCATGTGCTCTGAAACCTTGGCCATTCACAGTGTGCAGCAGCAGCAGCAGCCAGAGGATCCCACTGCTGCTGCCTGGTATGCCAGAGGGAATGCAATAGAGGCAAGCTTAGAAGACATCCGGTTAATCTGCGCTAGTGGTGAGGTATTTGGAGATGCATGTCCGAAAACGCTAGCAGCAGCAGCCACAGTAGCTGGTGCTGCTGGTAAGAGGGGCGGTGATAGTGGTGTCGGTATTGCTGCTGCTGGTGGTGGTGGGCAGGCAGAAGCTGCTGCTGAGGCTGAAGCTTGTGCTGGTGCTGGTCCTGCTGGCATTAGTGCAACTCTTAGTTCTGCTGCTGATAGTGCTGCTAGTGCCGCTTGTGCTGCTGCTGCTGCTGCGTCTGGTAGTGGTGCTGCTGGTGGCAGTCAAGCTACTGCTGCTGGTGATAGAGCTGCTGCTGCCTCTGGTCCAGCTGCTGCTGGTGGTGGTGGTGGTACTACTGCTGCTGGTGATAGAGCTGCTGCTGCCTCTGGTCCAGCTGCTGCTGCTGGTGGTGGTGGTGCTGCTGCTGCTGCTGCTGTCTCTGGTAGTGGTGATGGCGCTGCAGTCACTGCTACTGGTGGTGGTGCTGGTTGCAGTTGGGGTGGAAGCAATGAAGGACCAGAGCCCCCTCACATACAGCTGACATTTTCTGTGGTGGTTCCTCCTGGACGAGATGCTGATGCACTTCGTTACTATGTGCCTAGTCGCTGTTACCCCAAGGAACTTGAGGGAGTGAACTTCCCATATGCAGTGGTGGGGAGGAGCATGACGGAATGGGTGGGGGTGGCAGCAAATAGGGAGCTAAGGAAGCAGGTGAAGGAGCAGGGGGAGGAGGAGAGGGGGGGACAAGGGGGCGAAGAGCATAGGGGAGAGCGCCGGGAGGAGCAGCAGCAGCAGAGGGGGCAGGGACAAGAGGAGCAGCATAGAGAGCGGGGGCGGGAAGGGCAAGAAAGAGGGAGACATGTGCAGGAGCAGGTAGAGATGGGAGAGCAAGGGATGGAGGGGCAGAACAGGTTAGAGCAGCGGATAGGGCACCAGCGTGAGCAGCAGGAGGAGAGCATGCGGGGGAGAGCAGCGGGAGACACTGTGCTGGACTTGTTTGAGGAGCAGCAGCGTTTGCAACAGCAGCAGCTGCGGGAGGGGAGGTTGCAATGGCTGCAGGTGTTGTCAGGGCAAGGAGCAATTGTTTTGCAGGGAAGACAAAGCCAAGACCCACGGCTTGCAGCTGCAGTTGTAAGAGGAGCGGAAGGGGCAACAGCACCACCAGCAGCAACAGCAGCAACGGACGCAGAAATTGAACGAGCAGCAGCAGGGCTGTCCCAAGGAGCAGAAGCATCAGCAAGAGGAGGTGGGGGAGATGTAAATGTGATTATGTCGCTTGTGGAGCAAGTTCTCAAGGTGGTGCACTGGCGCGGTAGTAGGTGTGAGGGGAGTGATCAGAGTCTAGATCATGATCAGGTGGCAGCAGTGATGGAGGCTTTGAGAGGGAGGGTACATCTCATACAAGGACCTCCTGGGACAGGTGAGTGGACCAAGGGGGGTCTTGGAGGTGGGGGGTGGGGAGTACAGTTTGGGTTTAGGGGCTGAGGGTCCGGGTTTAGGGTTTTGTCAATTGCAGGTGGAGGTGAGTGACGGAAGCTCTGTCTCGTGGGAAAGGGGGTATGTTGTCGGAGGGCCACCAGGGATGGAAAGATGGAGGGGGGCTATTGTATATACTGGAGAGGAAGGGGAAAGGGCTGGCAAGTAGGGCAGAGACAGACATTTGGGAGAAGAGATGGACAAAGCACACAAACAGTTAAGGTGTGGCAACCTCCAGAGGACTGCTAGGTTTGGTAGGGCAGGCCGTGGGGTGGCACTTTGAGGTCTGGGGCAAAAGTGGTATCAATGACCCAACGTTAGGAGGTAAAGTACGGGAACAGATGGGAAATGGCAACATGTAACCCCAGCTCAGTAGTTACGATATATTGTTGGTATGTGTGGCTCAGTTAAGGCAGCAATGGTCTATGTGCCCCTAGCAATCCCAGATCGCTAGACTTTTCCAATGATCATGACAGCCAAGCTTTCTCGGGGCTCCTTCATTCCAATCCTCCTTCATTTTTCAGCTTTCCTGCAAGGGTGCACTTCGAGTAAATGCCACTGAAAGAACACCTTTAACTGTGCGGGGTCTGTAACACTTTTGCTGTGGCAGATGATCAAATAGCATCCACTCTTATGATAATTGCCACTAATATGCCATGATTGGTGACCTACAGGCAAGACGGAGACACTGGCAGCAATGGTGTTTGCACACACCCTGGCTTGGCATCTAGCTGAACAACATGGCCTGGATCAGGTCCACTCAGCAGAAGCTACGGCCTTGTTACCAGAGGATTGCGGGGGGATGGCACAACCCGAGGACAGCATGTGCACTCCCAGTAGCAGCAGCAGGAGGAGGACGGGTTTAGGTCTGAGCAAATGTCCTAGGGAACATGGGTTTGCAACCCCCAGCAGCAGCAGGAACGGCGGCAGGGGCAGTATGCACAAGCCCGTAGCGCCAGTTGTTGGAACACCTGGTACTTTTAAACAACTGGTGTTTTGCAACAAAGAGGACATTAGCCGCAGCAGCGGAAGTGGGGTGGGTGGGGGCAGAATGGTTTGTGCCGCCAGCGCTTCCAGCAGCAGTAATTCCCCTGGAAACTTTGGCACTCCCAAGAGGCCAATGCTGCCACAGAATGAGGCAGTGAGTTGTGCTACACCCAGCAGTAGCAGCAGCAGTAATGGTGGTGGTGGGAAGGCTGAAGGTAGCGATGCCAGCTCCTGCAAGGCTAGCAGCGGTACCACCACTCATTGCAACAGCAGCAGCAAAAGCAGCAGCAGCATCATGGGCAAGAGCAGCAGCAGCAGGGGAGGGTCCAGGCAGTGTGTGGTGCCTAAGAGGTGCATATGTTTGACCAGCACCACCCACACTGCAGTTGATAATGTGATGTTCAGGGTGGCTGATCGCTGGACTGCTTATGCTGCTGCTGTTGAGGAAGTGCTGGGGCTGGGGGTGGGGGTGGGGACGGGGGCAGCTGTAGGAGGCGGGGGGTTGGGGGCGGTGGTGGGGGTGGGGGCGCCAGTAGGAGTCACGGGGGCGGGGGTGGGGGTGGGAGTGGGGGCGGCAGTCGGAGGCGTGGAGATGGGGTTGGGTTGGAGGCAGCTGCAGCCGCCGACGTTGGTGAGGGTCGAGGGGAGGGGGGTACAGCAACGTAGAGGAGAAGATGGGAGGGCGTTGGATATAGTTGCACAAGGCAGGAAGGAGAAGATATACAG
>OY744496.1:8729219-8756114 GCA_963556185.1 Pseudopediastrum boryanum
CTCAGTTTGAACTTTCTTAGAGAGCTTCCTGCAGTAGCTGCCATACACCTGCAACCATAACAGATAGAACACATATTGCAAGGCTCATCTTCTCATTCCATTGGGTTTGAATAACAAAGAACCAACACTTTAACCCCTAGGCAAAGCAGCAAGGCACTTTTCTCACCGCTAACCACACAAAAGCACATGAGATGGAGGTTGGGTTAAAAAATCAGGGTATTAGAAAGTGTGGACTTGTTAACACTACTGCGCTTTACTGGCATTCTACATAGACCCCATCTGGCAGCATGGTGGAGAGTGGGCGAGTTAGCTGTGTGCGTCTCTGCACACAAGACCTATGAAACACCTCACCCAACTAGGTTTTGCTATCACCTATGGGATTAGGGTCTACCTATTTGCATTTATTCGTCTGTATGAGGGGTGGCCATATGGGTGGCCGGCATGGGGTTATGTGACTCCAGTTCATCAGGGGTCGTGTGCTGCTTGATCTTGAGTGACCTTTTGGCGTAGCTAGTTTTGCGTTTTGGTTGATGATTGATTGATTGATTCGTTGTTTCCAACCCTCACCCACACCCCCTCTAGACGGATTATGTCACACTTACTCCAGAACTCTCATGGTAGAAGTATAGACCGTACCAGTGGACTAAGCAACCTAAACCAAAGCGCCCAAATCCTTGTACTACCCACCTAATGTTTCTGAAGCCCTCCTTTTCTTGGGCCTTTCGGCCCCCTTTACTACCTTAGCTGACTCTCCAACCCAACCCAACAATGGTTTAGCTCTTGCACTTATTCATCCTTCTCAACGATCTCCTGCTGTTTACCCTACCCCACCAACCCCCCTGCACCCCCCCCCCCAAACTCACCCTACTCCTGCCCCCCCCCCTCCACACCACAAAAAAAACCTACCCCAACTCTACCACCCTTCTAGCCACAAAAGCCTCCACTAAGCTTGTTCCACCCCAAACCCTCTCTCTACCCCAAGTCTTTAAAAAGATCAGTACCAATACTGCGAGTAGAAAGGTGGGACAAAGACGCTGGAGGCCTTAGGCTCTCACACCATCACTATTGCTGCTCTTGCTGCTGTCCCCCCAAACCCATTGTCTCAATCGCCCAACACTACACACAGCTGACGCCGGGAAAGCTGCCATTTTGAGTTTCCTTGATCTTAAGACCAACGCCTCCGCACCCCTGTGGTGAACACACATAGAGCCTACACACCCCTTACTAGCTTACGCTGGGAAAGCTGCCAACCTAAGTTTGCTTGATCTTAATAACCAGCAGCCATGTGCTGAACACACACACAGAGCCTACGCACCCCTTGCTAGCTCCCACCAAGCATGGCGTCAATGCAGGTATTAACACTAATATTAAAAATTTCATGATATGCCATAGCAAAACATGCCATAGGCCCCGCACCTCATGAAAAGGTGGAACAGAGTACGGGTTGTTGTCGGCATGCAACCATAACAATGCCTAGACATAGTCGCTGCAGGCAAAGGGCATGTGCCTGCAGGGATGTGTTGTTTGCCGTGTCTATATTTGCCTTCAACCCCTCCCAACAACCCCCCTAATGGAGTGGTCCAGGCTCACCTTACTAATGATCAGTACCACAGGTATCAGCACGAAAGTGACGACTGTGAGCCTCCAGCTTGCATGGAACATGAAGAACAGCACCACTGCAGCCTGGGTAGCACTCCGCATGAAGATATTGAGGTTCAGGCACACTTGGTCACTCACTGTGCTGGTGTCTGTTGACAATCTGCTGATTATCTCACCTACAAGAAATGAGGGGGGCAGAGGGGAGGGAGAGCAGGACGAGCCATATTACTGAGTCTTAAAGACCTAGCTTCTCGAGAGCTTAAAAAACACCATGCATTCAGCAATTCAGAAGTGGGACATCAAGTTCAAGCCCACTAAAAGGGCAATTGACCCATTTGCAACAGCTGAAACCGGGATGGCCCCCCTCAGGGAAAAGGTTGAGGTTTAGGCACACTTGATCACTCACTGTGCTGGTGTCTATTGATAATCTGCTAAGGATTTCGCCTGAAGAGCGGAATGGGGGCAGAGGGGGTGGGGAGCAGGGGGGAGCCATATAGTTATATCTTTATCACCTAGCTTTGAATAACTTGAAACGTACCATGCAGTTGGGCGTCAAGTTCAGGCCCACTAAAGGGCCAATTGAACATTTTGCAACAGCTCAAAACAAGACGGCAATCCGCATGATAATTAGGCGCAAATTAGGCACACTTGGTCACTCACTGTACTGGTTCAATTCATGATTTGCTGATGTTTTCACCTAAAAGCAATGAGGGGGGAAGAAGGGGGAAGGCGGAGCGGCAGCCACACAGAAGGATTGGCGCATAAGCAACTCCAAGATTCAAATTCAGAGGCACGACACTCCTGCCTTGGTACCTACCAAGTCGGAGGTGGCACGACGAATTCATGGCCACTAGAAGAGTATTTGACCCATTTGCAACAGCCCAAGCCTTCTTGATGAAATTCATCATGGTACAACGCCTCTTTCACACAGTGCTTCATCTGTTATGTTAACTATCAGATCTGCTGATGCTGTTGCTTGGGCCAGCCAGCACTAAACATCCACCACCACCCACTTTACAGCTATTTCTGGCCCACTGCCGAATGCTAGACGGCACACATGCCCTCGCGCAAGCCTGACAAGCGACCACCATCCCA
Source organism: Pseudopediastrum boryanum (assembly GCA_963556185.1). Lineage (NCBI taxonomy): Eukaryota > Viridiplantae > Chlorophyta > Chlorophyceae > Sphaeropleales > Hydrodictyaceae > Pseudopediastrum > Pseudopediastrum boryanum. The sequence continues at coordinate 8,731,914 of OY744496.1, forward strand.
GCAGCATGAGTCCACCATCAAGCTGTTTATATCCAAGCCATAACAATCAAGCAAAATACACCCCTTTACCCCCACTTTGGCCCCTTCCACCCCCCTTGCATCTTCCCCTCCTCTCCCATCTTGAGCCCACCTGGAATCATGCAGCAACATTGCTCCAACTATTGCTGTACCCGTCCTCTTCCCCTCCCACCCTGTCTCCGAAACACCTGGTCCATGTGCTTTGTATAATGCTGAAATTCAATTCCCTCTGGCAGCATGCTCCAAAATCCCCTCCCTCCGCCCCTTCCTCCCTTTTCCCCCGCCTTCATCCCCCGCCACCTCCCCTCCTCCAGCCCCCCTGCTCCACCCCCCCTCCTCCACCCCTCTCCTGCAACCCCCCTTCCCCCTTCCCCTTTCCTCCCCCTCTCTTGTCCTCCACCCACCTGATTTCACAGTATCATAGAAACCAGTCTCCTGATGCAGCAATGCTCCAAACAGCGTGTTCCGTAGGCGCACCTTCAATCGCGTCATGGCAATCCGGAACAGAAACCCTCGTATGCCCGTAAACACACCGCACAAAAACGCCACTAGTAGCAGCAGCAACGTGGTGTGCACAAACCTCTGCCTGTGGGTTACAAACAAACGTACATTTAAGGTGTGGCAACCGCCAAAGGGCTGCTAAGTCGATTCAACAATGTCAAGCCAGAAGCCAACTTTAAAACCCCGCCTTGGAATAAACAATTAATGGAACACATTGCGGCAGTGGAGTTTTTGGGTGCTTTTTACCTAGCTGCTGAAGCTCATGTCCAGGCATATGTTGACATACATGCTGGAGACAAGCCATGTTATGTGGCACCTCGCTGTTCTTTGTGACAGCTGGAGGTGCGGGGCCTGTGGCGCTTTTTGCTATGGCATGACATGTTATGTAATAAGTAACGCAATGCTCTTCCATACACATTGGCAGCACGCACCCCTTGGACACTATACCCTGTCCACCAACCCCCACCCAAATGTTTGTTTCTACCTCGCGGTCCCTCAAATTCCCCTCAATTGCAAACACCCCAATCACCATATTCACCTTCTCCCCTCCCGTACTCATTGCCTCTTCGCACCCCTCTGTTACTCTCCTTGCCCCTTTCCCTCCCTCCCCTCCACCAACGCCTCTCTCTCCCAGATCCTACTCCCGCCTCCCCACATTAACCCCCGCCCCCCCACCCACCCTGCCCCGCCCTTGCGCCCCCCCCCCCCAGCCCGCCCCCGTGCCCGCCCCAGGCCGCCCCCACCTCCCACCTGTCTGGATCGATTGACGCATAATCAATAATGAGGCCCGTATAATATGGCACACATGCTGACATAAGTGCTGCCACTCCCCCAGCCAGGAATGCCACCAATATCACCATCCAATCTGGAGCACTCAAATGAATCAACTCCATTACAGTAGCTTGATTAATAGACTGCAACACAAGCAACACAGAATATAAAACACATCAGCAGAAGCAGAATGACAAGTGAGGGCATGAGCAGTAGAAGAGGCAGCTGCAGCAGCACCAGCAGCGAAGATATAGCAGTAGCAGTTCCACACTTATTCAGCAATAGTTTGAAAAGCTCCCGACCCTAAGCACTAAGTCCGTATTTGTATAATCGATACTGCAGCTGTTTTTAATATGACCGGATAGCAGAGCAAAACAAGTATTCACGGTTTTTATTAAGAGGCAAAACGGGTGGCAGGAAGAGCACCCGAAAGCAGGTGATCTTCCATTGCCCAAGTTGAAGGCTGGCTTCTTGCATGGCAGGAAGACAGAACTACTGCCTAAGCTGCAGCAAATGACAAAGAGCAGGGCAGTCACAGTAGAGGAAGCAACAGGAACAATACCCCAATGCTTGCTTCCTATATATATGCATCCTCTTCCTTGACATGAATCCGACAGACCACCACCACCACTTGACATGATTAACAGCTGAGGTGACCACCAGGCCTGAGGAGAAGACCAGCTTCAGTATTACATTGTGTGATATGCCATAGCAAATAGCGCCTTAGTGCTTCAAACTGCAAAAAGTGCTTAAAACAAGACAGCTGCAAGAGCACTAGTGCATACAGTACCTTCATACAAGTATGCCACTATGTCAGGTACATATACTTGTAGATTGGATTTGTCAGGGGCTCTGTTATACCCTAAGAGCCCCCAACGGTCCTTTATAGTGCTGAACTGCTCCTGCTCCTGCTGCTGCTTGTCTTGTGGCTCCTGCTGGTGATCCTGGTGCTACTGGCACCCCCGTGTGTGCCGCAACTATATGCACAATAACTGCTGCTGCTGATGCTGTTACTTATGCTGCTGACAAAGCACGTGCTCCTCCTCCCCAGTCGTCTCACCTTCCCCTCTTCGTCATCCTCATCCTCCTCCCCTTCTTTCTTCCCTCCTGCTGCTCCTCCTGCCGTGGACTTCTTCTCCGCAACCTCCCAACTCGCTCTCCCAAGCAAAGGTGACAGCAGCCCAGCTTCCTCATCCTCAACCTCCGCTACTGCTGCCGCTGCTGCTTTCCCCTTTGCCCTCTCCCCCTCCCCTCTCTCCTGAATCAACCACTCTGATAGTAACCCAAGCACTAACGATCCCAGGAATGACACAACGATAGAAACGTATAATGCCAGGAGGCCCGCAATGCCGGGTTGGGTAGGAGGGGGGAGGACTGCATCGGGTGCACCTACTGCTGCTGCTATGGATTTGCTGATAAGGAAAGTCTGGCAGATGTAGGTGGTAATGTGACTGCCAAGAATTAACTGGACCACAAGGAAGGGGATAGTTCTCGCAATCAGATATTTTTGGCTTTTCGATAAACAAAAAGCAGCAGAGAGGGCGCGGGGAGGAGGTGTGTATATGTAACAGAGACAAGGTTTTCAGAGCGTTCATTTGGTAGAGCCATGGTTACAGCTCATTCTCATAGGTGAATTGAAACGTTTAGTGAGCAGATTGAAGAGACATGGCATTGAAAGGCTGGCAAACATCCCCTGGAAAACAGTGTCTACAAAGTAGTTTGTTAATCTTGTCTGCACTTCATAAGTTGCTCATAGCTGTGACCCCTGGCAAGGGCTAAAGGGGTAAATGTACCATATGACCATTGACCCCCTATGCCCTATAAGCTACAAACGGAGCCCTGGCCTGCCGGTATGGCAACATGGAAGACAGGTGATATGTAAAGAGAGACCACTGCACAGCCCTCTGGGCCGTGCAGCACCCAAGCATGACTCCAACCTGGTTTTTTAGTGGCGTGGGTTGAGTAAGTGCGAGTAATAGAGAGCTAGAGGGCGGCGAAATTGAGCGAGGCGGATACAAGTAGACCTGAGAGCTTTCTTACACTGCTAGGGAAGACAGGTGATATGTGAGCGCCTTGAGCCCTGCTTGTACTTCTTCTTGCACATTTCTACCCCCTGGCCTGACATCAAGGTGTTAAGTGTATATGTCTGTGTTTTTGAAATGGCCTGAGGTGCAGGGCCTATGGCCCTATTTGCTATGGCATATCATGAAGAAATGTATGTGTGTCTATGCCTAGTATACAACAGCAGCAAACCACCGGAAAATTAACCAACTTGTTCAGGCGAGCAAGGATGCGGAGGACACCCAGGTAGCTTATGCAATACAAAATTGACAATTTGCATGATGTTCCATTCATAGCCCTTGAAGCCGTATCAGCCAACAACAGCATGTGGAACTGCTTTGAGCTGTGTTGTGTGGGGAGCACCGCCACTCACCTTCTTGTGATTGGGGTTCAGAGGTGCTCCTGTTCGCCTCCGGCTTATTCGACACCGCACTGGCGTGTTAACGGAGCAAATGAGGGCGATGAGTACCACCATCCGTGCAATGCAAAACAGCCAGACATCCTGCGGGAGACCAAGGGAGAGGTAAGGGCCTAGCTTCTATAACCTGAACTTGCGGTGCGAATGTGCGCGGCCTGGACAGTAAGCGTACCACGTTGGAAGAGCTTATGTAGTACAGCTTTAGCCATCCCTTGAACTTGCGCAACTCGCTGGTGTACGGGGCAAGTGGCCAGAAGGTGCATCTGCGCGCACGTTTTGAGCTCAGCATGGGCTGTTGCTGAGTCTCATGCTGTATGTAACGGCCAGTGCCTCACCCTGAGACGATCAATGCTTCTGCGACGGCAAACACGATAAACAGCGAGACGTGTAGAAGCTTCATATGTCACATGACCGGCCTTGCTAAATAGTTCCGGGTTACGCTGACAGGACGGCGACACCAATCGGAAGTCATTAGTAAGGTGACATAAACGCGACCGAACCCTCACACAAGTAGCAATGAGTGAATAAAAGAAGGATAACCCCACATAAGCATGCTAAGCGACCGGCTCTTCATCAAAACTGGCACCCCTGTCCCACTTCGCGTCACACTGGTTAATTGGCACAACCTGGGCGACCCCTTAGAACCTTAGCCAGCTCTTCGTTTCCCTCTGCACAGGCCCCGGCATGAGCCGTACTGCTCTAGTGGCACTACCGCTCACACCACGTGTTAGACGCCAGTTGTGCTCGTTGAGTTCCACCCGCAGCGCTCTCTCATACGTTGTCAGTGACCCCTGACTACCCATACACAGATGTTTGCGCATGAATGCCTGCACACAGCAACCGAAAGCTTGGAACGGCCAGCAACCCCTGCACCCCATCGGGCTATGGATCACTGACAGCTTGGCCAACAGGTTGCAGTCTGCACCCCCAATATCCATAGGTTTCGGGTAGCTGTGAATTTAAATTTGCATCTTCTTGAACAAATTGGTACACAAATCCATGTCACATGTTGATTCCATCCCAGCAGCCTTATCAGGATACCCAGCTTATCATTTTATCCACAAGTCCCTCCTCGCAAAGGCGAAACTGAGCAGGGTGAAAGCAAACAAACAGCCATTAACAGGTGGCGACAGGCGAGAACAGGCCGAACATGCCAGCTGATGGTTCCAAAGAGGATCAATCCCAGATAGACTACCAACCAGGAGACCAAGATACTCCCGGTTTGAGCAGCTGTGTCGGTCCCAGCCCTCATACTTCTGGAAGGCCCTACGCCGTGGCATCGCCCGATCCAGCCCTGTCGTGCCTACAGCTGATGAATTTGCCCAGCATTTTTCCAATGTCTTCAGTGGACCGCCTGTGAGGCCCCCGTTCCCATCCTTGGCACCTCCTACAACAGAAGATCTCGACGCCTTGTTTGGGGATGAGGAACTCCAAAGTGCCTTTAAGCGACTTCAGTGCCGGGCCTCTCCTGGCAAATCAGGCCTCCCAGTGCCTGCTCTGGCTGCCTACCCTGTTCGGTCTTTGATTCAATCCATCTTAAAAGCTGTGCACTTGGCCGGCAAGGAGCCTGCTGAGATGAGTCTTGCCTTGTTGAGTCCTATTTATAAGCGTGGGGACCATTCCCATGAGGTTAACTACCGCCCTATAGTGGTGTCCTCTCTACTACACAAGTTATATGCAAATTGCTTGGGTTCTGGGGTGTATGTGGCCCACACTCAGTACAGCCACCATCATGGTGACATGTTCCCCCGGCAAGCAGGGTTCTTGCCTGATCGGGGGACCCTTCATAATATGTTTGTTGTGCAGCATTTGGCTCATCATGCGCTCACCACCAATCGTCTCATGTATGTGGTATTCTTGGATGTCTCGGCTGCGTATGATACTACTGATCATGGCAAATTGGTGGAAACTCTCCTCCAGTTGGAGTTCCCCGAACATCTTGTCCGAGGTATTGCAGGCATGTACCAGGGTTTGCGCTATCAGGTGGTTACAAATGGAGTTGTTGCAGAGCCTTTCCATGTTGGTATTGGGGTGAAGCAAGGATGCCCCCTCAGCCCCATGTTATACAATTTGTATGTCCAGCCACTCAGTGGAGCATTAAGTGCACTTGATAAGGGACCACGCTTCCCTGGTCTTCCTGGTTGCCATCCTGACTATCATTATGCTGATGATGCTGCTCTCATGGCAGAGTACCTCCCAGACTTGCAGGCTTTGCTGACCCATACTAATGTCGTGCTTGCTGCTCGCAATCTTAAGCTGTCAGTGCCTAAGTGTATCGGACTCGTTTTGGGTGTGCAGGCGGGATCTCCGGTTGGTGAATGTTCTTTGAGTCTTGGTTCCACGCCCCTTGCATCAGCTTCATTGACTCAGGGGACACGCTATCTTGGCCTTATTTATGACACAGCAGCCTCTGCGGGTACTATGGCGGCTCACAGGGCCTCCTGTTTTTCCTCTTCCTTCCATGCTGCTACTGCTCAGATGCGTGCGGCACCAGACTTCCCATGTGCACTCCCAGCCTTCTTAAAATTGTTGCACACTGTTATGGAGCCAGCTGGTTTGTATGGGTGTGAACTCTGGAGCCTTCTCTCTATTCCCGGTTTGTGGTCGTCTGGTTGGACCCTCGCTACATTCTATAGCCTTAAAGATCCTTTGGAGATCAAGCGGTGCCGTCTGGTCCGTCAGTGGCTGCAGCTCCCTCAGTCTGTGCCTTTTTTGCCTTTATTACATGAGCTTGGATCTGAACCTCTTGTGCATTGCTATGTTCGGCGTGCTGTTCGCTTTTAGAACTGCCTTGTTGAGCTGGATGCTGCTTCAGTGTATCGGAGTGCCCTGCAACATAACATTGATTATGCTCTCTCCACTCGCTCTCGTGCCCATAACTTTGTGGGGGCTCTTTTTCAGGTGCTACGGATCCTTCTGCCCCGTGAAGGTGGTCTTACTCGCACCTGCCTTTGGTTATTGATGGCATTGATGAAGCATTGCATACTCGGTACACTGAGCACATCCAGCGTCTGTCCCAGGTTGTCAATGGTCCTGGGTCCCGTATTGGTCTGTATTTCAGGGTTGTTGGTACACACGTTTTGGGCGTTGTCCCTTCTTTTTACTCATGTCGCCTGTCTCACGGTGTGTTGGTACGCTTCTTGCGTTTCCGTCTTGGTTGCCATCTGATCTGCGCATCCATACTGGGCGTTGGCTTCTGCCCGTCCTTCCCCATTCTCAACGCACATGTTTGCGGTGTAGCTCCACAGTAGTTGATGATGAGGCGCATTGTTTGTTCATGTGTGAGCACCCCACAATTGTTGAGGCTCGAGATTTGTTCCTGGCAGCTGTGGTACCCCCCGTGGCCGCGCTGTCCTCTCTCAGGTATGCTGATTTCTGGGCACTGTCAGCCACTGGCTGTGTCCCTCTCTCGGCCTTGGTCAAGTATGTGGCCGTGTGTGTTCGTGTCTGCCGGTCCTGCCATCTGTCGGGTGGTACTGATGTGGTGAACTTACCGGATATCTTGCTCCCGGCAGGTCAATATTTGGATCTCTTTGATTCGGAGTCGGAGACAGATCATTCTGGTGGTTCGTCTGATGAGGAACTGGTTGAAGTCTAGATGGATACATGCTTGGGTATTAGCCTTGGATGGTGCTCTGGACATTTTGGGTGGTACAGATGAGGTGGACTTACCGGACATCTTGCTTGGTTGGTGCTCTGCATTGTTTTTGCTTTGGAACCATCTCGCTCCTCCTGGTGACGGATTTGTTTTCTGCGCACTGTTTGCAGTCTCGGTAGTTGGATGTATGCTTGGGTATTCCTCTTGATTGGTGGTGTGGCATCCATTGTTTTTGGACCCATCCGATGGTGTGTTTGGTCGTTTCGACCTAGCAGCCCTTTGCGGTTGCCGCACCTTAAATTTTTGTTTGTTTGTTTGTTTTGTTCCCGTGCATCTAGAAACATAACATAACAAACATTTAAGGTGTGGCAACCGCCAAGGGCTGCTAGGTCGAACCGACCAAACACACCATCGGATGGATCCAAAACACAATGGGTTCCATACCACCAAGCAAATGGATACCAGCCAGCTGGAAAACTTCAGCCCAGGCAGCCCCTGACCGGCCAAGCCACCAGAACGATTGGACTCAAAAGATCATAATCACATTGAACACCGACAATCCACTAGCAGGACGTCATGTAAGCCTAGGTTGGCTCCGTACGGGCGCCCCCTTTGAGGGGCCATGATGTAATCGTAATCGTAATCGTAAGTCTGCCACAGAGATGCCATGTGTGTGTGAATCTTACATTGGCAAACCCATCGGCACGCGTGCAGTGCCACAGTTCACCACAGGGGTGCAAAGCCACTAACACAGATAGAACCAGGAAAAACTGACCACCACCATAAAGGCTATAAACGCACCTATTCCAATCCTCTCCTTCATCATATACTCAGTATACTGTATACAGTATACGGTCATGAAGACGTACACAGTAGCCGCTACCATGCACGTCTTCATGACCGTATAGTGTATACGTTTACCTACCAAACCACCCACGGGAGGAACAAACCTAGATGTTGCAGCTGCTGTTCCCTTGTGAGAAACCTCGTCCCCATATCATAGAACATCTTCCTTCCACAGCTGCTGCAAGCGTCATGCTTGGGTGCTGCACGGCCCAGAGGGCAGTGCAGTGGTCTCTCTTAACAGCTGCTGCAAGCGTGCACCAAAGACACAGGGCAGTGACTACACCCCGAGCCATCACTTAATCAATCAAAATGCATGACTAGCTGTGCCAACCGATGGCAAACAAACCCATGCCATAAACAAAAGGCTCCTGATCACAATCAGGCAGCCACACAACTAGTCTGGTGGATTTGCCCACACACAAGCTCGAGCCATGCTACAGAATATACCATACATCTTGTTAGTGGTGGCAGCCAAACAGCACCACTATGACACTTGTATATAAAAATTATCACATGCTGGACCAGTGGCATCAGCTCCAATGCCCATAAACCTCACCAGTGCCCCTGCAAAATATCAGGCATTGATTTGATCTATCAAGCATCCACGTGGGATACATCCCTCCAAAGGCCGCGACTGCCCTGCGTTCATAAACAAAGCAGACACTACCTCCCAAGCTTCACATGGCAGGCTGTCGCAGCTTACAGATACATTGTAATGGTAATCACCCTGAGGCGCCCAAAACCCATCGCCTCTTTCATAGCACAAGACACTGCGCAGCCCCTTCAACAAGACTATGTTGAAGTACTTGGTCTAATACCAAGCATTGCAATCATTCATTTACACCAGGTGCGTGCATACACCAAATCTGCCGCTACTCCCTGCCCCGGCAGCAACGCATGCTCCACCGCCCCACTCAGCAGCAGCACACACCGCCCCGCCACCGGCGCACAATCCAAAGCCATCTCCCCTCCCTCCGTCTCCACCCATTCAAACCCACTCCGCTCCACATCAGAGTCTGCAAGGGAGTACCCATCCAAGCTCGCCGCATCGTGCTCCGCCGCACAAGACGGCTCTGCCATCACGCTGCTCGTCGTACTGCCCAACAAGTGATTCCGCAAGGAGCTACATTCACTGAGCTCACTGAACGTCGTCCCAGCATCGCTGCTTGTAGGACTCCTCCGCCCACCAGTGCCCCCAGCCGCACCGCCACCCGTCGCCGCCGCACCCAAGTGCCCTCGCAACGGCGGCCACAATCGCAGCGCCCCACCACCCTCCCGCTCCCAATCTGAGTTCAAAAACACCAAGATCGTAACCCTGGGCTGCCCACCTCCCGTCACCGCCCCTCCTGCTGCTGCTGGTCCCCCCGCTGCTGCTGCTGCTGGCAGGATGATGCCATAGCTGCTGCTTCCAGCGCTGCTCCCTGGCTCAGGTTCAGAGCTCGCCCCCGCACACCCATCAGGCATGTCACTGGTGCCATCTTCTGGCAAGGCGTCACGGTGCCGTGGCACTGGTGCTGTACCTGGCGGTAGCAGCGCCAAGGTATACTCTGCTGCACCCCGCTGCTTGAGCCGCATGAACTCATGCAAGTCATCCTGCGCACACAACATGACGAGGACACATATTCAGTGGCATGGAAGCTTTTGGGCTATGTACATGCAGGACTCCCATACATTGCAGCCTACAACCAGTTCAAACCCAAATCACTATCGCAACTGAAACGACAGGGTGGACATATCAAGCAAGAATGGCAGAATCCAGCTTAGACATGACCCATCGCACAAAGGCATCATGAAGCCATACTGCAGAGCTGCACCATACATACAGCAACAGCCCGAGCATGCAGTCGCCGTGTGCTTTGCTTGACTTGCTCCTTCTGTGTTAATGTACCAGCATTACAGTTTTCCTGGCATCCAGGGTCCAGGTGCAGTATGCATGTTGCCCTACATGTACCCTTATCCTCCTGCCCTCCCCTACAACTGCCCCTCAAGCTGCTACTTCACCAGTCCTGAACACTCCTTTCCCCCTTCCCCCCTCCTCCACCAGTTCAGATCCCAAAAGATGTACCCCCTCATCCACCCACCTGTATCTCCTGCAGTGCTGCCATCAAAGGTGCCAGCACTGCTGTGTCTGCAGGCGGCTGCCCCAAGTGCAACTGCAGCCGCCACTCCCCACTGCCTCTACTGCTGCCATTTGCCATGACCTGGCTGCTGTTCCTACCACCGCTGCACCCCACAAAATTACACACAGTACTGCTACTGCCACTGCCGCCACTGCCGTAGCCATTAGCATGGCAGGTCCCGCCGTTCATGCTGCTGCTGCTGCTGGCCACTCCATTGCTTGCTCCTATGCCTCCACTGTAACTGCTGCTTTGCTGGGACTGCTGCCTTGCATTGATCGCTGCTGATGCTGTGGGCGGAGAACTGCTGCCATGTGCTACAGAGAATCCTGCTGCTGCTGGCTGTGTTGAGTGGTAGTTGATGCAGCTGCCGCAGACGTTGCTGCTGCTTGTAGCTGCAAGCTGGTGGCTGCTGGGGGAGAGGTAGCCCATGCTATTGGCAGGAGTAGGCTGCAATTGGCCTGCAGAGGAAAAAACCCATTCCATGGAGAGGCGCCATGACTGCCAGGCAACTATTCGCCACTGACTGGGCAACCGGCATTTACTCCAGAAATGTTTGATTACAATTAAGTGCAAACAACACAGTAGAAATGTCATGCTGGGGGACACGGCACGGATGCCAGGAAGTCATCTAGGTTCTTAAGAAATTTGATCGGTCATGGGATGAAAGCAGCTTGAACATAATTGACGAGGATGTACATTTTTCACAGGTTGCCTTTTGTGGAGGCGTCTCCCACCTTTGTGATGGAGCTTTAAAACTTCTGCTTTGATTCTTGCTGCTGCATCCTTGCTGATCAAGCCATCCAGCACTACGTAGCCATGCTGGCGAAAATCTTCAACCTGCATCATGCTGAGGCGCTGGAGGGGCAGAGGAGGGTGCGAACGCCGCTCAAAAAGTCGGCAGCAGATGTAAAGAGGAGTGTCACGTTCCCTCTGTTGCTGCCCACTATGCACAAGAGGCAGTTCCTGTGACATCCGGCCTTCAGAAGGAGCAGGACCATGAGACCCCATCGGTGCCCCCTCATCATCATCAGCATGCTCCCCTTCATAGTCCTCGTGAAGCGGCGAGGGAGGCTCCTTCACGTCAACGTTGTGGTCCTCATCGGCTCCCTCCCGAAGCTTGTCCCCAAAGTCTATGTTCAGGGCCGCGAGGCGACTGGCCAGGCTGGTAGTCGTGGCAACAGTGGACGCCACGCTGTGTACACTTCGCCGATCATCCTGGTCATCTCCGTGCAAAACCTCCACAGCTACCCCAACCATTGCCCGCAACCGCTTGCAGTTGTGGTATCAAACGGCAACACCCCAGCAGGCTGGTCTTAAAGCCTTAATGGCTGCAAGACCTGGAAGCGTGGGCTTCAATTATCCCACGCAGCTGACAAGAGGCAAGCCACTAGTACAAGGAGTTCCAGGACCCAAAACGTTCTTGCCCACTCCAGAGCTGCAGAGACCTTGCCGCTAAGCAGCCATATGTTCCAGAATAGAAGTAGAATTAACACCGGATCATTCAGGTACTCCAAAAAAGGAGATTAACCCCTGCTCAGTTGGGTTCATGCATGACAATTCCATATCACAAAATACAGCAAGCCTTTGCTGAATTTGAGTGAGATGTGTTTGAGGCCCAACGCTAGGACCGATTGGCTGAAGTCTGACAGAGCCGAGCCAGGACCGGGAACCCAGGTGAAGGCCTAAACCCCCCAAGAGATACTAAACCCTTCGGCTTCGGAGTTCAGAAAAATCTTTAATTGATTCCCAATTTCACAAGTTTGCAGGAGTTTGCAAGACCAGAGTTGCAGAGAGCATATCATGAAGCTGCCACCTTACCGGCCTTCCTAATGCTAACTAGAATATTCTTGCTGTATTAGACGTTCTATATGACATACGCATAACTGGACTACGCAGCGTTGCTCGCGTGTTGTTACCTGCTGAGGCTACTAGACTTCTCGAAGGCTTGGCGGGCTCGTGGGACCATTGAGCATCTGACGTGTATGCATTGCCCAGCTGTGGACTGTCTTGTGCTTGCCCGCTTTCAGGCTATGAACCCCGTCGAGGTGGGTGTAGACGGAGCCGGCCGCGCGTTGGTTGGAGTCTGAAGTTACTTGAACCTTCTGGGAACCGAGCCTCTTTCTTTGCCATTCTGCACTTTGTGTCCGCCCTACCTGGCAAACTGCTATTTTATGAAGCCTTTCTGGTCGCAGTTTGCATTCAAGCACGGAGACGATTACGGCCCAAGCAGTGCAGCGTTGTTGATGCCAGGAGCGTTGTCAGGAGCCAAACTGTTGTGCACCACAAGGCCAGTAGGACGCCGCACGGGGAACCACAAGTGCAGGTCCTGGTGGCCAAGGGAGGCCCTCTGCTTCCCGAGCAAAGGCATATTAGTGTGCAAGCAGGGCACGGGCACGATGCCTGCCGTTGATGCAGCAAGTTTGGAAGAGAGGTTGTTCAAGGCGACGTTCACGGGCGGTGATGGGGAAGGGAGCGTGGAGCAGGACGAGCTGCAGGAGCTGGCTGCCTTATTGACAAGGGGAGAAGAGCCTCCTGACACTTTGACGAAGGTTTCAACATTTGCTTGCGAGGAACAAGCTGCCGATGATGCTCACGTCGACGATATGCCCAGCTTGCTCACCTGTAGTGAGCACTCAAAATTTGGCAGCAAGCTCTCAGAAGCTGCGTATGGCCCTGCTGTGGCCAATGGACATATCACTTGTGGCTTGTCTACTGCTTGTGGCTCCAAGCTGGCCCTTTTCACCAGCGATGAGGAGGATGAGGGCCTCCCGTTAGCTAGTAAACGCATCATGGACAAAAACGATGTTGTATCCCCATGTTCTCCCATGGCTTTGCTCACATGCTACCCGCATCCTTTATGGCAGGAGCAGCAACACAAGGTGTTGTATGCAGCTGTGTTCTTAACCCTAGAGTCTAAGGAGGTTTTGAGGGCTATGATTTCACCCATGCATGCGTCTGTTAGTGCAGACCACATGATCCTGGCATATAAGCCCACCATCCCACACCTGTTGTCACTGCCCTTGGGTGTTGAGGTGCAGCTGAAGGTTTTGGGTATGGCAGCTGATAGCAGAGCTCAGGCGGTGGTGGCAGATCCTCCTCCATGGCTGCCTCCCACCACTTCTATTAGCTCGCACATCACCATTTCAGTTGCACCAGGGGTACAAGAAAAGGAGGCAGGGTTTCTCATGCGCGATGCGCTGCAGGCAGCAGGTGAAGGTGGTAGCATAATTGCTAGCGGGGTGTGTCTCCCAGGCTCCTATCAGCATTTGGAAGAGAGCCTTGTGCTTGTAGGCCGGGTTGGTGTAGAGCTGCAGGATGGCAACCGTTCCTTCTCCCTCAAGGAGCTTGTGGAGGCTGGCGTTCTGAGCTGTGACCCCGTCCATCAGCAATCGTACCTAGACAACCATGCTGCCAAGCTGGCAAAGGTGAGCAGAGAAGTGCATTGGCATATGTGGTTTTGACAAGACAGTGTTTCTAGATAAAATTGTGTCGGACTTGCAGAAATTGCATCCTTATGCAAACTGCATAACTTGTGGTAAGACTCCAGATCATGGAGGGTGAGTACAGGTGCCAAACTTGTCGAGAGTGTGCATACCCTTCACATTTATAAGGGTTACACCGGGGGTTGCAAAGGGTTACACTGGGGGTTGCAAAGGTTTCACCATCAGCGAAAGGACAGTTGCTTCTTGGGGATTTGTGCTGTTTGAGAATAGCTTGTGCTGTAGGCTACTTATCGTCCTGGTGTTCCATCGGTCCCTTGCAGGTTGGTCTATCCCTGCCAGATGCTGACTGGACTCTTGCTAGCCCCTTCCTGATGCCCAGCATCTTGGCAGCGACCCCCACCAGCACGGGCAAGAGCGATGGCAGCCTGAGTCCCCCCTCTGCACCAGCTGTCAGTACCCCTCCCACCAGCAGCAGCTTCTTGCCCTGGCTGAGTGCTTCTGGGGTAGGGGCCTCAGTGAGCAGCAGCATGGTGACACCTACAAGCTGCAACTTTGCCACGGGCTCCTCGGCTTGCTGGAGTGCTATCCCCCTTTCATCTAGTCTGTCAGCTGCAGCTGCATCCAGCTCAACTGGCTTGGGGCTGCCTTTGCCCTTCGCCATTCCCACCCCTGTCCCTGTGCCTGCCCTGGTGACAAGCTCTGCCCCTGCTCTGTGGACGCCCCCTAGCTTTGACTCCAGACCTGTGGCTACCCCTGGGACGTCTGCAACAGTCAGCCCAGTGCTGGCTGCCATTGCTGCTAACACGGCCCTGGGCACTACAGCAAGGAGCTCTACGCCCAGTCCCCTCATGGCTAGCATCTCAGCTCCGAGCCCATGCAGCCCAATCAACATGCTGCTTCCTCCTGCAGCTGTCGCAGCAGCCATGTCAACTCCAGCTAGCTGTGGTGGCACTGGTACTGAAGTCTCAGGTAAAGAGCAGCAGCAGCCGGAGCAGCAGAGGCCCCTGCTACCTCCATTCATGGGCGTAACAGCAGTGCAGAGTGCCCCATGCCCTGGGATCTTAGGGGCTATTTTGTCGGGGGATCGGGGTGTGGCAGCTTGCAACAGTGAGCTGACCCCGCCTAAGCCCTTGGCAAGCCTCTTGGTAGGGGCAGCAAGCCAGAGCGAGTGCAAGGTCCCGGGGGTAGTGGTAGGAGCAGAGGGCGGTCAGGATGATGTGATTAGCGATGACAGTGACAGCATCAGCCCAGACAGCAGCAGCAGTGGCTCTGATACAATGGTGATGCAGAAGGCGGCGG
Organism: Pseudopediastrum boryanum; assembly: GCA_963556185.1. NCBI lineage: Eukaryota > Viridiplantae > Chlorophyta > Chlorophyceae > Sphaeropleales > Hydrodictyaceae > Pseudopediastrum > Pseudopediastrum boryanum. Next base: position 8,746,989 of record OY744496.1, read on the forward strand.
TGCATGTGGGTGATTACGTTTTGGTGGCGCCCTTCGGCAGCAGCAGCGGGGATGTTGCGTGTGTGGAGGGTTGGGTGAAGGACTACGTGTCAGATGAGGCGTGGCAGACTAATGGTAAGCAAGGATAGGGTAGAATTGCGCGGGCATCAGCTGGCACGCCGCCTTTTTTGTTGTGGATTGCATGAGAGGGGTTCTGCGGCTTAGAACTTGGTGCCTCTCCTTGGTGTTTGTCGAAAGGGTTCTTGGAACTGGCGTAATGAAACAGTTGGAACATGTCTTTTTCTTGTTGCAGTTTGTTCCCAGGCTGTCAAGGTGATGTTGAAGCAGGTGACCGACTGTTGGCTGGATGCATGTGATATTTCTGAGACTGTGCGTGTGGGAGGCGAGTCCATTGCTTCTTGTAACTTGATGGGACGACCGTGCCGGCCAGTTGCTAAACCAGCATGTTTGCTTCCTGCTCTATCACAGGTGTCCTGGTGATGCTGGAGGAGAACATCATAGGCCATGTGGTGCGTGTAATGGACCCCCCCAATCTTGACCTGGTCAAGAGCCCCAAGATGCACCACAGGCGTCCTCACAAGAAGCCGCACAGGACTGCCCCCAGCTCTTCTGATGGTACAGGTGACCTTCTGGAGCAGCTGGAGGGGCGGGACCTGAACGATCTGCTGCCTAAGGGTGCTAGGGATGGCGGGGAGGGGGAGAATCAGCGGGTGGCTGAGCTGTGGGGAAGGTTTACAGCGCTGCAAGAGACACACGGTGCTGCAATGTGCGACGCCGTACTGGCTGCTCATGGTAACGATTTCAAGGCAGCAGTGGAGGAGCTAGAGGGGCAGCTAAGGGTGGGGACGGAGCAGCAGCAGGAAGTGGAGGAGAGCTGGGAGACTAGCCCCATGGGCCCTCCTGGCATGGATAGCTTCATGGAGGTGGTGGAGGAGGAGATTGAGGCAGCTAGGGCAGCTGAGGTGAAGAGTGCTGAGGTTTTGGCGCTGGCTGAGGCCTATTCGGTGAAGCCTGCAGCTGCAGTGCAGTTGTGCGGCATGCTGGAGGACGTGGCAGCAGAACGTGCTGTGGCTGTGCTGGCTAGCAAGGGTGGGGATGTGAATGCAGCGGCAGAGGTCTTGCTGGGTGGGGAGCCTCAGGCTGCTGCTGCTGCTGCTATTCCTGCTGTACCTGTAGCAGGAGAGGCCAGCAGCAGCAGTGGGGCAGGGAAGGAGAGGGTAGCAGATCATGTGCGGGGCTTGGCTGCTTTGTCAGGCATGGACCCGCAGATCAAGGTGGCAGCTGAGAGGCTGAGGGACATGTTCCCCCAGGTGACCCCTGACATGGCTGTCATGCTGGTGCAGCAATACAACGGCAACTATCAGTCGGTGAGTGGCTTCTCATGTGAAGGCCTGCATAGCTATGGAGACCTTGTCAGGCCTGCTGGTGCATGTTTGGTGCTTAGTTAAAGACGCCAGAGTTGCTTAATGGTAATTACAGCTGTTGTACATGGTTTTCTGTGGGATGGTAAGCCTGCAAAGTGCCGGTGCGATGTCGTTAATGTCTCCTTATGTTGAGATGGCCTATTCAGCTTATGGCTGCAAGCAGTTGTCAGTTCTTCCGCTTGTACAGATCACCAGCTGCTGCTTCCTGCTATCTGTCTTGGTAGTTTCTGTCTGTGACATCTGGATGCTGCACTGTGTTGTTTTGGTCTTGTGCCAATTCCCCATTCCTGCACATCAGTGGCTGATGGTTGCATCCTTTTGCTGTTCCTTGCAGGCTGCACGGTACTTGCAGGAGGCTACATCAGAGGCTCACATTAGTCAGGCAGAAGCTGCCAGCACTGCCCAGGTCCAGCTCGACCACGCCCTGGCAGCCAGCAAGGCTACAGCAGCAGCACACGATGACCTGCAGAAGGCCATCCAGGCGAGCGAGGCCACGGCTGCTGCTGCAAAGGCTGCTGCTCCTTTGTGGGCGGCTGGCCTGCCTTCTGAGGAGCAGCAGCTGGCTATGCTGGCAGCAGAAGGGCAGCTGCAGCAGGAGCAGGAGCGTCAGGTCGCTACTGGGGTTCAGTCCCCACCATCTGCACCCCAGCAGCAGAGGAGGAGCTTTGGCAATGCACGGCCCTCGCCTTCAATGCTGCAGATCGATGGTGCTGGCTTTGGTTACAGGCCAGGCAGCAGTGGTGGCATCAGCCCTGGGCAGAGGGGCAAGCCCTGCCAGGGGCAGCTGGACAGGGAGGCGCAGAGGCTGGCAAAGATGTAAGTATGGGTGCTGCATGTGGATATGCTGGCTGCACTTGTAGTGTTGGAAGTCAGGATATTCTTAAGCAAGGGTTGTGCATGTAAATGCCGGGCTTGGAATTTTGAGCTTGTGCATGTTTTGATTGGCTTTATATGGTTATGATCTCTTCCACATATACGGGGTTGGATGGGTATAACTTATTGGAAGGTACATTCGCAGAGGTACGTACTCCGTCCTTGCAGGATTTGCCTGTGCTGACAGTAGCTTGGGAAATTGTTGGGGGAAACATCGTGCTCTGAAGCTGGTGAAGAACATGTGTGCATTTGGGTTCCTGCATGTTACGGCATCCTGTACCTTGAGTATTGCTGAAGCAGATGTCTGGGAAACAAGTCTTAAGCTGCCACGCCTTTCTGTACCTGCAGGCGAGAGGCAGATGATCTGCGCAAGCAGGCCGACTACAAATTTGACATGTACAAACTAATGATGAAGGCTTACGGGCAGGCAAATGAGATAGGCAATGCTGCCAAGGCTCAGGAGCTGAAAGAGAAGGCTGCTGCCCTGAAGGCACAAGGAGAGAACTTGGTGAACAAGGCGAACATTGCTGCCTTCGAGAGCCACAACAAGAGCATCACTAATAAATGGAAGGTTGACTTGCACGGCATGGGGCTGCAGCCCGCCATGCAAACATTTGATCAGCAGTTCAAGACCCTCAAGGCAATGAACAACCCTGGTGGGGTGCTGATGGAGGTGATCACCGGCAAGGGCAAGCACAGCGACGGAGGCGTGGCAAGAATCAAGACCACGGTGGTGTCATATCTGGCGGATGCCAATGTGCCACATGGTGTGGACCCCAAGAATGAGGGGGTGGTGTGGGTGGCCCTGCCTGGCATTGCTTCCACTGATGCAGCTAACAATGCTGCAGCAGCATGAGTGGCCTGGGCCTGGTTCATTTAAATAGCTGGACTAACATGCTTTGTGTTGCATTCTGGGTGTGTACTGTGGGCTCCTACTGCTGATAGACAGGTGAGCCATCATACTTAAGGTTGCATTGTTAGCATGTTGTGTTACGTCCGATTATTGACTGCATGCATGAGCCTTGTTTCATGTCAGGAAAGGGCTGCTGTTAGTGCTTCCTCCGACTGCAGAGATGTGCCGCTCTGTACCACTCACTTTCTGTGGTTCTGAGGCTTGACATTTAGGTGTGTTGACTCTTTCCACATAATTAGTATCATATAGCAACTGCATACTGACCCTGTGTTGGAGGTGGCGTACATGGCAGGTTACATTTTGTGTGTGGGGTCTCCATGCTACTGCTGAGGTAATACATCACCATGTGCTGCTTTAGTTGTGGAGCATGTTGGGCCTTCCGTGTAAGAAGGATTTCATATTAATGGAGTGGGGAGCCAGTTCATGACTTGTCTTGGACGTTGGGCTTTCTAATGCTCTATGCGCGTTTTTGCATACATGTGCTTGTTGTGAGAGATATGCAGGGGTATAGTTGAGTTGTGTCCGGCGTCTGAAAATCATGTGTAGAATCCTGGGAATGTAGGCTTGGGTGGGTTGGGGAGAAGATTGGGTGGGATTTGGCAGCAAGGTTTTGGGAGTGTTTCGTAAGGTCTCGGATCTAACGCACTTCTGCTGCTTCATAACCATGAAATGTATGGATGTACAGTTGAACATTTAATCAAGTGTTCAACTGAAGGACGTCCAGGTGAGACATCGTGTGGAAGAGTTGGCACACTGTGCTCGAGTAAGACGGCCAAGGGCATGGGTGTAGCTGCTAATGCAGGCTGGGCAGCTACAGGGTTGTTGTACTGTAGATAGCTGCTGTAAGTTGTGATACTTATTTCCTTCACTCACCACGCGCGATGCCAGACCCTTGATAAGGTGTGGCAGCATCGAACTAGGGGGTCGGACAGGATGTTTACCGACACTCTTGTTTTCTTGGTTGCCTGGCATTGTACGGGTCGCAGGCCTGAAGTAGAATCAGTTCATCTGATGGACTTGCGCCGAGGACTCACTTCACACTCAGCAATGGTAACTTGGGGAAGTGCCGCTCATCCAGCGGTTTCACGCCTTGAAGCATGCCCCTGATAACGTTCCAAGACTCTTGTACAATGAGTGCTGTACGGGTCGGTTACGCCTTGCACAGATACACGGAGTTCGGCATGCTTATGCGAGCAAGGGTTGCGACTGGCGAGGCGCACCTTGCGTACTGCCCTGGTTTACCAATATAAATTGTTCTAGTGTAGATTATGTACAACCTTCGTCAGAAATTGTCTCGGACACGCTGAGTTGACCCTCCATCTCCCTGCCTGGCACTGAGACTCCACCAGGGGGTACCAATCCTGGGCAGTACAGATAGAGCAAAAGGTCGTTTTGCACTGACCCACAGCGGAAGCATGCATATGCCCTTCCGGTGGTGGCTCGCGGTGGAGTACTTGCACATATGACCTCATCTTGGCACACAGAACATGGCCGCTGCCGGAGAGCTTGCGCTTCAAAGCCGGATAATAGATTTAATCAACAATCTGACAGATAGCAAAGTCAATGCGTTCGAACCTTTACAGCTTAAACAGCTCAAAGACTGGCTCAAGTTGTCCGAAAGATCTGTCGAGCATGCATATGAGGCAGTCCAGGACAAGCTGCACTCGAAGTCATTACAGGTGAAGCAAGATATGCACATTGCCTCATGCCATGGTAGCATGTCGTTGATGTGATACAATTCCTCTGCAGACGCGCCTTCTGGCGGTGGAGCTCAGCGATGTCCTTTTCACCCGCTCGAAAACATTCCGACGGTTGGCCTCCAAAGACTTTTCTGCGTTTCTCGAGGCCACTGTAGGTTACAATGCCGCAAATCCGCTCCCAGGAGCCCCTGCGGCTGCCTCAATTCTTAGGCGCAAAGCTTTGGAAGTCGTGGAAAAATGGCACACCCAATATGGCGCCCAGTATCCGCAGGTATGTTTGATGCCTGTGAGCGGGGAGCTTTCTTTTGCGCACTACACTTCACCACCTTCAGTCACGTTATCTACCATGCTCATATGCTGCTCCCTACAAGCGAATGTGAGAATAACTTCAGTTCCTGCGCACCATAACCGGCTGCCTAATACCGCCATTAGGTCTACCACAGGGTGGCTTGATAACTGTCTGCGCCACAGATTCCATGCTCCTTCTTCATAGTAATAACGCCAATGCCAAGGACACCCTGCAAGCTGAGCAAATACCAGGGCCCAATTGCTCCATATATTAACATTCTAAGCCAGCTTGTGCAAGAAGCCAAGCATCAAGGTAGAAGTGTGCAGCCTGCCATATAGAAGGCATCTGCTCTTGATGGCTACATAGGAGCAATATTGCGAGTTTTGCTTGCCTGCCTGCTCTCCTGCCGACATTGGGTGCCGACATTGGGTGCCGACATTGGGTGCAACGCATGTTTGCAGTGCATGTTTGACAGGCCATAGTGCCATCCCGCCTGCCTTGACCAGTACTCGTAGACCAGACCAAACCTGATCAATGATGCAAAAGGCTTGGTAAAACCTCTAGACCCTCATGGTGGCTTCAGGTTTTGCTATGTCTCAGTGGCAGCTTACACAGCATAAACACCTGCACTGGCAGCCCTCCTCCTGGAAAACAGTTTTGTACTTGGTAAACCTGCCGAAGCGATCAATGAATCTATTACATCACGATGTGACCTATAGATCCTGTTTGCTGACCGTGCCCGCTGCTCTGGTTTTCCACCAGCCCGGTCTTTTCTGTCAAAACACAGCAGCTGTGGACATAAAGCTGCTTATCATATTCCACTCAACACACACAAGAAACTGTGTGGAGTCATATGGCGGGTGCTGCACGGCCCAAAACTGTGCAGTCATAATTCTCATATATCACATGTATTCACATTCTATTACTCGCACTTACTCAACCCACCCCACTAAAAAGACAGGTTGGAGTCATGCTAGGGTGCTGCACGGCCCAGAGGGCAGTGCAGTGGTCTCTCTTAACATATATCACATGCCACTCAAAGCCGCCTGCACATCTCTCATAATGCATGCCAGCGTCTGTTGCTGATGACTGCTTCACAGTTACTGCATCTCCCTGTGACTGACCGGATGCTGGACAGGTTCGCCTGCCAAGGGCCCCTAGCTGGCCTGCGTGCATGAGACCTAATATCACACAGTTACTGCATAGAGCTAATACCACACAGTTACTGAGCGCCACGGAATCAAATTATAACAGATAAATAATGATTGTAATAACTACAAGAGATAAAAATTGATGTTGATTACTGCATAGCTGAGCGCCAGGGAGTCAAATCACAACAGATGAATAATGATAATAATACTTACAAGAGATGTATATTGATAATAATTACTGCATAGCTGAGCGCCAGGGGATCTGTTGTGACTGAAGACGTCTACATCTCTGAATCCTTTGAGTAAGTATCATAGCTACAGAAGCTGCATTCCTGCTGAACTTTATGTTATGGTGTCACCACTGCTCCTGCCAAGGTGTCACTGGGTTACAACTACCTCAAGTTCACCCTGAAGTTCCAGTTCCCAGGCACCAGCACCCGGGCAGCAGCAGCAGCAGCGGCTGAGGCCCAACGAAGGCAACGCACACAGGAGATTCTGTTGGCCAAGTATCATGCCTTGGCGCAGGACTTTCAGGAGCAAGCGGGGCAGGTGCAGATGCTGCTGCAGCAGTTCACAGAGTGCTTTGCTTTGCTAGGGGACGAGGGAGCGGATCCTCCTCCTGATGCTGCTGCTGCTGGTGGTGGTGGTGCTGCTGCTGCTGGTGGTAGTGGTGGTGGTGGTGGTGGTGCTATTGCTGGTGGTGGAGGCGGCGAAAGATCCGGAGTTTATCAAGCACCCGATGGAGAGAAGGGTGCAAGCTTTAGGGCAGCAGCAGGAGGAGCGGAATCAGCAGAAGCAGCAGCAGAGGCAAGCATAGGGGCAGCAGCAGCAGGACGGGCAGGGGCAAGCATAAAAGCTGGACCAGCAGCAGCAGGATGGGTGCAAGGAGAGGGTGATGTTGGCCAGGAAGGAGGTGGTGATGGTGCTGCTGGTTTTGAAGAACTAGAGTGGGAAGAGGTGGAGGGGGGGACGGAGATGGGCCCCAGTAATATGGAGCGAGAGAGTGATGATGTAGAAGGAGCAGATGTTGCAACAAAGGGAAAAGAAGGAGGAGGTGGAGGGGGGCCAGAGGGGAAGATACGTCCGGCAGCAGCAGCAGCAGGGGCTGAGGAAGGCAGAGGGGAAGGGGGAGCAGCAGCAGAGGGACTTGCAGAAGAAGCAGGAGGAGGAGGGAGAGGAGTGTCAGGAGGAGGAGAAGCAGCAGCAGGGACTGAAGGAGGGGAAGGGGAAGAGGAAGCAGCAGCAGGTAAATTTGGAGGAGAAGGGGGAGAAGCAGCAGCAGAAGCAGCAGCAGGAGGAGATGGAGGTGGAGGAGGGGAGAGTTTGGACGATATTGGTGAGGGGCCCTTGGATTATGATGAACTATTTGATGGGGAGCCTTTGGGGTTGCAGGCCTATGCACCAGAGGAAGATGAAGAAGTAGGGCCAGGGGGAGAGCAAAGGTGAGAGGGAGGGTAGAAGTAGCCAGAGGTAACCAGAGGTAACCAGAGAGGGAAGGGATAGAGGCCTCTTCTCAGGCAACTGCAGTCTTTTCCTTTCAGTTCGGCAGGAAGGGAGAAGGGCATGGCAAGGGATGAAAGAGGGAAGGGCTTGTTGCTCTGCCTGTTCCTTGAACCTGTGATGTCATGATGTGGACTTGACAGTGGCGGCAAAGAGCAAAGGCAGGTGGTATCATTGGATGACTAAGGCGTTCTGCCTAACAGCTCACCCAACCATAGCAAAGAGCCCCATAGCTTACCTCTTGGGCTTATCGCTGCTACTAACACACATCAGCCTCGCATGCATCGAGTGGTATCATGTTTCAAACTGGATGTCATATTGTGCCGAGTGATGATCAGGTGCGGCTCCAAATTAGGGACGTTTAGATGAGTGCTGTGTGTCGTGCTGTGTGTCGTCCTGGGTGTCGTGCTGTGTGTCGTGCTGTGTGTCGTGCTGGGTGTCGTGCTGTGTGTCGTGCTTCATTGACAGACTGCGGTCAGTCTTGTATCTGTTGTCTTTGTATGGCTTGGCTTGTTGCAAGTGCTTGCATTGTTGTGCAGCTAGTACCTTCATGTGTTGCGCAGCTAAGACTCTTTTACACCTCAGGTTTTCTGATGCATGAGGTGTGTGCTGCCCACACCTGGCATGGGGTCTTTATTGGGATGCCTAACTTTATATTTCTAGTATGATTATTAGCTGATGTTATTGTGTGCCCTTTTCATGTCCTAGGACTGTCAGGAATGATGCTGAATCTGCAGCCAAAGATGTTGTGTTGTTATCTCAACTGTCAGACCTGGTGGTTCAGGGGCAGGGGATGATGAGAAGGTGGCTCATGGAGTGGCTCAGGCTGCTGACTCAGGTGAATGAAAAGGAGGGGGGGGGGGGTGGAGGGAGCGAGGGGGGGGGGGCAGCAAGGGGGAAGGGGGAGGGGGGGGCAAGTGGGGTTCAGGGGCAGGGGGTGATGAGGAGGAGGTGGCTCATGGAGTGGCTGAGGCTGCTGACTCAGGTAAAGAAGGGGGGGGAGGGGAGGGTAACAGGAGAGGGGGTGCGCGGGGAGGGGGGGGGCAAATGGGGTGCAGGGACATAGGATGAGGAGGAGGTGATTCATGGACTAGCTCAGGCTGCTGACTCAGGTGAGTAAAAAGGAGGGGGGGAGGGAGGGGAGCAAAGGGGGGGGGTAAAAGGGGTCTCAGGGCCCCGGGGAGCCAGGGGGGGGGGGGTAAGGAGGGTTAAGAGGGGATTTGAGATGCATGGAGGTGGGGAAGAGCAAGGGGATGGGTGCAGTGGGGTGTTAGAT
>OY744496.1:8756314-8800734 GCA_963556185.1 Pseudopediastrum boryanum
TCCCCTGGTACAGGATAGCGTGAGCTCAAATGGAATGGACCAGAGTTCAATTCCTGCATGTAAAGTCACTTAAGTTTTCATCAATTGGTTAGCTCCAAAGCATGTGGTGGGCTCTGCTAATGCTTTGCTGTGTCTTGGTTGTCTTTGTTATTGTTGTAGGAGGACCTTGACAGGGCAGCAGCTTTAGGGGTGGATAGGTCTCAACACCATGACATAACACAACCCAACCAAGATGACTCCCTTATAACACCAACACCAGCAGCAGCAGCCTGTGCAACAGCAACAGCAGCAGCAGCAAGAGGACAGGGGAGGAAAGGGAGTTTTGTGGCCAGTGGCAACAGCAGCAGAATGGCCTCTGATGCTACTGCTGCTGCTACTACTGATGACGTTAACGGTTTAGGACCCTGGCCAAGTAGCAGCAATAGCAGAGTTTTCGGCAGCAGGGCTACTAGTGCTGATCCTGATCCTGCTGCTGCTGCTGCTGCTGGTGGTGGTAGTGGTGTTGGGGGTGGCACAGGTGGTGAGGGTTTAGTGAGCAGGAGGAGTGGTGGGCGGGTGTTAGGGTTTGGGAGGAAGCTATCTGCTGCAGCAGCGGCGCGGCTGGCCAGTCAATCTATGGTATGGGAAGGAGGGGGTGGCCGCGATTCTCCTGCTGCTGCTGCTGGCGGTGGTGGTGGTGATGGTGGTGGTGGTGGTTTCGGGGTGGAGGATTTCTTAGCAGGATCTATTGTTGGAGGAGAAGTAGTTACTGTTGAGCAAGTGGCAATGAAAGCAAGAGCGGGAGTTGTAAGAGCGGAAGGACAGCAGGGCGTACAGCAGCAGCAGCAGCAGCAGCAGCAGGTAATTCAGAGTAGGCTAGGGATGCCTCAACGTGGAAGAGGCAATGCTCCTCGTGCTGCTGCTGCTGCTTCTGGTAGTGGTGGTGGTGATGATGATGTGAACCCGTATGAGAAGTTAGTTGACCCTACTGTTGCTAAGAAAGGGCATTACATCATACCTAAGGAAGTGCGGGAAAGGGTGCAGCCACTTACAAGGTATCCTGTAGAACAAAAAGATGAAGAAAAAGAAGATGAGGAAGACGTGGCCGATGGAAAGGCAGCAGCAGCAACAGCAACAGCAAGAGGAACGGCAGTAGCAGCAGCAGGAACAGCAGCAGCAGGAGGTGCTAGTGATGGTGGTGGTGGTGGGGTTTTGGATGGGGGTTCTGGTTCTGCTAGTACACCGCAGCTGCCAGCATCTGTTCGTGAGCAGCTTTTGAAATCTGCCCCGCAGCTGTCACTAGATGCTCATCAATGGTTGGTTGGTCCTGAGGCATTGCTCAACAGCAGGATGGCGCTGGAGGTTTATAACCATTGGGGACCTGTGGATGCTGATGCAACTGTGCCTAGGGAGAGGTGAGGGGGCGGAGGGGAGGGGGGGGGGTGGGAGGAGAAAAGGGAGAGGGGTGGAGAGGAGCAGGAAGATGGGAGGGGGCGTGGGAGGAGAAAGGGTGGGGTGGATAGGAGGAGAAAAGGGAGGGGGGGAGGAGAGAGCAGGGAGGACAAGGGGGGGAAGAGAAAGCCGGGGGAGGAGAAAGGGGGAGGAATGTAGGGGGGAGGGGGGAAGGAGAAATACTTTATTTGAGACTCCTGCTCTTTCTGTTGTGCCTCCCCCTCTTTTATGCACCAAGCTGCTGAAAGCCTGCATATCCCTGCATGTTGTGTGCTCTCAGGTTTGAGGAAATGTTTGGTCAAGTGTCCACCTACTATGTTCCTTCTACCACGAAGCGCAAAGCTCCTGGCGCTGACACAAAGAAGCCAGCAGCAGCAGGAGATGCAGGTGGCAGCATGGCTGGAGGAATGCAATCCCAAGCAAGTTCGGAAGCACATGACAGAGGAGCGGCAACAGGAGCAGCAGCAGGAAGTTTAGGAGAGGAAACAGCAGTGACCGCAGCAGCAGCAGCAGCAGCAGCAGCAGCAGGGAGAGTTGCTGGGGAAGCCGCAGCAGCAGCAGGAGCCGGGGGAGGGGTGATAAGGCAACATGGAGGCTCTGGGTCTGCACTGCTTGGCGGGCCAGGAGTGGGGTTGTCAACACAGGTGGTGGGAGGGGTGGGGGGACTAGGAGCAGGGGTTGGGTCAAAGGTGACCTTTGTGGGTAAACGCAGGGCCTGGCAGCAGGAGCAGGAGCAGGAACAGCAGCAAGAGCAGGTTGGGGGGGCTGGAGATGGTGCAGCACGTATTGAGGATGCAGCGGGTGCTGCTGGTGCAAAGAGGCTACGTGTGAGGATGGATGCTACCTCTAGTCTTTCTGATGCTGATGTGAGAACTGTGGCAGCAGCAGGAAGAGGAGGAGGGGGAGGAGGAGGAGGACCATTAGCGGCAGCAGCAACAGCAGCAGGAGGGTGTGGTGGTCTGCATGTTGATATGCCTGTTAATGCGCTATCAGCTTCACAAGCAGCAGCCGCAGGAGCGGGAGCAGCAGCTGGGAGTGTAGCAGCGACAACTGCAGCAGCAACAGCATCGGGAGGATCAGGAGCAGCGGCTTCAGGGCAGACATCAATGAAACACCCACCCCAACCACCAGCAGCAGCAGCAGCAGGAGGGGCAGCATTAGAAACAGGGATGGGTGTTGTGGGGACTGTTTCAGGGGATGTGGGCATGGTGGGTCCCAGCGGTACTAACAGGCCAGCTCAGAGGCGGCGGCGGCAGGGATCAGAGCCTTCTGCTGCTCATAATGCTAGGGTTCTGGCAGGTGCTGGTGGTGATGCTGATGTGGCTAGGGTTTTGCAGGAGCAGCTGATGGCTGAGGCTGCTGCTGCTGTGAGAGGAGGGGGGAGAGGGGAGGGGGGGTCTGTCAGGGGTGGGGGGAGGGGAGGGGCTGGTAGGGGTGGGGGGAGGGGTAAGGGAGCTGAGGGGAAGAGTAAGGGGGATGTGATGAGAAAAAAGCTCTTCGGGAAGTGACTAAGGTCAGAGACATGAGCCAGACAGAGGGGGATAACGGAGGCTATGAATCGACATTGATGAGGTACACCACATGAGCTTTGCGAGCTGAATTTATAGCGGCGAGAAGCTCTGGTCCCCTGGGTACCAATGTCTGATGTGGATTCATTGAGGTGGAGTAATGTGGCGGAGAAGCTGTTACGACCTCTGTATACATACATAACATAGCATAACATAGCATAACATAACAAACATCTAAGGTGTGGCAGCCGCAAAGGGCTGCTAGGTCGAAACGACCAAATAACACACCTACTCCGCGCTCCACCATGCCGAGCAGCGTCAATAGTCAGGTTGGACATGGTGATTGCATGGTGCTCCTGCTGCTTCTCAGCTCCTAACCCTTACAGAAGGTGGTGGATCTACCTAGAGCCTGGACGGAGACATTGCTGAGCGTGGAGTGTGGTCATGAGTACGGTCATATACGAAGTGGAACGCTGGCCACACTTGTGCTGGTGCGGCGTTGGGACGTGCGATGTTCAGAGCAGGCCGCTGATGCTGTCTGCTGATTGCTTATCGTCGTAACGGTGGTCGGGCATGCACACAGCCTGTGGAACGGCGGGAGATGGGATCGATTGCTTGACAACCAACGGGAGTGCGTGGTAGTCTACTGCATTGCTTTAGCTATCCGTGAGAGAGTTTCCAATGCACAATTAACTTCATTATAGTTGTGATGTGTCAAGTGTGATAAAGGGTCGTTCTATGCCGTTCGCAATGGTGGGGCCCGCCATGTTTACGGACCTGGGCTCCGCTTGAGAAAGCATGTGTAGACTGGATAGGATGAAACGTGGCCCCGCCTTCTAGAAATTTCCTATTGCAGGACGGGACCGATGCTTGATTCGCTGTGTAGAATGCATTGCAAGAGTTCATGCCCATGACCCAGGTCCACCTTGCCTGCTGCAAAACATGTCGATGCTTCACAGGCTGACAGATCGCTACGAGTATACTATACACCTGCACGCAACCTCCATCCCTTCCTGGTTGTCATTGGCACGGTCAGACCAGGAAATTGAAATATTCTTCAATACCAAATGAAAGTTTACCAGAATTGAGTCACACAAATTCATGGTCACACAGTCACCCGGGTGACGAGCATTCACTATCCATACATTCCTCCTCTTAAAAAACCTTAAAGGCTATATATCTAGCATACAGTATATCATCCTCCCGATGAGAATCTCTGCTTTGCCACCCCTCACCTCACTCCACACCTTACCATGGGCACAGATAGACTCGTCTGCAAATCGCTGCACCTCTGGCGGCTTTGGTGGCCACCTCAAGGGCCGTGCAGGAATGCAATGCATCATTAGTAGTACTCAACATTATGCGGACCATCCTTTGAGCGTGTGACAGCACATTCATATTGACGCAGTAGCTGCACTAGTAGCCACCATCCACCAGCCCACCATATATACATGACCAAGCATCAGACCTTCTACCTTATGCAACCAGGGAGACACTAGAGGAGCTAGGTCTGGTTGGTTGTCAACTTGATACGTTTTCGTCTGATTATGATGATGATCATATTGATGAGTCTGGCATGGTGTATGATGCCCGCCCATGCATGGAGCCTAGTTTCGGGTTCCTTTGTAGTGGGGCCACTTTGTAATCTGTGATCTGTATTTGAGAATCCAGCCCCTTACTTACTCTCGTAGCCCCTTACATATTCTGTGCTACCTGATCATCGCATGTCCAATCACACCATGGGTCTGAAGGATCTCTTCTAGTGAAGTGCTGGCAGGATGCAACTGCTGAGACTCGGTCTTCATAATCGACGTTCTCAACAGTCACAACCTACTTGGGAGCCACCAAACCATGGGCCAACCATTGCTCCACCAGCCGAAGGTTGATGCTCCAACACCGCCTGTGCCCTTGTCCTCTGCCCACTTCTTAGTGAACTTTGGTCCTGGCTTTACGTTCTTGCTGACCTTTATGTTTTGTGCCACGGTTGACAAGGGCAGGGACAGTAGTGCAAGCAGAGCTAACCCCAGGAGGGCCTTCATGGCGGGAGACATTTCCAACAACGCCAACAGGCCCTGTCCGCAGGGGATCGGATCCTGCGCAGGGACAGCAGAAAAAAAATAGCACAGAAAAGATGTTGCCAAAGTGAGCACATTAAATGAGTGCAAGCCGAGACTATCAATAGTCTACAAGGTCACGCACGCCGCCGACGCACGCACGGCGCGCGGCTTGATGCTTTATTTGCTGGCTCAAGTGACTATCCGAGTGATGGTCCATCATAACATTTGTGCACAGAGACGTCGGCTTGCCAACTAGTATAATAATGTGCCCCTCGCGTTATATTTAGTCATAAGCTCCGACTGCCTACCACAATCCTTCTACATGCATTGTACACATACATGTACATACATCCGCACGGCAGACGACCAGAGACATTCCCTTGTAAAGGTAGTTTGCACGTATGAGAATATGATGTGAACCTATGTATGCAAGCGGGCTGGTAGAGACCAGCCTGCAGCTGTTAACTCACCGGAACTGTGTCCTCCTGTACACCTCCGCGCCGATCGGCTGATGATGAGACTGCTGCTGAGAGTAGATGGGTTGTCAGTCCACGACAATGGTGTCTCAATAGCTTCAACATACGTATTTATACACTTCACCAGAGGCAATCGCATGCAACTCCAGCGCACAGGTTAAAAAAGAAAAAAGGAAACTAAAAGGAAACCCACACATAGTAGTTACAGCAGCCGCCTTGTCAGTCACCGACCGTTGAGTCAACCAGGCTCACCACTCACCAGATAGATCTACAAAAACTTGATTTGTTTTTTGCTTTTCTAGCAGATCAGACGTGCCTCACAGTTGACTGTAAGCTGAGATGTAGGCCTCAGGCGGCAGGGCTACGTACGCGCAACAGATGATGTCGACGATCGACGCATCCGGATTTATTTTAAACATTTACCCGGACGGGCCCCTGTAATTAGGTCCTACGGGTTGGGGCGGGGTCTGAGAGGACAGGTTATCATATGTGGAACTTGGCAGTTGGTGGGGAAGTAATACGCCCTGGTGGTGCCTCACTGGTGACTGTACTTCTGCTCATCATTTCCGCTTCACTTTACTTCTGCTCATTCATATGCTCATGTCAATGTGTCTGAGAGCCGTCTGTGAGACAACGAAAAAGGCCATTAGGGAGCTATGGATGGCATCTCGAAGCTTTTGTGTGTAAGGAAGCACCTTGAAAATTGTCCAGTGGGCAGAGTACTGCATCCGGCCATCAGAGTTCCGGTAGCTGGCAGATAGATCACTGCGGTGTTGATGTTCGCCTTGGAGCTAGCACGGACTTGAACTGCTGCATGCGGAACATTCACGAGGTCGAAAGCTGGCCGCAAGTGGATTAATGGACCAGCCTCATAAACCTAGCCGGAGGTTGGGTACAGGTAATCAAAGCAGGGGAGAGTGATGCGACAAGAAAAGCAGGGTCTGTCATGCAGTGCTGAAAGCGAGGAAAGCAGGGTACAGCGAACAAAGCAGGTTCGTTGCGTGCAACCACCACCCCAAACCTAGATCTTGTCCTGTGAGCTGATCGATGAGCTGAAATGGCTGGCAGGCGTGCTGAAAAGCTGAATAGGCTGCTGCTGACAATAAGCTGACTCTCAATGCGGGGGTTACCTGCACGGGGATATGAAGCCACGTAACTAGATAGCCACTAGCACTAGGAGCAGCAGGGGGTTATTACAACTGTAATGTTCAGCGTAATCTGCCTGACACTGGCTTCCTGGCCGTAAACTTTTTACAAGCTGTTACACTGTAACGTGCTTGCGACGGTGTAATCTGGGGCTCCTACGGTGTAACATGTTACGCTGAGCCAGCGTAACTCTGGATTACAGTGTAGCACGAACGTAACACATTGTAAACTGGACGTAATGGCATCACTCTAGCGTAATATGAGTGTAACAGTTCACTGTAAAGCTTTTACGCTCAGCCTGGGCGTAACAGTCACAGTCACGGTGTAACTTCAGCCCACTGACCGTAACACTCAGCGTAGCCTACCGTAGCGTGTTACGGTTGCATTACAGTGTAGCATCGCGTCATATACCGTAATGATGGGCTGCCGAATGTTACGTTCAGGGTTCATTGATCCAGGCCCACGGCGATGCACCTCATGCGCAGATGGGTAGCTCACAGAATATTACAGAGCATACATGCAAGCTTACAAAACAAATTGTTGGCATCTTAGATGCCATTGCTCCCGCGCACCAACCCCACATACAGCGAGTCAACCCGTACTGCCATCGAGCCCATCCTCGATGCAGTTGCAAAACAAATACATGCAAAACCCCTGCTGCAGATGTCCCCAATCTTTTTCTTCGACAATAGGATCCTACTGCTCGGAGACACGAAACAAATGAGCCATATGCAGAAGTGCCCAATTCACGAGCAAAAACAGCTCTGCACACCCTACGAGCACCACGTGACATTTCCAGCAGACTGGTTGTATGCACACCTCCACAGCAACCCATGACACTATGCAAGTTCTGCTTCCAGCTGCTCTCTTCCTGATGCAAAGCTGCACTACCTCAGACAGGAGTGTGGTAGTGCATATGCAAACACGCACACAGGTTGCTGCATTGCAATTGCATATCGCCCCAGGGCGTATCACGAAACCCTGCTTAAGGCTGAAAAGCTGCTGTCTTTCTATGCCCTGCGCCAACCAGTAGGCCCACCAAACCATGCTGGACATAGAGATCATTCATTGCTGCTGAGCAGCTCCTGGAGCATAATCCTGCCGTGCCATATGTCTTGTCTTGTTGAGTCCATGCAGCCCCCTGCAGCACCTGTGAGGAACGGGAGAAGAGGCAGGAAGCAGAACCCTTAATACAAGACCTTCAACCTGATCTCATATTGTATTGGTGTGCTGAACCCATGAAGTTGTCTGCATATGAAGCAACAAACAGTGAGAATGTCTATGGCATGCAGATTTCATGGAAGTAGCAGAACCAGTGGTCAGCCAACAAGCAGCCACACTGGTGGCTCAGCATGCATTGTAAAGAAAGCGTGCCGTAAAATCAAAGTATCCCAATACACTTACACCATGCAAGTGCACAGCAAGTACTCTACTGCGACACGGCACAAACCAGGCAGCCTGCGCGCCACGGCTGTATTCATCAGCAGATGCACTTGCAGTATGCCCCTGCAAGCCAACCATCAGCATACCGGTATGCCTATACACAAATAGCAGCAAGGCAAAACTGCATGTGTTAATATTGCTCTAGGTAGCAGCTATAGTTGGACGCCAGAGCCATTCCTCTTTCGATCGTAAATTGTTACATTGAGTGCATGGCACCAGACCCCTACTGGTTGCGGCCCTACCCAGGTGGTCCTAGCTACAGCAATCAAATACATGGCTCCTTTTTGAGGTTGCAGGAAGTCGCCGCAGGTGGTCAAACTCTGCAATATCTAATGTCTGGCCGAGAAGGAAGCACACTATTCTTTTTCTCTTGCCACCCCTCACCTTCTCAGCCAACCTTACACCAGCAAGTCTCAGTTTCCATTTGCTCTGTTGAATTCGCAGCTGCTGCATAGCTCATCTAGTCTGCCTGCAAGTGAAATGGAGCAGCAGCAAACAGCGAATGGGGCTGGGATCAGATCGCATACTGTTGCGATTGGGAAGGTGTAGTATGAATAAAGAGGACTGGCATGGACCATATGTGCTGAGACAGCTTCCAAAAAGAGAAAAACTCTCTTTTGTGGGTGCATTTCAGCCCACATGAATTGCATAACCTGTCATCTTTATCAGCAGTCCATATGAAGCCGCCTGACCTGTCTTAGCAGCTCTAAATGGCCTTCCGTAGGCCGCATTCCTAAAGAGCCAAATGCGATAAAGTGCGGTTGCATGGAGCCCTGCCAACCAGCCAGCACATGGTACATACAAACGGCCTTTCCCCGTTCCAGTGATAGCACTCGTGTATGAAGGGATTTGTGATAGCCCCCACCTATATGTTCATGTTGCCTTCCCTCGCTACATCATGCCCAATGGTGCCCCGGCAAAGCAAGTTAGTCCCTCAGCTGACTTGCTTATTGCTGCTGCTCCTACAGTCTACAACTACTACAGTCTATTCAGCTCCACCAATGGCCTGCTCTCCAATTCTCTTCTCCTGCCTTGTATACAACCTGGGTCTGTTGACAGAATCCCCTCCCAGCCCCTCAACCCCGCCACTCTCACCTGACAGTTGCCCCTGTTTTCTTCCAGCACCACAACCAGCAAGAGGGCTGCAACAATGCAGCATCACCCAATCAAGCTTGCTAAGAGCAGCAGCGGCAGCAAGAACAATGCATTAGCACACATGTAGCACAACATGATGACTATAAGCAGAATGCCAAATAAAAAGCTGAAGAGGTCAATAAACAACAACCCAGTGACAGCGCACACCCTATCTGGCACTACCACGCTTGCAGTTGTGAGTGTGCATGTGGCAGTAGCAGTAATCCGAGACTAGCTCACAAGTCCAGCAGCCTCGGTGATCGCAGGTGGAGCAGCTGAAGCCAATGGATGGTGCCAATCAGGGGATGCTGAACTCCTGGTGTGCACAACAACAGTATCATTGGAGCCGTGCACAGAGCAGCGTGCAGATGTTTCAAGCAGCACTTAGAGTGTGTGCACTGCATCTGGAGAACAGCAAAGCAGCACCGACTACAACCAACAACATGCCAGCAGCAAAATTAAGAGGCAGTTCTGAAGAGTCCAAGGGGAGCCTTGAACACGACAACGAGAGGAAGAGGATTCTATAAATCACTGAACTCAGTACATGCCTGAGCAGGTTCTGCAGCAACATGGATAAAGGGAGCAATTGGCTGGACCGCAGCTTGACAAGGTGTGAACACTTACCACTGACAGTGCACTGGTCAAGCATGTCAAACTGCAGAAGGCATTGGGGTCTATAAATGAGGATGTAGCAGCAGGTGATATACCTAGAACATCGTGCATCTCCCGTCTATCGTCAGATGTGATGCAGCATGATATCGTATGCTTGACAGAATAAAGGCAGGACAAGGTCACAATTCAGCAGGCAGCTGCTGTGGGTGCATAAAATCTGGGTTATAACATATATACGAGATAGATCACTGCACAGCATTTCGGCCATGCAGCATAGAATGCCCTGTACCTGCTATCTACCCTCCGTAGTTCTGGTATAGCTTCTCTAAAACATCCAATAGTTCATTCACAGCTGATCAGCTCACCTGCTAATGCCACTGTGAGGCTGATTTGTCACACTGGGGGCCCACATGTGCTACCATCCATGTCATCGTCGCCAACCAGGTCTGGGACCGCCTTCAATAGCAGCAGGCAGGTGCACGGCTCAGATCAGCTTTCAAGGGAGATCTTGAAGACTGGGAAATTGTTCCTTTTCAAATTGCACGGACACGGACACGAGTAAAAGGTTAGGAAAGAATACAGTTTGTCTGCAGGCTTGGGTGCAAGACCCAACGTTGCAATTCATGGCTATGTCATTCATAGGAGCGATTGCTGCCAGCAACTCAAACGTCAGCAGTTCATCATATTGATATATGAAGTTGCCATCTCGCCATCTAATGAATGTGGGTGCAGCCACGGGAGCAGGTCGTAACCCAGATGTGGCCGAGCACCGGCAGGCACACTGGAAAGGCAATGCGTTTTGTTTGCAGCCAGGCGCATTTCGTCAAATAGACACAGTCGCGGAAGATCTTTATTGCCAACTTTCTAACTAGCGCACTGCATCCCTTTTCGTCCGAGTAGCATGGAGGCCCGGGTTGATCTCCATGACTGCTGCATGCATTCGAATAGTCCTAGCACGCCTCTATGTTTGGTTATCCTTACCTGCTTGCCGTGAACTGATCCCGTGTGGTCCTTCAAGCACAACGGGCTCCAGCAGGGCGTTCACCATGCTGCCCGCCCCGGGGTTCTCCAGAGAGTTGCATTACTTCATCGCAAGAGCTCGTGACACTATCTCAGATGACGCCCTGGGCCATCCATGCGAATCTCGTGCCGTATGCGTGCTATTCGTCGGTCTCACGAAGCAACCGTTGGCGAGTGCATGCCTGCTGAAGAACCTAATATCCATGGTTGGGGCATGCACACATGCAAAGATGATACAGTCTAGCGGTGACCTCCTCAGCTATGAAGACGGTGCCCTCATGAGTCTAATAGGCAAGCTATTAGCTCACCAAACAGCTGCGCCGTTTGAACCGGACCAGGGTTCAGGTCCAAAGCAGCCGGTTTCACGTCCACAAAAATATATTGGACGTCCGCAGCAGCCCAACCCTCTAGGAGCCATCTACCTGTGCAATATGTCCCTGTAGAGGGTGCGAAGGAGTACCCGCGAAGTGTATGCAACTGCAAGACGTGCATTTTGCTTTATCACCAACTTTACCATGTCATTGGCAAAGAGACCCCGCTACTCGGTGTATCTTGGCCAGGGAGCACATGATCTTTGCTCTTCAGGTCCTTGCTCAAGAAAGAGGTGTAACCTTGACTGATGTTGCCGAAGATTTGATACTCCATGCTTACTCTGCTTGCACTTGAACCACCCCCACCTCATGCTCCCAAAGACCTTTGCCGATGTTTTTACTCAAGCTGTTCAGTTGGAGCAAGGCCCTACCGGCGTCGTCAGCTCTAATGTTAGTCACATTCCTTTCTCGTCCCTACGCTTGCTCGACAGTGTTGGAAAGGGTGGCATGGGTACCGTCAGAAAGGCCCAGCTCTGAGAAGGCAGCGAAGGAACAGTCGCAGTGAAGATAAGCAACGTAGCAGATGCTCGGCACTTGTGCAGTGCTTGGGCGGAGGTGGGAGCTATGCTCACTTACACTGCCTGCAATCGTGAAATGGGCTGGCCTGACATACATTGGCTAGCAAGGGATCTAGGGTGGGCTGGTGGCAGCCATCGTGTCAGTTTTGGACAGGAACTTGAGTATGCCGTTGGAGCCTAAGTTGGCTCCTTGTGGGTGGCGCTGCCCCCACCGGCGCTCCGCTTTGACGGGGCCATTTGGTAATTGGTAATTGGTAATCTAGACTTGAGCCCAGGCCCCGTGAGCTAGTGAGGCCCAGTGAGCTAGTGAGGTCAAAAGCACCCACCTACTGCCCCAATAGCTGTCATTTATCAGCTATGCCATAGGTAGCGAGATCTGCAGGGCACCTGCTTATCTGTACATCTTGCATGGCCCTCCTGACCTCCATCCATGCAAACAGTATGACAAACAAACAAACAAAAACTTAAGGTGCGGTATGAAACTGCAGTCCACGGTTGACCGGGTACCCATCAGTTCTTCTTGATGCTGATTCAACGCAATACCAGTCGTCTTTGGGTCAACATGAGCAGCTACCATTGCTTCTGCTTACATGACCTTAATAATAAAACGTCAACATACAAACAAACAAAAACAAACAAAAATTTAAGGTGCGGCAACCGCAAAGGACCCCACAGGACATAACCCCAAGGACCCCACAGGACATAACCCCAAGGACTGCAGTTGAAGACAGCTTATGGATTCAATGGCCATCTGGCCTTTCATCTAAATACAAGACCGGAGTGAGAACAGCATGAGGGAGAAGTGTAGGTTTTATTCTGATGTGAGCCCCACACTAAAAGTCAAACGAACCTTCAGAGAAGGCAGCCCTCACTGTCTTGTACCACAGTGAAACACAGTTCTAGGAAGCTCACACAACCTGTCACCTGTAGCAAATCCACTTTGTGGCCATGCCAATTTTAGTAAAAACGAGCACCAAACCAACAGACATATAATGCCTTGCAGCATGGCACAACCAGATGTTCATGGATCAGATCACAGCACAGCTCAGTAGCCACAGCCTTGTTGCCAGATCTAGAACCCCAACAGCTACGTGGGAGCCCAAACCTTCACCCCCGCCTGTGGAATTCACATGCACCCGCTGGAACTTGCAAACCCTGAAACCTTCACCTCCCAGTGTAGAAACGTGTGTCTGCCTGCTGAAACTAGCAGACCATTCCTTCCATCAATGCCGCTTGCCAGTCATCATCTCCTCATAGACCTTCTCCCCATAGCCTGTGAGCCTCTTGATCCCAGCTATTAACAGCTCTGCCCTCCTTGCCTCCCTTCTTTGCCACCGTTCTTCAGCTGCTGATGCCGTCGCCGCTGCTGCTGCTTGCTGCTGCTGCTCTTGGAACTCGTCTGCATAGTCTGCAGCTGCAGCATACTTCTCAGCTGAACGAGTGTCCCAACACACATTGCTCAGATGGGTCTTGCTGGCATGAAAACGTAACTTGATGAGGAAAGAGTCCTCAGTCCCATCAGGCAGAGGTGGCCTGTAGTAAATGGTAGCTGACAGCCAGATGTGGAGAACCTGCAAGCAGCACATGATAATATTGCCTTGTTTATAGATATCATTGGAGTGTGCCTTGGACATTGCATTTGCAGGAGGCCCGCTGGCAGTCAGGCTCCACACAAACAGACGATGCTTGAAGGGCGGCTTGCATGGTAGCATGATCTACCAGATTCAACCTGTACATTCAAGCAAGATGCGTGCGATTAGTACACTACTTCATAGCACACGCAACCATTGGCTAGCTACTGTCCCTCCAAATTGAGCTGTCCTATAAGTCAAACGTATCATACAGCACTCAAAGAGATAGAGATTAACCAGGTGACTTCGCATCTCTATCAATGGGCGATGGACGTGGCGACAAGCTGTTCAATTGCCAAAAACAGACTCAAGGACAATAACTTGCAGACAGGAGCAAACACATGCAGATCACTGAACTCCTGATGGATACTTCGAAACCCGATGTACATTTATAATATGGAGGGTTAGTCAGCAGCAGCAGGATCAGCAGCAGCAGCACGAGCAGCAGTCAGTAGCAATGGTTAGACAGCAGCTTAAGAAGGAGCAGGAGCAGCAGGAGGAGGGGTTAGTCAGCAGCAGGACGAGCGGGAGGAGCAGCAGTGAGGAGGGTTAGGCAGCATGCACCACAAAAACAGCAGCAGCAGTAGCAATGGTGAGTCAGAAGCAGAAGGAGGGGCAGCAGCAGCAGCATGAGCAGCAGTCAGCAGCAATGGTTAGTCAGAAGCAGAAGGAGGGGCAGCAGCAGCAGCATGAGCAGCAGTCAGTAGCAATGGTTAGTCAGAAGCAGAAGGAGGGGCAGCAGCAGCAGCATGAGCAGCAGTCAGTAGCAATGGTTAGTCAGAAGCAGAAGGAGGGGCAGCAGCAGCAGCATGAGCAGCAGTCAGTAGCAATGGTTAGTCAGAAGCAGAAGGAGGGGCAGCAGCAGCAGTATGAGCAGCAGTCAGTAGCAATGGTTAGTCAGAAGCAGAAGGAGGGGCAGCAGCAGCAGCAGCATAAGCAGCAGTCAGTAGCAATGGTTAGTCAGAAGCAGAAGGAGGGGCAGCAGCAGCACCATAAGCAGCAGTCAGTAGAAATGATTAGTCCGAAGCAGAAGGAGGGGCAGCAGCAGCAGCATAAACAGCAGTCAGTAGCAATGGTTAGTCAGAATCAGAAGGAGGGGCAGCAGCAGCAGCACGAGCAGCGGTAGCAATGATTTTTCAGCATATGCCTGAACTACCGGTAGTACTCCTGCAAGTGGTTCCCAAAAGACGTTCATGGCATAACTCAGCAATTGCTGTTGCCCAGAAACATTCTTTACCCTCTTTGCTGCACGGCTGCCATTCATCAAGAAGAGCATGTAGCCGGCCATTTGGAACTCTGAAGAAGTTTACAGGTATAAGAGGTCCTTGTCCAGACTAGATACATGCCTGCCAAGCCAAGCCTTGATGTCCCACCTGTTCCTCTTTTAATGCGCCTTACCTTGATGCTTGACATGCAACCCTTCCTCTGCCGCAGCCATATCCATTATTATCTCAGGATCCAAAATGCGCTGCTGCAACTGGGGACACTCCCGTGCTCCCACAGCCGTATGACCTAGCCGCCGTCGCCTTGGAGATGGTGCTGCTGCTGGTGGTGGTGCCATTGGGTGGAAACCGGTGGGGTGGAACCCTGCAAGGCAACGCATTACCAGCTCCTAAGCAGTGCTATGTTACGAGAGACTGACCCATGGATCTACTGCTGGATGAATTATGGTTCGGTGAAAGCCCTGCACCCATCGTTACGGCACCCCACCGGCCCTCCTATGACCCCATAAATAATGCCCGATCCCAACTCACCTCATTGGTGACACCACGGATTATTCAGCATCAATGAACCCAGGCCCCTTCCTGCCCCTTTTCCCTCTTGTTCTGCTTCCCTTGGGAGGCGACTTAGTCACCCCCACCCCACCCTGCAGCCCCTTCCTCCCAGCCCATGTCACCGCCACACGCATCCGTACCGCCTCTGCCGGCCCTGTCCCATTCGTAACCCCTTCACATACCCTAGGTGCTGCTGTTGCTGCTGCTCTGCACCCAAACCCTTATCCAATAGACCCCCCCGACCATCCCTAGGTGCTGTGCACGCTGACCGAAACATTTGATCAACTTCCAACACTTGCAACTTCTGACACAAGTACATCGTATAACCCCTATGCCTGTAGCAGCAGTGCTTTCCAAGAACCCCCCCACCCCTCCCTCGCACACCCATCCCACTGTTGCAAACTGCACCTTTGAGTGAAATGCAGGCTGGTGATAAAACAATTGGGTATAAAAACACTTTATGGCATTGCAAAACCCCTAGGTTTGTAGCAGCAGTTCCACAAAGCAGCCTCCCATCCCGCCCACACCCATCCTAGCTTGCTGCCCCGGCCTTACCCCACACCCATTGCTACCTGCTATACAGGCTGAGGTTTACTATAAAACATGCCATATGCTTTCATCCATGCATATCCCCGCAACTACTCTATAGATCCCCTTTTCCATCCCAAAGCTTGCTTACCATGCAAGAGGAGTTGCACATCCCTCCAGCACTGCAGAAGGTCTTCCACTGCTGCTACTGCTGCTGCTGCTGGATCGCAAGCACAGCGGGAGGGTGTCTGTTTCCATCAGGGTTGTAAGGGACCTGTGTTGATCAGAAAAAGGCATGACAGAGCAGAACAATCACTGCTAGAAACTGGTCGTTGGGACTTGGCAAACAGATTAGGGGAGGAAGGTGTAGCTCCCAAAGCTCTATCAGTCACGGAATGAAGGCACTGGGTGCATTATCTTTTGGAACAGCACAAGGAAGGGGAGGGCGGGGGGCACTAGTCGCTGATCATACTAGTGGCCCAGGCACAACCATTTGTGCTCACATGCACTTCATGTGCCACGGGAATCGGTGTGGGGTGAGGCCGCTGGCTTTTTTCCACCTCTGCTTGGTGCCGCATGCCTGTGCAACAAGGGCCTGTGCCACCCCCACCTGTCACTAACATCCAATGTATGGTGTGACTGTCCCCCTAAACCGCAGAGCAAGCCGAAACCCCAGGCCCCGGCAGGACCTCCTGCCTCCTCAGTACCTTTTGCGCTTTCAACCCAAGCTGCTGCTGCAACAGTGGCATCCAAAGCCTTAGTAAAGAGCTTCCCTTGCCTTGTGTTAATGTTATACCATGTAGGCACTGTAGGGTAGCCTGGAGCTGCGCAGTGACAGCTGTGAGCCCCCGTTGATGCATGTCAGGCCATGGGCAGACCGGGACGGCATCACCTCAGAAGGCGATATCGTTGCCCCCCAGCCATACCAGTTCTCAAAGGTCCATTGCTGCTGCTGCTTGGTCCCCTACATCTTACCCCTAATACATGCCCTGACTGTGTTCTCAGCTGAGCGCGCTGACTGCAAAGGGCAGAAGCCCCCTCTACAACCCTAGCTGAGCTATGGCAGCAAATCTAGAATGACCCCACTGCCCTACCCCAAACTCCATGCCACTGCTCCTAGGAGTCCCTCCTTTGCTTGCCGATTACTCACCTTGACCACTGCTGCAGCTGAAGACAGTGACCTTGCCCTATCACTTGCTGATTGGTAACTACTTTTTTGCACCTGTGGAACAATCCTGCAGAAAAAGAACCCAGCCCAGGGGCCAAAGCAAGTGAACAGACTGCATGCAAAACTATTTACCTCTTGGGAGACAAATACCGGTAGCCCAGCAGATGCTGGTTCTGAGTACTGCACAGATGTGACAGATATACGACCGAATGCTGCACTGCTGAAGGCATGGTGCCAGCAAACTTTTTGGAAAGGTGATTGTATGGCATCATGCAGCTGATATATGGTGCATTGCCAGCTTGACAACGACCAGAAGGTCTATGGTCAGCATGAAACAGCCCACATCCCTGATCAAAATTGAAGGAGGCCCCAACCAGGTGGGCCTCAGCCAAACCCTTCAACAGCCATCCTGCATGGTGTCAAACGGACGTCCTTGTTGAAGCTTGTAAGGTTCGCACCTGTAGCTGGTAAGGTCCCCATGCAGCTGCCACTCCCATGCAAGCTCCCAAGGAGATAAGACAGAAGCCCAACTGAACGGCGCGAGCAAGTCCGACGTCCAGCACGCCACAACCAGCACCATGGACGTTCAAAACTTTCTTTGCATGGCATAGCAACACACGGGTAGAGGTGTCCTGCATTCTGCAAATGCTTTCGGGAAACAAGGGAGATTGCCTGCCAAGAACCGAAACGCCATGCATCGGCAAGGGAGGTAGGCAGACTAGGCACGAGAAACCGCTTCCCTATTCGTACTCCGCCTACTCCGGTGAACGCCGGAGGCAAAGGCCTTCAGGGCCCTGGGATCCCCTCAGTAACAGATGAGAGTGCTGGCGAGGGATGTACACGACGGTACAGTCGGGTGACAACGAAGAAGCTAGCTTGGAGAGGCCATTGCGATCAGCAAACACACTTTAAGAGTTAAAGAAGGGTCCCCACCACGAGGTTGCCTTGCATGGTAGCTGGCCTAAGCGTGACCAGGTGGCCATGGCCACCTCCTGGTTGAGGTGGTACACTGGGCGTAACAGTTTACATTGTGCTTTACGCTGATGTTACCACGACGTAAAAAAGCTACAGTCAGTATTACAGTGGCGGCAGATATTACACTGTAGGCAGCGTAACAAGGAGATTACAGCGTAACTTGGGCGTAAGTCCCCAGCGTAATAACCCCCTGCTGCTCCTAGTGATAGTGCGTGTCTGGTCTGGGTTGATCTACATCACATCTACCCTCAGGCACATCCTGACACCCCAACTAGGGCTAGGATCTTAGCTTCGCTCTTTCCGCCGGCGCCCTATGGCGGTTTACCGAAACGACACCACTCGGATTGCGGCCAAAACACCTAAAATACTCTATGCGCTTACCACGGGCTGGAGATGTGCAGGAACCATGCAAAAGACTCAACCACAGAGGGACATATGCAACCAGACCCAACCAACATGGGATGTGACTATGTGAGTAACGACCTGATCTGACTCTCATAGAAGACAGCTAAGTCCGAAGCACGTCACTTCTGGGTAGATGACTGGGCCACTCGGTGTATAAAGACTGACATCTCAAACCAGGTAGGCAGGGTGTCGGCGGTTCGGCCGATTCGACCTATCTAGCTGCCTTGTGTACAGCCGGCCACACTTTTAGATTTTGTTTCTTTGTCCCTACGTCAGCTCATGAGCTTCCCTAGTACTGTTCATCAAATAAACAGACAAAACGTTTAAGATGGGGTTCGTAACGCTCTGCTGCAGTTATTAGCAGTAATCTCCCTAGACAGACGACAAGCTCATTCAGTCATATGCAATTCGTTGACGATGTCTCATTCCAACTGATCCCTAAGTGTCGAGACAGTTCCACAAACTCTCGAGTGAACGTGGCTAAGCTTCGGAGGACGCCCGTCAACGGTGCACATTTGTTACGGAAGACACAGACCCTCACGCGGATATTGTGGGCACTGGGAGATTTGAAATCCAATACAGGCAAGTGCTCAGAAGGTATCAGGTAGCCACAGGAAATAAGAAGGACTATGAAGTAAGAATGGCGTGCATCCACGATCCCGCTGGACGTACTGTGGGGATGATGACACAGGAAAGACTTGCACTACTCTATCACAATTATGAACAAGTGATGAAAACCAGGTCTGATCTGGTGAAAAAGCTCAAGCCAAAGACCTTTGCAGAGGAAGTAGCCAGCCTTGTAAAAAGGTACAAGACAGGACAACCAGTCCCAGGCACTAATAGGAGAGTGGATCTTACCAACCACTGGGCCACACCCCCAGGTATTTATGACACATTTAAAGAGACATTCCCAGGTCTACGCAAAGAGCGCTTTGCGAGTCCGCTGAATTACCACAGTGGCATGCAACAGTACTGGAGTTGCTTTGAAAGGGACCAGCTGTTCGGGGCCATGCATGATGCATACACATGCCAATGGACAGGGTACTCGGTTGCAAACCCTGAGTATGAATCAAAAGAGATGTACAAAGCAGTATCATGGGCAGTACACTCAGCACAAAACACAGAGACGCCCACACTCACTTTGTTCGTCCTACCAGCATGGACGGAAGGCAGTAACACTGCCTACATGAAATGGGCACAGAAGATGCCAGACACATGCAGACTGTTGGCAACCATACCAAGGAAAAGCTTTAAGTTTAAACAAACAAAACAAACAAAAATTTAAGGTGCGGCAACCGCAAAGGGCTGCTAAGTCGAAACGACCAAACGCACCAGCGGATGGGTCCAAAAACAATGGAATCCATACCACCAAGCAAGAGGAATACCCAAGCAGACATCCAACTACGGACACGGCAAATAGTAGCACCAGCAAACAAAGCACCAGCAGGAGACTGATGGGGGTGTTTATCCAACCTCAAGCAGCCACCCTGGGCATTCCCCCTGAGGACACAGGCCATCCAAAATGGGACATCAATATACTTGCTGTAGGCAATGCGGCAGGATATAATCAATGTTTCCCAGATACCGAAGCGTCCAGTAGCACCTTCAAGAAACACCTGATCCAGGCGGTCAACCAACATGCCCATCCAAGTACCCCTCTCACATGGGGCCACCTCCAACACCACTGGCCAGACCATTCCGCTGGTGCCAAGGACACAGAAGTAAAACTTGACAGCATACTGTATAGGCCGCCCGATAAGATCAAGAGTGCCCCCTGTGATCAAAGCTTGCCATACTTGTCTCTAGCTCCATCCCAAGAGCACATGAACCAGCTCGCAGAGCAGCAACTAGTGGAGCTCACAAAGGCAAAACCGTTGAAATATAATTGGCAAGAGTTGGTCTACACAGACGGTAGCCAGCGAAAAGCAGAGGGACGTGAGGGTAGGGAGACTGTCACCCTAGGCTCAGGGTTATACGTGCCTGCCACAGCCTCCCAGGCAGAGCGTTTCATCAGTATACAAGCAGCAGCGCCAACCAGACATAATACGGCTTACCGGGCAGAACTAATAGCCATACTGGGGGCCCTGAAATTGGGCTACAGCCAGATTATGACCGACAGTGTGAACTCTATATACTCTATCAAGGCCGCCATCTACTATCCGGCAAATATTAGGTTCCACAGGCACAAGAACCTTCTGGAAGAGATCAAAGCCGCCGCTTTGGCAACAGGCGAGGATGTAATGCTCATCAAGGTGCGCGGGCATGCCGGCATACCAGGGAACGAACATGCAGACGATATTGCCACGACGGTAGCTGCGACAGGGCAGGCTGAAGTAGACCTCTCAACAGTCGAAAGCAACTCCAGACCCTTGCAGGTTTGGCCAGTACAGAAGACATGGGAAGAGGATGAACTCAGTCAAGATGGAATGAGAGTTCGATGGAAACAGATAGAAAACCTGGATGATGCACTGAGCAACCGAGTGCATGCCTCCAGTGACTACCGTGAGCTTCGTCTTGGCAAAGCAGACACAAAGCAGACACAAAGCAGACACAGTGTATTACAAGGGCATGCAGACCGCGGTTCCTTGTATGGCCGACAAATACATGGACACTTGGGTGACCCTTAACGGCATCACAGAAGGTATGAAGAACACGAGAGTGAAGTACCTTACAGGGCAACTACCAACGGCCAAAAACCTGCAGAGATATGGCAAATGCAGGAGCAACATATGTCCCTGCTGCAAAAAGCACCCAGATGGGGGACACCATGCTGTTGCCTGGTGCCCAGCTGTTTCGGGGCTTGTGCAGGAAAAACACAACAAAGCAGTGCGGATAATTACAAAGGCCATTGCACAAGGCGACATGGGAGCTGACAGTATTGTCTATAATGACGGAGGTAGTGCCAGTAAATGGGCACGTGCTGGAGTGGCTGAACTCCATAGAACGAGAAAACATATACCTAGGGATTTGATTTCCCAAGAAGAATTCCAAGGCTGCAAGAGTAGGCCAGACATTATTCTATACAGAAGGAGGCAAATTAGAAAGACACCAGAAGGTCAATGGCGGACAACTCCTGCAGTAGTCACGCTGGTAGAAATCAAGTACACACGTGATACAGACCCAAGTCGGACAATGCGGGACCCATTCACGCAGCACAGCGAGCTGCACAACCTGCTAAGAGAGAGACATCCAAGTGCAACTATCGAACGGAGATCCATCATTTTGGGAGTTGCAGGAGCAATATACAAAGAGTGCACCATACGACAGCTGGAATTTCTTGGTGTAAGAGGGACACATCTACACAGCACAGCTCACAAGTTACAAAGGCATGCAATCCAGGCTCTGCATGAGACCTGGAAAGCAAGACAGGAAAAGATATACAAAGGACCGGCCAATTCTGAGCCTGGAAACAGGGCCTCTCCAGTGGGGAGGCCACAATCTTTGGGTGGGGGGGTACGACAGGGAGGGAGGGAAGGGGGGGATGAGCGGGATGTGGGAGGGGGAGCTAGGAGGGCAGAAGCAACTGGAGAAGGGTAGGGCAGGCGAGGCCACCCCTTCTATGGCGGATATGGTGTAGTGTGCGAAATGTGAGGTGTTGGGATGGAGGTGGATTGTTTGATTGAGGAGTTGGACTGGTTGAGTCATACTCTGGGGTAGGTGGTCCTCACTAAGTAGGCCTACTTCCTTAATTGTACGCCACAAATGGTGTGTGCGTAGATGTAAACATGTAAACATAAGCTTCGGGCTGAAAGTGAATCATGGCTTCCCAGTACTGAAAACACTCCGCAGAAGAAGCCACAGACCCCTTGGAAAAGGGTTTAGGTTTTAAACCTAAGCCACAAACACCTTTGAAGAGGCGCAGGAACACATATAGTCCTGCATGCATTAAAATATAGGTTTGATAACAGTCATCCACATACCAATATGCTGCAGCGACAGCAACTGCAGCACCAAAACTTGACTGGAAGGACTTGATAATGGCAATGCAACCTCTCTCATGAAACTTTCTCTCATTGGTAAATTCTAAAACAGTAAAAATTTGGTGGAGGGGCACCAAACATACCACCTTTCTTTCGCCAACCCACATGCGGCTACTACTGTACCCATTCGTATGCACAATAGCAAGGGTAGCGCAAAAGCAAGGGTATTGATTGCTATTGCTATTGTGCTACCCGTGCTATTGTAACAGTGTCATATGGGGAATGGACTGTTTGTAAGGAGGTTCAGGTCACATCCCTCCACTAGTAGTATCGAGCACACTGCTTGCTTCTGATATACATTTGTTCCTTGGCCCCAGCCTCAGGGATAGCAAAATGGTTTGCTGTTCCACTCGCCTTGTTTAGCTCTGTAAGTGATGATACGAAAACGAAGTGAAGGCTCACACCCTTTGGTGCTGCCACCTGTGGCTTTGCTGCTGCTGGTTTCCTTGTTCCTTGGCAGCTGGCCACAGAAACATCAAGGTGGATCTCACCACGTGTGCTAGTACCGCCTCTTCCTTAACCCTACGGAGGCTTAACACCCAGCGTCCACTCCCTCAGTGCTTCTGCTGGTTCCTTTTTGTTTCCTTTGCAGCTGGCCACCACGCACCTTTAGTCGATTACCACACAACGCTGTCATCCTGGACCATGCATCCATCTCTAGGCATCACGCAGGCTATATGCTTTACTAACAACAGCAACAGCAGCAGCAGCAGCAGCAGCAGTAGCAGGAGTACAACAAAAGCTGCTGCTGCTGCTGCTGCATCCTTCGCTGGCAATAGCAGTAGCAGCAGCAGCCTCAGCAGCAACCCCAGCAGAGGCAGTAGAAGTAGTTGCGGGGGTGGGGAGGTGGTCTGTATGATGCGTGGTGGATCTTGGCTCTGCACATGGGACATGGTTGGATGGACAGCAACTGCCTAAGCTGAGGCTGAGGGCAAAAATAGTTCTGCACGAGGAGCCGAAGAGTTACGCAACAGTTTTGAAAACTGCTTAGGAAAGAACGCCGTAGCTACTCATCTTTTTGGTTTTTTACTATTTATGTTGTTGTTCGTTAAAACAAATCATTTAATAAAGTTACAATGGTTTGTACTGCATAATGTGCAAGAGATCTAAGATTCAAGCCACGGCACGCTGAAAAGGTGTTCAGAAAACACCCGCAGTTCTAAGTCACACGTGGTTCTCTTGATGTCTGTTGTAGGGTAGTGCTGTAGTGCTGCGCCCGGGCGGGTGCTGTACTGCAGTTTGGTGCATCCACCAGGAAGTACACCTACGCACAGGCAGTACTACCGCAACCAGCAGCAGCAACAACAGCAGCAGGAGCAGGACACAAACGATATGCAGAGGCGAGTGCAGTACCTACATTAATACAAATTTCTAGTAGCGGATGTGATAGGCCAAGAGCCTGACTTCTACTTGGGTGTGTTGGTGATACCCTTGTTAGGATTGCTGTGAGCCAGAGGTGCAAGGTCTACTTTTTTGCCACTTTTTTGTACGATGGCATACCATGAAATGTGATCCCTGTGATGCCAATGCTATCCCGCATGGACCACAATTAATCATTAGATTCTGGGTTGGGTTGGGGGAGGCGATGGGGTCCGCATTTCGATGATAGCACAGTTCAATATCAATAACACTGCATGCAGTCACTTTTGCCATGGCAGTTCAATGGACATTCACATTATTAAACCCTGATATGGTACTGCTGCTACAGGTCATAACTTCCACAAGTTCTGCAGGCAGTGGTCCTCCCCCAGCCAAGCGCAACAAGCGTGTCACATTCCCTGACCAGTTGCCCCCAGGGCAGAACATGTCAGCCACTACTGCTGCCCAAGTTCAAGTGCCATTGGAACAGGTGAGAAGTCTCACTCCTATAACAGGGTTTTACAAGGGATTAGGTAAAGCCCTAAACCCTGGGTGCTGCTGTAGGTAGCTACTGCTGCTGCTTCTCTCAGAAGGGAGTTACGCACGGGATGAGAAGCTAAAAGCTAGAGCTGCTTCAAAGTGTCCTTAGAGGTCTTTTACATCCTGGTGGAGCAGTTATTAAGGGGAGAAGCATCCGTGGGAAGCTGTGGATAGAGTGAAATGCAGAAAGGATCGCAGCTTTTCTGTTAGTGCTGCTGCTGCTAGCCATTGGGGTTACGTGGGTGGCTTTTTGGAAAGTTTCTGGGACGTTTCTGAGTATTCAGCAACATCCAGGTCCTTTAGACGTCAAGAAGGGGAGATGGAGTTAGGCTCTGGAGAAAAGCAGGAAGGGATTTTTTGGGTTGGCGTCGCTGTTTTAGTAACAGCTTGAGGTACAGGGCCTGTGGGACGCTGCTATGGCAAATCATGGAACATAATCATAAAAGGTCCCAAGGAAAATGGATGATAGCATGTGGAGGGAGAGGATACGGCGTCCAAGGGGAACATACGAAGTGACAAATCGTGTGACACATGCTGTCTTGCAGTTACTCTCTGGCACATTCTGACTAAACTTAAAAACATATGTTCTGTTACATTTCATGATATGCCATAGCAAAAAGTGACATAGGCCCCAGCAACAGAACATGTATAAACATGGGGATGCGCAATTGATGTGCTTCTGCTCTGGAGAGCCTTGAAGCTCATGATCTGAAGACGTTCAACTCATTATATCTCCATCGCTACTGCTGCTGCTTCTGTGTGACCACAGGTCATAGGTTATTCTGATGGTGCTGACTTCTGCCCCCAACTAGGACCACAAGCAGCTGCAGCATCTGAGCAAGGAACGATTGC
Source organism: Pseudopediastrum boryanum (assembly GCA_963556185.1). Taxonomy (NCBI): domain Eukaryota; kingdom Viridiplantae; phylum Chlorophyta; class Chlorophyceae; order Sphaeropleales; family Hydrodictyaceae; genus Pseudopediastrum; species Pseudopediastrum boryanum. Next base: position 8,781,244 of record OY744496.1, read on the forward strand.
TGCAACAGTACAAGTCCTCACATTCCCGCGGGGAAACAACAGCAGCAGCAGTAAAGCAGCCTTGAGGCAGGCGGGCAGCAGCAGTGGGGACGGTGATGGGGGGAGGGAGGCAGAGGAGTGGCAACAACAGCAGCAGAAGGAGAAGGAGGGTGTTGGGAGCAAAGCTGCAGCAGCACGTGCTATGGAGAGGCAAGAAGGGTAAGCAAGCAAATTGATATACTAGTGGCGACATGTGAGATTTGCATGTTGCAATTCTTTTCAGTGGTTGTGTGGTCAAGCAGGCAACCCCGTCATGGCGTAAGGCCGTCTGATAAGTCTTTTCGTTTGGTATATCTAACACAAAGGAGAAATGAAGAGATGAGACTGGAAATGTAAGTTGAAATAAAGTGCTGCTGTTTTGACTAAGTGTGTTGCAGCCAGGCATCAGCATTGACCTTGGCGGTTGGGATTGGGTGGGCACCAAAGAGTCAAGATGTGGCGAGCCTTTACCTTTGTACAGAGTTGTGGATTATGACATGGAGCCCTCGACCCAAACAAACAATATTTCAGATAGTTAAATGGAGCTGGCCACTAACAAAGTGGTTGGACACATGTCACAAGTGGTGCACACTTCGAGGGCTGTGCAGTCATCTGACTCATATGTAACCAAATAAAGGTCCGGCTGTGCAAAATGCTGCTAGGTTTAAATGATGCTGTGCTGTATTGCTTTGCTGCATGCAGGCAAGCTTTGCGACAGAGACTGCTGCCAAGCATGGAAGATGTGCATGATGGTGCTGCTGCGGGTGGTGGTCGTGGCAATGGGAGCACTCTCAAACATCAAAAAAGAGCATTTCGACAGCAGCAACAGCAGCAGCAACAGCAGGTTTACCATGGCCATCACCATCAGCAGCAGCAGCAGCAGATTCGAGGGTCGCCTGGGATTCGAGGGTCTGCAGCACAGTGCTATCAGTCATGACTAAGCCTTGCTGTGGGGTAGAACTGGCCGAAACACATCGGCCCTTGTGCATGCAATGCTGCTGCTGCTGCTGGCCAAGTGAATTTAGACACTTCCCCTGCTAGAAAAGTTGCTGCTGGCTCCTGCGGCTGCTGCTGGTGGTGCAAAGCAACTATGTGTGTTTACACACTCCCCGTGCTAGTAATGTTGCTGCACATACTGCTGTGCATCCACTCAGCCAACAGCAGGTGGTTCAGTTGGCAACATCCTCCTCAAACTGTTTGCTTTGTCAACGGCGGCCCACAGGAACAGGAGTACTCTGGAACAGCAGCAGCAAGAGTCACAGCAGGAGCTTTAAAGGGTCCATGAGAACTGAAAGCATTGGACTGGCTAACTTGTGGTTTGTCTTTTACACAGGAGCATATAAATTTTGGGAACCCAGGGGAACTCAGGGGACGCCAGCACTTCCAGCTCAGCAGTGACTCATTAGCAGGCCTAAGGCCCTTTTTGAGGAAGCTCCACAGCGATAAAGAGGAGCCTTCTGCTGCTCAAAAGGCTAGGTTTTGGCAGGTGGATTGTGGCAAGATTACTGACATGCCTAGGATTTTGCAGGAGCAGCTGATGGATGAGCAAGCCTGCTGTTGCTGTGAGAGGAGGGGAAGCAGGAGAAGGGAGGTGGGGGCTGCAAGGGAAAGCGTGGGACCTTTCAGTCCGTTCATGCTGTGCTCAGTGGGGATCCACCCAGGCTGAGGACCCAGGGTCCCCTTGACGTAGCATTGTGGCGTTAGAGTCCTTCTTACTGGCATCTGTCGGCAGCAAGGCTGTTCTGCGTGCCACCTTATAAGAGAACCTTGCCATCCAGCTGTTCCCAGCCCAAGGGATCAGTGTGGGCCAGGAAATTGCTCCAGGCTGTGCAGGTGGAAAATGCCTGATGCAGTTTAGATTGACGCTCCTTCATGCGCTTTCTGACTCACTGCTGGCCCATTACAGCTTTTTGCCCGACTTGCACTGCCCTAGGTTTGAGGCTAGTATGAGGGGTTTTGTGCACATTACACTAGCAGGTTTCCTGCCAAGAAGAACAAGACACGCAGCGGTTCTTCTTTCACAAATTGCTGTTGCTGTTGAATTAGCTTGTCAAGTACTTAACTCAAGGCCAGTGATCCTGTAAACTGCACAATGGCATCACGAGGGCCAGCTCAGTATTAGGATCAGCTTCATGGCCGACGTGACAGTGATATCAAAAAGCCATGAGCATGCAACAGCTTGCCCCGTCCACTGGGCTATCATCCCAGTCCCTGTGCAGAGTAAGCTGGGCTGTCCATATAAGTATATGATGTCAAGTGTTAGGCAACATCAAAGAACCCAGACAAATGGCAACACTGTAAGGTTTGTGTTCCGCTCCAAAACAGTTAAGGCTGGTCCCGTATTGCATGGCATAACCTTGCTGATTGTGCAGTGGCTGAAGGAGCATGCTTTATGTATGTCCAATGTGGCAGAAAAAGAAGGCTGGCGGGCTGAAGGGCAAGCCGGCTTCCGGCCTGAAAAAAGTACTGTTGATCATGTGTTTGTCCTACGGCATCTCATTGAGGCATCTCAGGGCCACCGTACGAGTAAACCCTTGTTCTGTTGCTTTGTGGATTTTCGAAAGGCATATGACATGGTAAGAAGGGATTTGTTGGTCAAGCGTCTTGCTGAGTTAGGAGTGCATGGATGCATGTTGCAGGCAATAGTGCAGATGTATTGGGATGCCCCCCTTGTGCCCAAAATTGGTACCATGCTTGGCCCTGAGATCGGCAGTCAGTGTGGCGTCAAGCAGGGTGACCCCCTGTCTCCCTTGTTGTTTGGTCTTTTCATTGATGAACTTGAGCAGTGGTTGCGAGAACGGCTGCCTGGGGCAGGTGTTCAACTGGGGCCCAAGCTGTTGCAAATGTTACTATATGCTGATGACTTGGTGCTGTTTGCACCTAACCCCCAGATGCTTCAGCAACAGTTGGACCACTTGCATCAGTTCTGCCTTGCGAAAGGCATGGAGGTTAATGTTGCAAAGACAGAGGTGGTTGTTTTCCGGCACCCTCAGTTTCCTGCTGCGGGTGAGGCATGGCAGTGGCAGATTGATGGGCAACCTGTTGCCAGAGCAAGAGAGTTTAGGTACCTAGGGGTGATTTTGCATGAAACTGAGGGTGTCTCTGCAGCCATCAGCTCCCTTGCAACTGCAGCTACGCGTGCCACCTGGGCCATGATCTCACGTTTCCGAGTCCGTAAAGTAAGGGACATAGCTGTGAAGCTTCAGATGTTTAGAGCTCTTGTCTTGCCTATTTTGGAGTATTGTGGTGCCATCTGGGGCCCTGACATGCTTGCCTCAAGCAAGCATCTCAGCCAAGTTCTTGATAACCCTCTGCAAGCGGTTCAGACAATGTTTTTGCGAGGCCTGGGTCAGCTGCGCAAGTCTGTATCCAAGACAGTCCTGCACAAGGAAATGTGCATGGAGCCAGTGGCCAAGGGATGGTTACGATCTTCAATCGCATTGTGGGAAAGGTTGCAAGCAGCACCCAGCAACAGTATCTTGGGTATTACTGTTAGGGAGTCCATTATAAGAGCGCAAGCCGCTCCAAAGAGGAACACATCGTGGGCCGGAAGGTTTTTGTCTATGATGCATATGATCAGAGAGAGAGAGAGAGAGAGAGAGAGAGAGAGAGAGAGCTACGCAAGGAGGGGCGTGAGGTGCCCTCCCGCGTAAGATTAAGGGAGGGGCCCACTGGTGTAAGGATTACACTGGGCCAGCCTACCATATATGCATATGATCACTGGCCAGGGCTCCAGGGATGCTGCTGCCACTGTGCAGGATTTTGTCAAACAGTTTGGCTTTGACTCCACAGCTGACCGCATTTTACCTGTTCCCAGTGGGGTAGTGTGGGCTGCATGGGAGAAATTTGTTCAGGTAGAACCTTGGGAGAATTTGGAGTCAAACCCCAGGACAGCACCCACGGCGCGTATAAGATTAGTTACGTGCAACAATTGGTTTGCTGTTCCCCATGGGACTGGTGGGACACAGGAGAAAGGCTACCCTCCGGGTATGCCCAACTACATTAAGCATTCTGGTGGGATCCCTTTTTCTCAAATTAAGCAGTTGATACGGTTTAGGACTGGTGCACATCATTTAAGAGTGGAAACTGAAAGGTGGGTGCCGGCCCCCGCTCGGTTGCCGAGATCTGAGAGGGTCTGTCAGAAGTGTACTTTGGGCTCAGTTATGGAGGATGAGTATCATGTCCTGTTTGAATGCCCCACATATCACCACATTCGGTTGAAGTATGAGGAAGCATTGTTCTCAAATTTTGGAGGAGTGTCCCGGGCTGCTCGGTCTATGCGGCCCTCTGGGAAGGTCAGTGCTTTCATGAACCAGAACCCCAGGAAGGTTGCTGCCTTTGTATCAGAATGCCTAGACTATAGGCGCTTTGAAGCATCAGACCTTCTACCTTATGCAACTAGGGAGACACTAGAGGAGCTAGGTCTGGTTGGTTATCAAATTGATACGTTTTCGTCTGACTATGATGATTATATCGATGAGTCTGGCATGGTGTATGATGCCCATGGAGCCTAGTTTGGCTCCGTTACGGGCGCCCCCTTTGTGGGGCCACTTTGTAATCTGTAATCTGTAATCTGTATGTACTGCATACATGGCTGCACTTGCCATTCTAAAGAGTGCAGCTGCAACGTTGGCAAGATGCTTGCCCAGTGGGGACTGCTGCTTGAAGCTCTTTGATTGCTCCACGACTGCTGATCTGCCGGGTGGTTAAGAAGCCCAAGACCGGAACAAGCCTATGGAAGCATGAACGACCCTTAGCCCAGTTGTGTTGGTGTATACCCATAGGTGCAGTTCTCAACTGCATCTCGGCACCACGCTGAGGTTGTCTCAAAACCGTCTCAAAACTTACTTACTTGGAGAATCAGGCCCTCATTTTATTTGCACTACATACTGTCTGTCAGATCGTTTCACAGCACTGCAGGAGGTTATCTGCACTAACCATCCGATAAATTCCTGCTTGGTGCAATAGGACTATGTTGTCGGACTTACTAGTCAGCTTATTGTTGCAGAATAGGTAAGATTGCTGGCAAGCTTTGCGCTGCAATATCTAAATGTGCTTCGATATTGCTTCGACTGTTGGTGATCACGGTAGAGGAACTGGCTGATATGCAAGAGGCCCCTTAGTGCTGGGGCACGGAATCTGATGGAAGCCCGTGTGCCCTGCGAATCTGCGATGGGGCACGCAGCTGTCAGTAAGCAGATTTATAACCGTTCGGGTAGTGTGACTTTACTCACTACACACCAGCATGGGCAGCATCCCAGACAAATCCGGCGACATTGTCGTCTAAGCGCATAGCATTTGCTGGTTAAACCTAAGAAGAGCTTGCGATGAGCAACTGCGCACCTTTTCTCAAGGTGACCTTTCTCGTGCATGCCCGAACGGAGGAGTAAGTCCTATCGGCAAGCCTTAGCACATCCGCCTCTGACTAAACAGAAGCCATGGCATGGCCAAGACACGACGGCCTTGAAGTGGTGGTCCAAAAAGCCGATGGAACCCCGTACCCGCTAGTGGTTTATAATGGCAAGTTCATAGTAATTGCTGAGGCTGGAGACACGTTCGAAGTGGCTGTAAAGAGGGGCAGGACACATTCTTTTTTTGGGCACACAGCTAAAATGCTGGTAAGTGGGACTATGCTGCAAGGACCGTTCGGCTCTGTCCCCAATGCGTGCAGACCCCTTATGTCCTGTCCTTTTTCAGGCCGTACTGAAGATCGACCAGAAGGACGTTGGCTACAGGCGGATTCTTGGGGAGAATGATTCGACACGCTTCAAGGGATGGCTAGTGCCAGGTACGCCTGAAGAGACATTGATTAGCGCGTGTCACAGAACCAGGGAACTCTGCCAGTCTGTATGATTTTCTGCCAATGATTCTAACGGTGCTTCTGAGCTTAACCTGTCATTAGCACCCTATAAGGGTATAATTTTCTGTCATTGGCCCGGCTAATGGTGCCTGCCATAAACTGCATTGACTCAATGCATCCTCTTCCCCGCACAAAAGAGTGTTCCTGGCCCTGCCACCTCCCAATTCACCTCTGAATGTTAAGACGATAGGAATGCAGCTGGGAACCTCAAAAAGAGGTCAGAAAACGTATTGCACTTTTAACCACGTGTGGACTGGATACCAGGATGAGGTTTCTCTGGCTTTCAGTAACCAACCCTATGGCCACTGACAATCCAAGCCACACAACCACTGCATGTTCTAAACCATGCATATGCCGTGCAGGGATGTACAACGATGTGACACCATTGCAATACAGAACCTTCAAATTTGGATCATGCGAAGCAGCAGAGGGTTCAGAGGAAGTGCAGCACCCAGACCAGATAGCAGCAGGAAAGATCAGCCTGACATGGTGGAATGCCAAGGAAACTTCTAAGACCCGAGGCAGCGAATTGAAGTTCAGCTCCTCAGGTCTTGGCACCAGTGAGGAGCAGAAGAAGCTGCCTGAGGGCAAAAAGTGGTTCATGGCGCCAGGGCTGCAGACAGAGGGAGGAGACATCAGGAAGTCAAGCGGAGGCTTTTCACGGACGCGATATGCTGAGGTAAGGAAGGAATGGTGCCTCTATATATGCATTCTGTGTACTGCCTTTCGAGTGGCTTACGATTACATTGGTCACTGGAACCTGATTGTGCAGTCCTCAACTGTAGATCCTGTAAATGCCCGTGAAGCTGAGTACCAATTCCCGTTCCGGCTGCATGCCAGCATTGCTAATTTTAGTCTTTACATGCCATGCAGCCCTTGGGATGAGTCCGCAGGGGGGGGGGGTGAACCAGCACTGCCAAGGATTGCAGTAAGCAGGCACAATTTAGACTCCGGTGTAATTCCACATGGACAGTGCCTGTAGTAGTCTTGGGCTGTAAACTTGTGAAGCACTAGCATATGTCCCTGGTAATGGCCCTCAACTTTGCCCTTGCAGAGTCCCTGGGCAGCACATTTTTGTTGTACCCCATGGCTTGAAAGCATGTGACCGTATTTGGGTAACGTCAAGCTTGTTAAGTTCTGTCCCTAGCAGACAACAGGGAAGGCTGAGCTTGACCAGAGCCATGTACCTCATTTAGCAATGAAGATTAGGAGGTCTGTGCAATGCAGGTTGGCCCTCCTGTTGCCAAGATGGATCTGTGTTATGACACGGCAGAGAACCTGCTGCTGCGGAAGGTGCTGGATGTCAGCAAGCCAGAGCACAAGGCTACAGCAGGCATCAGCAAGCGAAGGTGAGAACCTAGGACTTCCCAGGTTCAAGTATTTGTGATGCACTAAGGGACCCAGGCTCATAGCAAGACTTCGTGGTCCTTTCCTCTTGGCATATGAAAGGGAAAGCAGCAGCTTCGATCATATTTGTTGGATAGGTCTGTAGATAGGCCACTAAAAACTGATCACTGTCTGGAATCCATGATCTTGTTTGTGGCAAGTACGGGCTAGGGCACGGTCCATGTTGTGCATACCAGCATACATGGCAGCCCGCCTTGCAATTGTGCACCTTCAGAACCACCATACAGTAGTGCAGCCCCTCCCATCAAGGGTAATCCTGTGCCGCTGCTGCTTTGTCTTTCCCGAGCAGGCTTCATGACTGTCAGTAGTAGGTGTCAGGACGGCGTGCAGACCACTGAGCATCTAATGCAATCACGTGTTGTTGCCTAATTTTGGTTCTGCAGCTGTGAAGGCACTTTTGGCAGGTGGCTCCCATGGTGATGTGCTGGATGCTGTGAAGCGCAAGCGCAGACGGTCAGCAGGTGCAGCAGCTGCAGCAGAGGGCAATGGGATCAGGAAGAAGAAATCCAAGCGTGTCAAGGCTGAGGGGGCTGCGGTGGCGGAATTAGTGGACCTTACAGTCAAGGTGAGACAGGGACAGTCACAGCTATGCTTTGGATGCATCAGGGCAGCATGAAGTTTGCTGATACCTCACAACAACCAGTGGTTGGGCCTTGCAAGGACAGAACAGCTTCATGTGCGGGTTTCTGCAAAGCAATTCAGTGTGGGAATGGTGACCCCATTGTTCTGGAGGGTATATGAAAGGACCCTGCACAGCCCTCCGGACCGTACAGCACCAGAGGCATGACTCCAACCAGTTTTTGTGTGCGTTGAGGGTGAGAGATGGAGACAGAGCTAAAATCACAAGGGACAAAGACAATCAGACCGTAGGCTAATACTGTTCACTAGTTAGCTTATATGAGATAGATCACTGCAAAGAAGTGTAATTAGCTTGTATCACTGCAGCTCCTGGACTCGAGGAATGGAATCCAAATCTTCTTGCTCCGGTGCATATACCATCATTTGAGCAGTACAAGCAATACAGCTGTGGCACTTTCCAGGCATTAAGACATTGCAGTAACTACATGAAGGTGTCCACGTGCCTTTAGGCATCAGGCACGGACCCAGGTGTGTTTGGTTTCAACAGGGTGCTGCCGTGTCCAGTAATACCTTACATCTCCATGTATCATAAATTTTTGTTTGTTTGTTTGTTTCATAAGCTTGTCAGTCTGGAAGCAAAGGTTGTGACAGTGTGATTGCGGACAAGTGACGAGCCTTTTGATGTGGTGTGAAAGTGGTGGTCGGGTCTCTCGGCAACCTACGGGCTGGGATTGCATTGAACCATGTGGTTCTGCCTGCCTGCTCTATATAGTTTTCTAGGGCTAAGCTATGTAATTTGCTGTGGTTGTCCTTTGTGCTGCTTACAGCCCACTCTGCCTCCTCTGGTTGTTGGTGGCAAGGAGGTGGCTCGCAATGAGGTGGCTGTGTGCGATATGTCAGGAGGAACGCAGAAGTGGAAGGTGGAGCAGAAGCAAGTGGTCACCATCCGATGAGGCGGCTGTAACTCGAGTGCTACTGACAAGGGGCAGCTCTGAAGCTGAATAACGCAGGGAAGATTGCACTTTTCACTTAAGCAACAGTTCTCCTGGGTTCGGTGACAGACAGCGGCAAGCAGGGTGCTGTTACTTACTCGTGGTACGAGAGTTGCCAGGAACCATACTCAGCTCCTACTGTACATTGTCGCCACTACCTGTGGCCCACGCATTAGGCGGTCTAACTGCTGGCGTATATGTATCTGTTGGGCAAGCTGACCTAACCATTTGCTGTGGCGCCAAGGGAGCCCTGAAAAGGCCGTTGTTGCGCCCTCACCATCAACTTGTGAACTTGGACAGCAGGGTGATTTTTTGTCAAGTGTTTTGCCTCCTAGGAGCAGCAATGTGCACTGGCTGCTCACGAAACCAAAACTGGCTCGGCTGATGAGCAGCTAGGTGCCATGAGCAGGGTGCTTTGGCCTGGTGCTTTTGTCAGGTTGCAATCAAGTGAGGTTTTTGGCTGTGGCTATATCCATTCGTTCTGAGACGAGAGCATATGAGACCAGGCAAATTGACAAAGAACAGCTCAGCTCAGTCAGGCGGCATGCTGCTTACTTTAAAATGAGTGCGTGAGTCGAGACGGTCGCTGCTGGCTTTGGCTGCCTGCAACAAAGGCCTTGCAAGCCTGTTTTTGTTTGGATGGGCAGACCCGCGTATCCCAGGAGACCCAACTTGTGCATACCTTTTTCCTGAGGCCTTGCAAGGACTGATTCACAGCACAGCGACCCGATCATACGGCAAGCCCCGTCAGAATGACGACAATGGCATGCCACAGGAGGTCGATCGTTCGCAGCCAGGTTTTACAGCCGTTGCTCCACATACACTGTGGCTTGCTGCCATCAAAGGGTGCAAGTTCCGTCAAGCCTGTGCAGGGGTTTGAAACAGGGAGTGCCTCGCGAGTGTGCAAGCTGAGCGTGCCGTGCGCCCTTCGAATCACGCTCTCAAACTCAAGTATGCCGCAGCTTTGCTAGTGTCTAAGAGCTAATATCCGCTAATGAAACCAGCAAGCTTGGACCTAGCATATTCTATATGATCCTGCAGTGGCTATATAGCCAGCAGCATCCGTTCGTGAAACTGGAAAGAACTCCTTGCGGCGACCCTTCCATCGTTTGTGAGGGATGGCTGCACAGTGGCCCAGCCACAATGGACTCCAAGTGACTATCAAGCGCGCAGATGGCACTCCTTACCCATTGGTTGCTCATGGGGGCAAACTCATAATAGTGGGAGAGCCTGGCGATGTTTTCACTGTAGCAGTCAATCGTTCCGCAGATGACGGGCATCTTTATGATGAAACTATGCTGGTGCGTGGAGTACCCGGGGTAGCCTTCGGTTCCATCAACCGAGGCACAGAATAGCACCCTGAGAGTCCCCCCCCTCTGCAGGTGGATCTTACCATTGACAAAAAGAAAGTTGGCTACAGAAAGATCATGCACAAGGGCACATCTGATGCTTTCAACGGTTGGCTGGTGCCAGGTGTGTGTCAGGGACCTGAATGCATACAGGCCACACGGGTTGTGACACAGGCCATTGCATGGGGGCCTGCAAGATCTCCAAACAACAAACTTCTTGTTGCAGCAAGGAGATTTTGATGCAGGACAAAGACTCGATCATCCCGTTTAGACACACCCAATGCTTATCCCCTTGTCATTTCTCATTGGATCACAACCCTCACAGGGCTGTTACACGCTGCTGTCCCGGCTACTTCTTATTATCATAGCACCTCTGCAGGCTATTATGACAACAACCCCCTCAAGTTCAGCACCTTCAAGTTTGGGAGCTGCGACAGCTCAGGGGCAAATGAAGAAGTGCAGCACCCTGACCAAATCGCAGCAGGCAGGATGCAGATCACTTGGTACAATGCCATGCCTGGGGGACAGTGGCAACCCAGATACATGGATGGCCCCGCAGATAATGAGGAGCAGAAGAAGCTGCCTGAAGGCAAGAAGTGGTTCATGGCACCAGGGCTGCAGACAGAGAGAGGGGAGGTCAAATCAGGCAACTCTGGCTTCAGCAAAGTAGTGTATACAGAGGTGGGTGGATGCTTCAGCTTTCACAGGCTTAGGAAGCCCTCGTGGTGTTAGGTATTAGTCATGTGCAGCCTGCATTGTGGGTTTGCAATAAGCAGAAAATGAGTGTTGCTATTGACAGGTTTTGCAGCATCTCATGGTACCAGGATAGACTTCCAGGCTAGATAAGCCAACTACAGGAGCATAGACATTTGAGCTCCTTGCCATTTCCATGCCCGGTAAGGCACTATGATGTCCTGGCTGCACAGCGTGTGCTTGCACTGGTCGATTCTGATCTTGCAGCAGTATCAGGCTTCGTGTTGTAGACATGGACGGAAGCAGAGCTTGGTGGAGCAGTGTCCATGTAAGGTTGGGGAGCTGGCCTATGTGCCCAGCTCATTACCCACTAAAGCTAGAGGCCAGATTGCGCCTAACGGGTTCACAGACTCATGGACCTAACCACGACATAAAGCTTACATCATCAACCAATTACCGACCCCCGAGGCAAGGCCCAAGCCAGCGTTTAGATACTTTCAACACACAATGCCCGTCGACTCCTGGATGAAGAGCCAGTCACTCGGTGTCACTCCAACCACTCAAACCTATCAGTAACCTGCCAATGAATCACTCTGTGGCCTCTCAGATGTGCACTATCTGGGAAGCACAGGTCTATGAATGCATGCAATACATTCAGGAAGAATGCCTATAGACAGTGTAGGAGCATGATAGCTGTCTCCTTACAGTCCAGGCAAGGCTGGACGTGGTTAAGGCTGTAGGCTGTACCCCATTGTTGCATACAGTGAGCCCTGTACTGGGCTCAGTAAGCAAGCTATTGCATGATTAAGGCTGAAGGCGGTTCCATGAGCCTGATCTTGCTGGGCACTTAGGAGCACTTCACCTCTGTTGGACTTTACCACATTACGGACCTGCAGCTTCCCTTTTACCGTGCTTTAGGTTGGTCCTCCTGTTGCCAAGATGGAGCTATGTTATGACACGGCAGAGAACCTGCTGCTGCGGAAGGTGCTGGATGTCAGCAAGCCAGAACACAAGGCTGTACTGCAGGCATCAGCAAGCGAAGGTAAGCATGGGGGCCTAGGCCTGACACCAGGACTACAGGACATCATGGCGCGTATTTGTCAATCATAATCGCAGATGATGTTCTGGGTGCTGCCAGGTTGCCTGGCACATGAATCAGTCTGTGCTGAAATGTTACCGGGACTGCGAAAAAGCCATATCTAGAGTGGCATGATATGGGCAAGAGAGGGATGGCGCAGGAGCTTGGTCATGCTGTATATGCCAGTATGGGGCCCCTGCTGAGTGATGCTAATGTGTGTGCAGTGTGGCTCCTGCAGTGACCACACTTGCAGCAGCGTTTCATCTAGCGTCAATGCGCATGGGGACTGAGGCCGAAGAGGAAGTTCTGGCCGAGGAAGTAAAAGCAAAGGGTGTTTCACAAGCCAGCTAAGCAGGTAGCTGCTGCATGCCCTGTTCAGTGCTGTATGGGAAGCGTCTCGTTATCCCCTTCTTCCCTTGTTTTTGCACAGCAAATTGTGGCATTACACTTGTCTCAGACAAACATGTCTTGCTCCATGCAGCTGTGCGAGCTCTGTTAGCTGGTGGAACTCACGGCGTAGCGCTTGAGACAGCAGCACGCAGGCGCAAGCGACCAGCAGCAGCAGCGGCAGCAGCAGGTGTGGGCAGCAGCAGTGGCGCTACCAGCAACAAGAGAGTCAAGCCTGAGCCAGGGACTGGACCAGTTGTACAGGTGGACCTCACAGGCAAGGTAAGCCCTTGGGTCAATGAGCAGAAGGACAGGTCTTAAGTAGTTTGTCTTGGGTGTTTGGCATGCTTGCAGTCCTTCAAGAGGCCATACCTGCAAGTGAACTTGGGCTTGAAGGCTCCCGTGATCTGCAGCCCTCTGGCACCATGATTGGGGCTTTGGAATGCACTATTGCAGTCAGTGGTATGTGTCAGCATAGTAGTACGTATTTCCTCTTGAGCACGAATCTTCAGACATGCATTTGTGGATACTAGTCTGCTCATTAGCACTCTTGCTTGTGGGCGGGCAACTTTGGCCAGGAGGATCTGCTTCATCAAGCCTAATGAATGTCCAGCAGCAGTTCTGTCCCACATGGAACTATTGCTTTGGTTGCAAGTATGAGCTCTGTCATGTTCAGTGCTCAATCCTAATGAATGCAACCTTCTGCCTGACTGCTGCTAATGTTAAGATTGCTTGCTTTCCTATCTTGCAGCCCTTCTTGCCAGCTCTTGTGGTTGGTGGTCAGGAGGTTGCAAGGGATGAGGTGGCTGTCTGCGACCTATCAGGCGGCGCACCAACATGGAAGGTCACAAAGAAGAAGGTGGAACGTGTTAACTAAAGGAAATCCTCCACTCATGATGAGATGGCTGGAACTTGTTGGTGTAAGAATGAACACAGGTCGGATTGGGCAAATGGTGTTGAAAGGCTTATTCTGGAGGGTGATGCCTGCAAGTGATGTCTGGGTTTGATCTGGTCCGTATCTGAGAGCCTGGGTGATTGCAGCTGCACGGTCCTTCAGCGGTCCATTGCAGCTGTCTTCCTTGATGTGCACCAGGTGGCCAGCCATTTGTGATCTTGAGCCAAACATTGCTGGCGTTATGGCAAGGCTTGGAGACTGGCTGGCGCTCGCCACCAGGTTATGCTATTTTATGATACCAAGTGCGCAGGAGGGTCGTTCATCCTCTGCATACAGACCGTGCTGCCTCCCCAGCGCCCATGTGTGATGGAAATGGAAAAGCTTTTGAATTTTAGGGATCCTAACGTTCCTGTTGGTTGTCCCTCGTGTGCATGCCGTTGCATCCGGCCTTAACTTGTATGTGGGCAAGTCCACCATTTATTGTGTTGCTTCGTGATTGTGATCAGGAGCATCGTGTTCTGGCCTGGGCTGGGTGTGTTTGGCCAGTGGCATTGCTGGTCTGGCGTGTTTATCGATTGATGCAGACATTCCCTCTCAGGTGGGGTTCATATACTGTTAGCATTGGGCAGTATGCCTTTCGTGATCCTGTTTCTGCAAGCATGTGATGTTCCACTGAGATAGTTAGTAACCACATGCACCACCTTCAGTGCCTATGATGCACTGTGGCTGTTTGAACTTGTAAACGATTGCATGGTCTGCACATGCACCTCAGTTTGTTTGCTGGCTGAGAAATTGCTCAGCTGCACAGGTTTGCCTGCTTGCTTTATTTATGCAGCGCTTGCGTCCGGTGGTGACTTGCTGTTGAGTCATTGTCCCAGAGGTGAAGGAGAAGGGCTGAAGGCTGCACCTGCCGCTGTGAGGTGTTGAGGCTAAGTAGGCAGGGCAAGCAGATGTGAAGTTGAGGCCATTGGGTTATGCTTGATGAATCGAACAGGAATGTTTACGGGGATGGTTTGTGTGTGGATCGTCCTGGTTAGGAGGTGAATCGTCCTGGATAGGACTTCATAGGAGGGGTTCCCTGTGGAGGGATTGGTGACTTTTGAATTGGCCAGCAGCAGCCAAGTGACCTGCCACAGGTTACAAAGTGCCCATCTGTAAGAGCAACATGGGACGACGCCATTTCAACGGGGCTCAACAGCTGCCGCAGTTGTATCCTTGCTGTTCGGAGTAAAGCTGAATCCACTCTCGTGGCCTCTGGTGATCATCTTTCAGTACGAGGCATGTCCGACTCAGGCTCAACTACTGCGACATTGGCGGAAACAGAACAGCATATTGACACGCTGTCCACGTGGCTGAAAGGATCCGGTCAAAGGGGAAGGATCGCAGGTGCAATCCCCCGCTCTGTGACTGGTCTCATGGCAGGCCCTTGAGGCGGGATGGCTGATACTCAGGCCAGCACACGACGCACCCTCGATAAAACCAAATCGTTGAGAGACAAAGATAATAAGCAAGCATGGCTAGACGCTTGGGTAGATCCTGTAGCTGATGTGAAGGCTTTCAGCAGCTGTGTGGCGACGTGCAACTTGTTGGGCGATGGAGACTGGAGACTCGTCGTTGCAGACACAGACAGAAAGCTCAAGGTGCACAATAGCAGCATGACAAAATCATTTGAAGCACAGCATGCGTATGTTAACTTGCAACAGTGCCTTCCAGGTCTGGAAAGGCACCCACAAAGCTCTGGAGCAAGCCCTTTTGGATGATCCTGTGGCAATCACAAGCTTTGTGCCAGAGCCTGTCACCAAACCCCAGGTCCCTTCCCTGGCAGTCGCTATTGGGGGCAGCATTTACATGTTCAGGATGCTGCGACCCTACTTCAAGTTCACCATACCACCTCTCCCTTTAGAAGAGGAGAACATCTGGTGAGTTGTTTGCTTGCAGAGGACCCATATATGCAGGAGCAGATGCAGATAGTGCACAAAAGTTATGGAGGCTGTGGTCCAGGTACTAAGATCAGCATGTATGGTGGCACGACAGTTGTTGATGTTGATACCGGGCTGCACTGACAAGCAACCCCAGCCGGTGACACACAGTGGCTCTGTCCAACACACTAGAGATTACAAAACACCACCTCCGCCTTAACCTCCAATCTGAGCACCGCATAGCACCAGAAGTGAGTCGCCACCACCCTTACCTCACTTTTATTTCGGAGCAGCACCCAGCACCACCAATAAGACGACGCCTCTATCATTCTATCTATAACCTAAGCACCACCTAGCACCATTGCTTTTCTACCTGCTTCCATCACCACCACCTGTCTTGGAAGAAGGTGCCACGACAGCCACCCATTAAAAATGCTAACACCCCTGGTCCCCCCCTTTTTTCACTGTAGGTCACAGGCATCGTCTGGGCAGCTCACCCCTGATGCTGCAAGTGCTGCTTTGGCATCTCTATCAGCAGCAGGAGTGCAGCTTGCCGCCAAGTCCTTGCAGCTGCTGTGCCTGAGTGACCCTGGGCAGAAGGCCAGCCATGTAGCCAGCAGCAGCAGTGCAGCAGCAGCAGCTGAGCCCAGGACGGCTTTCATTACCTGCTTGGACACCCTCAGGCTCAACAGCAACGAGGTGAACACTGTCTAAGGTTTAATACACACTCCGCTATAGCTTGAATAAAGGTTAATTTGTTTAGGGGCTTCTACTTAGGGGATTGCTCAGGCCATGGGGAGCACAAGGTGGAGCAACAGCAGTAGATCATGTACCGGCCACTGTGACATCACGCAATGGCACCAGATTCTGTCTGTTAGGCTGGAATGCTATGTGCTGTTTCTTTGTACAGATTCAAGCAATACTGGGATGGTATACAGTCAGCATACAATGTCTGCGGTGGATGGCAGAAAATCGTGGTGCTCACTATGTCTGCACTTCTCGCTGTGTTAGCTGCTTTCAGGTATTTCCTGCTCCTGGATGCTCTGTATAGACGTTGAAGCAGCAGCAGCATCTCCCCTTCCTTCAGGCCGGCCTCCTGGCGAAGGACGTCAGTTTCTGCTTGTCATGTTTGATCCTTGGAGATGGTGTTGGCGTCCACTGCTGCAGGGTGACACGGCATTAAGTTGCCTTCTGGTTGAGACTGAGCATGGGGAAATGCTGCTGTGCTGTGGCATCTATATTCTTACGTTTCATGCTATGCCAAAGCAAACTTCTCATAGAATGATAGCGGGAGGTGGGAAATGTACAGGATGTCAGGGGCATCTTTATATAGCCTCCTGTCACACTAGCTATTGCTGCAGGGTGGTGCAAATATGTGCTGTCATGTAGTCAGCCCTGAAGTCGAGGGAGTGGCACGATGTGGCTAAGCGTAGCTAAAGGAGGCTAGGATTATATGTCCGACTGTATAGCCATGCTGGTCCTCTGCTGCTGCTGCTGTGGCATTGGTACGTGAGGTGCTAAGGTACACTACCTCTGTGTGCTACTGCTGCCGCAGGGTGATGCGGGGGTGAGCTGCTTGGTAGCTGGCACTGAAGACGGCCGAGTGCTACTGCTGAACGCAGCTGCTACAGCAGTAGCCAAAGAGGTGTACCTGAGCCAGTCAGCCACAGCAGGGGCATCAGCAGTGCCTGCGTTCCTATCTGTTGCTGGGAGTTTGAATGAGGGGTACCGGGTCAGTGTGGCGGCCAGGGATGGGCGGGTGTATAACATCAAGAATGGGATGCTAGGGAAGGAGGTCATACAGCTAGAGGCACCTGCTGTGGGAGTGGTGAGTTCAGGGGCGGGTGGGGGGGGGGGGACTGGAATGTGGCTGGGTTGAGGGATACATGGTTTGTCAAAAGTACGGAATGGAGGGTCATGGTGTGGGAATGGTTGAAGAACAGCAGGGGGGCAGGAGGATGTGGTGCAATTGGGGAAAAGGTTAGCCCATGTAGGGTGTTTTGCACCAAGGGCAGAGCTAAATGGCACCCTGCATGGGTCTTGGGCGGAAAAGGCATTCAGCTAGAGGCACCTGCTGTGGGAGTGGTGCATTCAGGGGTTGGGAATCCGGCTGGATTGAGGGGTGAATGCATTGTTAAGAGTATAAGATGGGAATTTCTGGTATTTGAGATAGATCACAGCACAGCCCTTGGGCCAGGCAGCACCCTCCACATGACTTTAAGCACTTTGTTTGATGTGTTAAAAAGGAGAGACGGAGACTGAGAGCTAAGATGGCAGGTCCTGGTGTGTGGGATATTTGGGGACAGCAAGTCATGGGGAGTAGGTTGGGTGGGTGGGGGGAGGGAGGGGGGCAAAATCCTGCACATTTGAGCACATACAGGGTATTCTGCACATTGGAACATAACTGGGAAAATATGTGAGTGGTGTGCATGGTAAGGGGGGCTTTAATGGACTCTAGCAGTGCCTGCATGTATGAAGAACAGGTATTGCACCTTGCAAGCAAGACTGGGTGTTGCTCGGGCTATTGGGCAAGAGGTCATGCAGCCAGGGTTGCTTGTGATGTGAAACCAGACTTGAAAGTAGAAGATTATGTTGTTTCCACTACTCCTTGTCCCACTCATCCCTTCCATTCCACTTAATCAAACTGCCGCACCCGTGCCTCCTCTTTTTAAAGAGTCGCCTCAAACATGCTTCTATCAGTTGCTCAGGGCTTAAGTTTAATAGCCCCTCCCCCCCCCCCCCCCCCTCTTGCCCCTTCTGCCACCACCCCACCCTCTCCCCCCTTCAGGTTCGCATTGGCAAGCAGGTGTTTGTTGGCTGCATGAACAACAAGGTGCACTGCTACTCCAGCAAGGGTGCCAAGGCGTACAGCTTGTACCTGCCCAGTCACATCCTCACCATGCAGCTGCTGGCAATGAACAACTCCAAGGGAACAAAGTGCTTGCTCATGGCACTAGAAAATGGTGAGTAGCAGCGGCACTGGTTTGGGGGTGTCTTGGGGCTGTGGACGGTAAGGGAGACAAGAGCGGTCAGGGGATAGATGTGGGAAGAGGGGAGGGAGATGTTGGGCGGATGAGAGGGGACGGGGCAGAAGGAGTGGCACTATGAGAGGGGTGAGTACATGTCTTCACTATGCAGCTGCTGGCCATGAACAACTCCTTGGGAACCAAGCGCTTGCTCACGACACCTGGGGAGTGGTGAGTAGCAGTGGCAGTTCTTTGGGCAAGTTTTGGGCCTGTATATGGGGGAAGGGGTGGAGGGGGGGGGGAGTGTTTTGTGGAGAGGAAGTGGTGGTGGATGGGGCAGAAGAGGAGGAGGAGAAAGGTGGGGGAGAGGGTGGCAGTATCTGAGGGGTTAGTATATATCCTTATCATGCTGGTGGCCATAGACTACTCTATGGTAATAAAGTGCTTGCTGATGGCCCTTGTGAAATGTGAGGAGTAGCCGCAGCGCTTTGATGGTGGCCTGAGTTAGCATATGGGGCAAAGGGCAGGATGGCGGACAGCCATGGTGGGAGGGGGGAGGGTTTAGGGGTTAATCTAACTGGTAATCTAGGGGCTAGGCAGGAATTGGGGGGGGGGGATTGAAGTTGAAGTGCTGGGGGAGAAGGGGAGGCCAGTGGGGTTTGGAGGTTGGAGTAGAGGAGGAAGAGAGGACGAGGACGAGAGCATGTTGGTAATGAGTTCTAGCGGGTAAGGGATGTCGTGGCCCTGGAGATAGGAGAAGGAAAAGAAGGGAGGGGTTGAGGAGCCGTGGGCTGTGGGAGAAGAAGGGCGGATGGAGCAGTGGGCTGTGGGAGGGGGCAAAAGAGGAGGGGGGGAGGGGAAAGGTTGAAGCGAGTGACAGGAGGAGAGGGGAAGGAAAGCTGCGGAGAAGGGAGCAAAGGGGAAGAGGGCAAGTACATGGAGGAGAGAGCTCTTGGCTACCTCAGCTGAAGACTGTCAGGTGCCTTCCTCTCCTTTTGCCCCTTTATTGCCGTCCTTACCTCTCCTCCCTTTGGCCCCGGTCCTTTACCCGCCTGCCCCGCCCCCCTCCCCCTTCCCTTGACAATTCCACTCGCGAAAACCCAATCATTGTAACAATTGCAATTGTTTCTACCAGGTGAAGTGCGGGTGTACCATGACAAGGCGCTGGTTTCGGTGCACCAAGCTACAGCCCCAGCGACTGCACTATACTTTGGGCGCTACGGCCGTGAGGATCACTCGCTCATCACCCTGACCAAGACAGGAGCTCTGGACATCAAGGTACGGGCCCATGGATTGGGAGGGGAGTGACGTTGACGTTGTGTTATACCAAAACCTTTTCTGGATTCAA
>OY744496.1:8800934-8843381 GCA_963556185.1 Pseudopediastrum boryanum
GGGTGGTGGATGCAGGGAGAAGAGAGCGGTGGCGGGGGCGCTCGTAGCTGGGGGGAGGAGAAGACAAAGAAGGGGGGTGTTTCTTGGTGGTCGGGGGGGGGGAAGAACGCATCACTTGGAACAATTAAAACAGATGAAATGGCAAGGAAAAAAATTATGGTACAGGGAGGGGAGAATGTGTGCGAGGAGATGGAGAGGGCGAGCGGTGGAGGAGAGGGGAATTGAGGAAGGGCTCGTCCACAGTTAGAGAGTGGTGGACAAGTAAGTGGGGGTTGAGGGACAGAAAAGGAAGAGGAAACTTGTGAGGGATGTGGAGGGGAAGATGTGGGGGCGGGGGGGGGGGCTGGAGAGATTGCTGCTGTAAGTATGACTGCAGAATGGCAGGCGAGAAAGGGATGGGGAGAGGGAGGGGGGTTACAGTGACTCGTCTCATGGGGTGGAAACTTTGTCTGGTGGAGGGGTTGAAGAAAAGAATGAGCCTGGGGAGCTTTGAAAGACTTCTACAAGCTGCGGCCGCTGATGACCAGGGCAGCCAGTGGTTGCCTTGGGGGCAGCTGCCTTGGCTGTAGAGGAGGTAGACCACGCTCTTGACGACGTGAAGCCTAGTGCACCATGAGCTCGGGCTTGACATTGGTGGGGCCTATGTCAGAGTGCTTTATGAATGAACGTTGGAAGGGGTGGAGGTCTGGGCACTGACGGGGGTGGGGGGTGGGGGGGGAAGAGGGTGGCGTGTGCAAATGGGGAGAGGGGAGGGTGTGAGCCCACGAGTGTGTGGGCCTGTGGTCAGTAAGTGATACTAGGTGTTATGGAGAAAAGTATGTTGACGAATTGATTGTCCCTTGCTGGTACCATTGCAGTACATCTCAGATCCAGAGAATTGAGTAACTTCTCAGATTATAACCCCTGGCCCTGTGGCTACTGCTGCTGTTTGTTCTTATTGCTTGTACCGACAACAGCCCATGTTCCCTTCCACCTCGCTGTTTTTGTATAACGGGTTGAGGTGCGGGGCCTATGGCACTTCTTGCTATCAATGGCATATCATGAACTGTAATGATTATTGCTTGTGCTCAGGGTTCCTCCAGGGGTTTAGGGTTTTCATCTGTGGGTGCGTGCACCGGATTGACATTGAAAATTATAACCCCTGGTCCTGTTGTTGCTACTGCTTCTGTTATTGCGTGTGCTCAGGGTTCCTCCAGCACCAGCACTGCACCTTCAGTCCAGGTGTCATTGACAGCAACTGTGGAGGGATTGGGCCCAGCATTCAGGCTATGCCTCGCACTGTGTAATGAGGGCAGCATCATGGTGCGGGACACGCAGGTAGGTAGGGAACTACAATAGACTCTATGGGCTAGCTGTTTAGACTATCTAGACTAACTGTCTACTTAGAGTATATGCTGTTTTGCTATGGCACTTTTGCTATGGCATATAACAAAACATAAAAAAGAGCAGTGTATTTACAGTAGCGTATTTATAGAAGACCTAGGGTAGAGCACCAGCAGTGAGAAGGTCAGTGAGTGGGCTAGTAGCAGGGTACTGGGGACGGAGGCAATAGTGAGGGAAATGTATCTGAATGTGGCAGCCTGCTACTTAGTCCAAACTGTTAGTGCGAACTGTTCACTGTTCTCTATGGCATTTCTGGCATTTCTCCTATGGAATTATCGTGAGAAGTCATGATTCTACTGTTATGGCTGCTTTTGCTGTTTGTGTTGTGGTGCCAGGTTGTGCTGCAGTACGATCAGGAGCTGTACCAGGTCAGCAGGAAACAGCTGGACGTGCCGCTGCTGGTGCCGCTGCTCAGATATGAATACCAGGTGATCTGGTGCCTTAAGTTGCATGGCAGCTCGTGTTCTTTTGGTATGTTGTTTGTATTCACCACATTACTGTGCTCGAAACAGCTTGTGGTGCAGGGCCCCAGGCACTTTTGCTGTGGCATGTTATCGGTGGGTAGTTCTATGTATCTTGAAGCAGCTGCAGGTTTGGAGGGGTGGGTGCGTGGTAGCCGCACTGTTTTCAGGAGGTGGGGTTGGGTCTGATGGCAACTTCTTTTAGGGGCTGGTTGCTTTTGAAGCACACATTAGCCTGCGAACGTGTGTTGGTGGTGAGCAGAAAGCTTGAGGAGTCTCTGAGGTAAGGCAACGGTCTGCTACCATGCTGGGAGGGAGGTTCATTAGGCACAATAATGCTGCTCATCAATAAGACAGGACATACGGATATTGTAGAATGGTAAGGGGTCCGTGTAATAACAGATTACACCAAGAAACCCTTCCCACAATCCCACGCTGGAGAACAATACACGGTCTCCTCGCGTAGATCTCTCTCTCTAAGGATATTATGTTGGCTTTACCCCTACTCAGGTAAATAAGGGTACCCCTCTGCGGCTGCAGAACATTGATGTTTCTTTTTAGGTTCTTGTGCTCTGGCAAAAGCTGCAAGGCCAAAGTACTAATAATAATGATAATAATAATAATAAAGGCTGCAAGGCCAAAGTACTACTAATAATAATAAAGGCTGCAAGGCCAAAGTACTAATAATAATAATAAAGGCTGCAAGGCCAAAGTACTAATGTTTGATGCAGCAGGTAGATTGGTGCATTGCGTGTAGGCTGTGCACACTATCAAGCCTGTGTAGCTTGTAGCGGTTTTTTGATGCTTTCAATAATGGCTTATATTGGAAGCTTCTTCTGCAGATAGCACCCCCTTCCTGCCTTGATATAGGAGAGAGAGGGAGAGAGCCATGCAAAGATGGGCTAGGTTGTCCTGCATGCTGTAAATTGTTAAAGACACACCTAGGCCCCATACGGTGCCCACTTGGGCATTACTTGCCTCTTTCTCTCGATCGGTACATTTTCTCAGTATTGGGCCTACATCTTTGTTGCTGTTCTCAGCCATGAAGTCTTAAACAAACCAAAAAACTTCATGGTTTGCCATGAAAGGTGTGGCAACCCTTGATTGTACGCCACAAATGGTGTGTGCGTAAAATGTAACCATGTGGCAACCACAAACGGAAAAGGGCTGCAAGGCTTTTCCTGATGTGTTGTTTTGCAAATTTGCTGCTTGTTTATAGGTGGATGTGAAGTGCCTGGACCCAGAGGCAGCTGGAGACACGATAAGAGTCGCTTTGATTGGGGAGGGCAGCAGTGTACCATACTTGATAGCAGTAGTGCACATGCCCATGTCTGAGCTAGAAGAGTAACAGCGCTGCTGCTGCCGTCAAGATTCCAAACAGGGACAGTGTGCAAGACGGGGCTGGTGCTACAATGGGCTGAACATAATAACACAAACAGTCATTGACGTCCAGGTCCCAGACCTGAAATTGGTCCTAAAATGTGGACTAAAGGAGTGATGGGGCTCCTGCTGTTTAGTTACCACTTTCAGTTGAGTTGGGGACTTGGGGAGCAGGCGGAGTGGTGTGCAATGGGGGCTGATGCTACACAGCTTGGATGAGAACTGGGGGCCTGTGCAGATGCTCTAAGGAATGACAGTGGGGGAGGAGTGTGGCGACCCAAGAACTCACTTGTACCCTACCAACAGACCCCTGAGTTAATCCCTTAATCTTGCTTAATCCTCAGTGGGCCTACTGGACTTATATGGACTTACGGATTAACGGATATAGGGACTTATTGAAGTATATCCTGGACTTAAAGTAAGTCCTTAATCCCTAATCCTGATACATCCTGGAGGACTTATGTATTAGGGATTAAGGATTAGAGACTAAGGATTAAGGATTAGGTGCGATGACTGCTAGCAACCACCCGTCCAGCAGCAGGCCCCTACGTCCACCAACATAATAGAATTACCAGTTCTAGTTGCTTGACTCTTACTGAGCAACTGCACATACAAACACCCCACACACATACAACGATACGTACTACACAAACGCAATCAATCAAAAAACACTATACAGATATGCCGCACCTTAAATTTTTGTTTGTTTTATGCATGCTCATGCATGCCCATGCATATAGCCACCAACACAGGGACCGCATTCCCAAAGCACATTAGTCTGTATGTGTGTATAGTCTTGTCAGCACCACACTGCTAGTATGTGACATGAGTCTAAAACTGCTGCTGCATTACAAGTCATCCATGGCTGCTTGCACTTGCAGAGCAAGGTCTGGGCACTTCTTGACAGCGGCAACCAGCAGAGCAACCAAAGCACTGCTGTCCACCGTGTCTGGGCTTGGCGCAGATCCTGCTGCTGCTGTCTTAGTGGTCAGCGCATGGCAAGTCGAAATGGGCTGGCCTGACATACATTGGCTAGCAAGGGATTTAGGGTGGGCTGGTGGCAGCCATTGTTTGCGCTTGGACAGGAACTTGAGTATGCCGTTGGAGCCTAAGTTGGCTCCTTGTGGGTGGCGCTGCCCCCACCGGCGCCCTGCTTTGACAGGGCCATCTGGTAATTGGTAATTGGTAATTAGTGGATGAGCCTTTGCCAGCCCCTGCTACTGCTGCCTTAGAGGATGAGGCGCTGCCAACCCCTGTTGCTGCAGGGTCATTTTCCTTGTTGCCAGAGCTTTTAGACACATTTGCTGTGCTGCCCTTATGACCCTTGGGAGCTGCTGCTTCTAAAACAGGTGCTGCTGCTGCTGCCGCCGGTGCTGCTGCACTTCTTGTCACCCTCTGAACCCTCCGCCTCCCTCCCCTGCCCTCAGCACCCCCTTCTGCACCATCATGCTCCTCTGCACACTCTGGTGCTGCTGCACCGCCAGACGCTTCTGCTGCTGCTGCTTTGTTGTTGGCCTCTGCCAGCATGCAGTAGCATAAACAGATTCAGTTCGATGACATGTCTTACTGAAGCATACATGCGGGTGGGTGGATAGGACACATGGCTCATGAGACATGCATTAAAGAGCTGCGTGCTACACACCAGAAGGCAGAAAGTCGTGCTTGCATCCACCAGCAATTGGAGCAACTGAGGAAACTGTCTCAGCCATTTTAGCACCTGTTCGATACATCCGCTTAATCAATCAATCAAAACGCAAGACCAGCAATGCCAATGGCCAAACAAACCTAGGCCACAAACACAAGGCTCCTGATCACAATCACGAAGCCACACAACCGATGGTGGATTTGCCACACACAAGCTGAGGCTAGATGCAACGGCGTGCACACCAAGGGGAAACAAACACCACCACTAAAACCCAAAACCTGCTCCACTTCCATCACACATGGGTGGCGGGGAGGCAGCAGGATCAAGCACCACCCTAGTAGGGGCTGGAGGTGGCTCCCACCACCTAGGTACTGGTGAACCACCATCCTCCCAGCCACTGAAAGGCACCACATAGCGCTCCACATGCTTATCAATAGCTTGCTTAGTGCGCCTTCTACACCTCACTAACCGTTGGCTTTCCCAAGGGTGCGTAAGATCCCACAACCTCTTCCTCCAAGCACTCTTAATCTGACATGAAGCCTCCCAGCTCCCCTCATCTTGACCAAGCACCTTCAGATCTGCACACACGCATTTCTCCCAGGTATGACGAGGCCTACCCACTGGCCTCGTCATGTCACCATGTAATGAAGAGAACAACGCAATATGCGGCAACCTGCCCTCCTCCATGCGGCCCACATGCCCCAGCCACCTCAGCCTATTTGCTGTGATGTATGCTGACAAGGTATACATCCGCTTAAATTTTAAAAAATGGCAACGTCGGTTTTCCTGCTTACTTATGTGTAGAGAGAAAGAGACTACATTTGTTGCAGAGAGTAGTGAGCTAATGTTATCTGAGACTACATACGTACAATGAAAGTGGCCTTGCATGCAGATGCCCCACAAGCTCACCTCCAGATGGCTGGTTGCTCTGCTGTTGTGACCCAGGTGTCTCATCCACGTCAACAGCTTTGGCCCCTGCAGTAACCATAGTCGGGAAAGTAAGCCAATCTGCCACAATATTGCCCCCTCCGCCTGCATCTTACAGCTACCAGTATGTACGCAAGGGATCACCTGATGTGAGGACAGCAGGAGGCGTACTGCATCCTGGTACATATGCTGTGAGGAACCTTAAGCATTGGGCTATTGGCCAGAAGAACATGCTTACCATCTGCTTTAATCATCTTCTTCTTGGCCAAGCGTAGCTCCTTAGCAGCGGCCTGCCTCTTGAGAGCACCTACGTACAAGCAATTGGACCTCAAGGCTGCCATGGACATGCTCAACATCATACTGAACTGACTGGGGCACTTACCCTCCTTGAGGTTCTTGAACTTTATTTTTATGCTGGCAAACAACCTCTCGTCTGTCCAGTGCTCTGTGCTCAAGCCTGCTTCCAAGATGTCCTGTCTCATGGCAGTGGTGAGCTCAGGGAGGCTCTGCAGCAGGAGACTGGGATTGAGACTTAAGACGATAAGGATGGGGATAGAACTTTCAGACTGAACCATACTTACCAGGATGTTCTTCTGGTTAGCTTCTGTAGCCCCTGCTGCATTGTATGGGGCCAACTTCTCTACAGTGTACGTCATGGCAGCACTGAAGTCGTGCACGTTCAAGGTGGTCTTGAAAGCGTTTACATAAGCCTCCATCCTACCAATGGCGGCCTGTGGCCACACACCATGGCAAACGCATCCTGCTATGACCACCGTTGATGCTGTCGCCTGGTCCATCCTCGCTGCCAGAGGACCTGCAACACGAGTCGAGACGTATTTCACCAGGTGTGCATAATCTTAACAGTGCCATACGCGAGCGCGGTAATATGAGCTGAACTGCTTCCTTGTCTTGTCTTACTTGGAGGGACCTCCACCTCGCCATGTGTGTAGTCCGCGAGCGATCCTAGTCAGTTCAACAGGCTTGGCATCTGGCAGAATGCTGCGCAGCTGATCCATGACCTTCTCCTGATCCCTATCGGTTATCGCCAGAATGTCTTTCAAGCCAACAGTGTTTCTGCTTAACAACGCTAGGGTGCCCTGCAAAGCCTCGGGATTGTCTGCATCGACTTCGCTGTAGCCAGCATAGGCTATCAGGAAGACTTTTACAGTCTCTAGAACTGGCTCCTCTGCGGATCTAGCCATCTGTATAGATTGCTTTGGCTGCCTGAGGGCTGGCTGAGTTGTGTTCTCGAAGTTAACAATGGCTGTTACCGCCTTTTGGGCCAGAAGGCTTGCAGCACGTGTGCTTCTTGGACGAGGAGGTGGCAGTGGCCTAGGTTGGCGTGGCTTACGGACTGGGCGAGCCTGCTGCAGTTGTGCTTTGAACTCATCAACGGTACTCTTTAAGTTCGCATTGATGAAGGCCGTATTTTGGAGTATACGGGCTTCGCGTTCAAGCTCGTAAGCTGTTTTGGCAGGAGGAACAAACGCCATGCTGACAAACCCAGCGATGTCCAACTCATTGCAATCAATAACACTATTAACACCACTCAGAAGCACAGTCGGGGCAGTTCAAATGGGGCAGGGCTTTGTGAGGCGTAAACATCAAGTGACCAGCAACCAAGTGTCCGTCAACTAAGATGTGCCAATCTTAAGTTATCAAGCTTGTGACGGGTGTTTCTGCATCAAGCGGCATCTGTGTCGCGTCTGACGGTCAGGGGTCTGCTGCTGTGCAAGCTCTTAAAATGCAGGGTGCATGGGAAGTGCCAGCGGCAGGTGGTAGTGCTTGCGGTTAATCGTTCGCGTCGATGGGCTTATGGATAACGATGACGATGACGTAGACAAATTGAAAGATTTGTACTTGTGCTTGTGTAATACATGCTACCCGGCTAGGTACCAGGAATGGGCAAGAGATGGGTGGAACCCAGCTAAGTACCTTAGACCTAAAGCTACCTGCGATACCCATCGATTTAGGCTTGGTGCTAAGAAATGGAAGGATGCTAGTGGAAAGCACATCCACTGCGTGTATGCTAGGGAGGAAGACCGCACCCAGCAGCCCTCTCCAGAAGAGATCGCACGGCGCCTAAAGCTCGCAGGACCACCGCAACAGGCAGCACCAGCAGGTGCAGCAGCAGGCGCAGCAGCAGGTGCAGTAGCAGGCGCAGCAGCAGGAGCTGCAGCAGGTGCAGCAGCAGGAGCTGCAGGAGCAGCAACAACTCGGCAGGCTACTCTTGGTGTACCTGGGCAGGAGCAGGGAGATGGGTTGGCACGTCTTCTGCATGCAGACCCTTCTGTTCTGGGTACTGTTTTGGGCAACAACCCAGGACTTCTGGCAGCGGCCATGGAGGAACTCACTGCTGAGCAGCGGCAAGCAGTGCTACGTATGTTGCAGCAGCCAGATCCAGAGGCTGAATTACAGGTAAGCATATGACAATATCTGTAAATGAAAAAGTTCATGCAGATGTCTGTGTCGTTGCTCCGGACATCATAAGTTGGACATTGCATCGGGATGGCTGCTTGGAGCACGAGGGACTAGCAAGCATGACACACATATGATAGCTCACAGGTAACACGTATGCTACTTTCAAATGTTTACATAGGCTGAACTGCTGAAGGTATGCACATGGGCTGTAATATTTTTTGTACTGTGGTGCCAACAGCCAGATAGCTTATTGGTGATATGGCTGTGCCATTGCAGGACGATGGCAATGGAGGAGAGATGGAATTTGAGCAGGGAGCGCTTGACGATCCCCCTGATGAGGGCACTCTTCCGGGGGAGGGTGATGGAGGGATCTACAAGGGACGCTTTGGAAGCAGGACCTACACCTACACTGAGCCCTCCAACAGCTATCCTCAGAATCGAGACATGGTATCGGCACTGTCGGTGCTGTTCTCTGAAATTCTTCTCTTGGCTGCTGATAATGGCAGTGATTGGCAAGGCCCCTTCTAAGGCCCGTAAGTTACCACCAGGGATCATGACTGCAGGGTAAGTGGTGCCCATTGACCTGGTCATTGCTCCCCATCCCAAGGCCAACAACCTGCAGGTAGTTTTGCCGGTGAATAACGACTTTTACTGGCTCACCGCTCTTGGCTATGACGGCCCAAACCTTTGATGTGCATGGGAGCACAGGTGGGGACATTGTCAGAAAAGGGCTAGCGGCGTTTTGGGGCCATCTTGTGGGGTTCAAGCTGAGGAATCGCTGTAGCAGACCGCTGGTATAGCGGGCCACTGCAGCTTTGCAATCGCAGACTGCTTGGTACTTTTGATGATTAGCCATCAGTGCTAATGTGCTGTAGCAGACCGCTGGTGTAGCGGGCCAATGCAGCTTTGCAATCGCAGGCTGCTTGGTAATTTTGATGATTAGCTATCAGTGCTAATATGCTGTAGCAGACCGCTTGTCTAGCGGGCCACTGCAGCTTTGCAATCGCAGGCTGCTTGGTACTTTTGATGATTAGCTATCAGTGCTAATATGCTGTAGCAGACCGCTGGTGTAGCGGGCCACTGCAGCTTTGCAATAGCGGCTGCTTGGTAACCATAGTCAGATTTGCAGGACCGAACTGGGTGGTACTTTACTGTACATTTATTAGGTAGCTAGCTGGTACACGCTACGTTAGCACTAAGAGGTAGTCCAGCTTTGTAAGTAATGTATAGCAACTGGTACAAGATGACTAGCTAGGGCAAGCAAGACTTCTGTTTGATCCTTCGTGTTACAGGACACTTCCAGGCTTGTATTGCGTATTCTATTTGCACGGCATGCAAGGATCGTATGCAGGTGTCTCTACATGTATGCATGCTATGCAATGGCTAGTATGTTAAGTGATCAGGGTATGGCAATTCTGCTGTTGATTGGGAGAACTTCTGGTGGAGGGACCGAGGTCTTACTTTTGCTGCATGCATGCAGTACGCCTGTTGTCTCAGCTGTCACGGGGAAATCTTGGCAGCTACGTGATCAGCTAATTCGTATGATGGTCACTTGGGATAGAGATTGCAGCTCAGTCTTACTTGGATGGGTGGCTGCTGGATCGGGCGCAACTATGCTATATGTGATGATGGTCTGCTGCCTTGCTTTTGGTCAGCTGGGCTTCACAATCCCTTTGCCACTGGTATATGTGCGTTGTGCATATGTACATGGCATGTGATGTATTCGTTCGTGCATGTTGATGATGGGTTCTGGCAGTATGTATGTACTTATGGGAATGTATGCATGTATGTATGGCTATGTACTAGCTAGTAAGTAGGCGCGGCGGCGGTAGCGGTTTATATGTATGCTGCTGTTGTATTGGTCTCTTATGGCTTTGGAGATGTAGGAGGACATGTAGAGTCTCTCGATATGGTTTTCCTGTCCTTAAGATACGGCTCCCTTGGTGAAAACGACACTTCTCACACCTGCCTGGGATTAAGAAATAAATCCTGGGACTTATGTAGGACTTCCCAGGATTAACTCTGGGATTTACGGATTTATCCAGGGGTCTGTTGGTAGGGGTAGCCAGTGGTGACTGCTGCTATTGTTTTTTGGGTAGTGCTGCATGAGCGGGTTTGGCTGGGAGCTGTGCATATGGCGATGGTCAGAGCAACAGGGTTGGTTTCCATGAACGTTTTTGAGGTGGACGGTATGATGCTATACTAATTAGCCCTGGTCTGCTGAGAGGGCATGCATATGTGCCACCTGGTGCCATGCCATGCATTTGTTTCAGCCCCTTTTACGCACTGATGGGAGTGCACAACGGGGCCGCATTTGTTAGGTGCTGCAAGACAAAGATGCTGTATTTGAAAGGGCTTTGCATGTGACTAGACTGCAGTTGTCAGCTTGGGAGCCGCTAGTCGTGCATGCCGAGGTCTAGGGCACGGGAGACCAGCAGTCAATCCGTTGTGTCATCACACCCCGCTTAATTTATATCCTTGTTTAATATCTATACTGCGTTCGTTTGCTAGAACCCAGGCTAATTTCTCGAGGTTGCCTGTTGACCATGAGTGTTCCGCGTGGGGACCTCCGTTAGTTAAGGACATCAAATCGCCAGTGAGTCCTTAGTCCGACTGCCTTTATAATAGGCAGGCTTTGAGCAGAAGCCGCCTGCCGCGTTGCAGCTGCGTCCGCTGCGCTTATCGATGGCGGTACATTAGTCAGCTCGTCCCCGACGACTCTCCGGGCAGTACCTTAAAGTGCCGCGCCCTGCACTCCGCTGGACGCGCCCTTGCCATGTTGCAGAGACGCGGTCCCCAACACGGAATAGCCCTTGAAATCACTATAAGTCTACATGGCAATGCTATATACGGGACCAACACTATTATACAGCCAGTACCACTACATAAAGTGACGCGCCCATCGCGGAACTTGAAGTAAACTGAGACTGGTCTTCTTCGGCGTGTAGCAACCTGGTGAGTCACAGCTACTAAGAATGGCCAGAATGCTGCATGGATAAGGGTGTGGCAGCTTACTTGGCCATGGCAATCAGAACCAAGTGCAGCGTTGCATCCATCTATACATAAGTGCTGGGCATTGAAGGTCCCAGCAGCAGCCTTTGCAATGGGCCCAACCAACAGCAAAAGGGTCCCACAGACTCTTTTTTCCTGCATACTCCTGTCGTTCAATATTATGTACACATGAAGGTAGATAGCTGTACCTCTCTATGACGGGCAAGTAGAAGTCAAACTAGCACCGTGCTAGTATGCACACATAGTATGCACATTTGGGCGATGAATGCTACAGAATGCTTATCGTCTTCCTAGATCAAAACCTTACTTAAGCTGATCTCTCTGAACTTGCAGCTGATAGGTACTGAGGCTTATTGATCTGAAGCTGCAATGAAGACACGGATTTTCATACCACTGCTTTTCCTAGTGGGGCTTGTGTGCATCATTGCTCTTACAGTCGGAGTATCAGGTAAGAATGACCAACACTTGGCTGACTTCTACTGCACTTCTGTTCCACCTCGCTTACTTTGTGACAGCTTGAGGTGCGGGGCCTATGGCACTCTTTGCTATGGCATATCATGAATTGTGATAAAAATACCGGTAATTACTTTTACTGCACTAAGGAAGAAGCAGCAGTCGATAGCACAGCATCACTGAGTGATCGCTCTTGACAGGAGCTCATCCGCCCTAGACTGAGTCTTAGATAACTGTAAATGCCACCTGATGCTGTTTCTGCATGTGTGGGTGTTCGGTGTCTCGTCTGACCCCTCACAAGTGGTTGTACACTTGTGCTTATGCCACATATGCGCTAGCCCTGAGCAAGGCATAACACTGCTTGGCTTGCTGTTGACTGGGTCAACTGGTCAGCGCATGGCCAGTCGAAATGGGCTGGCCTGACATACATTGGCTAGCAAGGGATTTAGGGTGGGCTGGTGGCAGCCGATTGTTTGAGCTTGGACAGGACAGGAGTATGCCGTTGGAGCCTAAGTTGGCTCCTTGTGGGTGGCGCTGCCCCCACCGGCGCCCTGCTTTGACAGGGCCATCTGGTAATAGGTAATTGGTAGATTCTGCAGTTGGAATTGGCGCAAGCCGTATTTGTAGTTGCATGTATTCTTTCTCCTCATTTTGATCAGATAACACATAAGAACCAGCTGCTTACATATAGCAGCAGACAGCATGGTGCATATCAATAGGAATCAGTACTGCCACATTCCACGCCGCAGGACAAGGGCCTAAAATGGACAATTTTTAGCGAATAATTGCTAAAGAACAACTCTAAGTGCCGACTCAAGCACTGATGGCTCTGCCACTGCTGATGCTGCTGAAGCTCAGAGCACAGCACCACTGCTGTAGCATCCATCACCTGAATGCCTAGCCTCAATTGCCTCTTCATTTACATACGGGACTGCAGCAGTGGTTTTGGCACCCTGCAGTCACCCAACCAGCTCGGCGTAGCTCCTCCTGTTCTTCTTCTTCTTGTTCTTGTTCTTGTTCCTGACCTGACTCCCTTCATGTGCAGTCGCACCTCTGAAACCACTAATGTATCTTCATATTAGCTCCCCTCCCACCTTCCACATGCATGCCCTGCTCCTGTCGTTTTCACAGCTGATGAAGATGAGACAGAGCCCCTTGGACGGAGGGCCCTGCTGAGACGCGGAGGCGATGGCGGTCGTGGGAGGGGTGGTGGTTTCGGTAGTGGTGGCCGGGGCAACGGCAGAAGGTGAGTGCGCAGCATGGATTACATATCAGGGTTTTTCCACCCATCATAAGACTGTGTCCTAAAGTCTGGGGCAGGGCTCCTCCTTTGATCAGTAGTGCACCGTCAACAAGAGGCCAGGCAGGGTAGATGATAACATTTATATTAAGTACACAGCTAAAGACATGAACATAGTTGGTCAATCACAAGCTCAGGTTGTAGCAGATACAAAGGATAGGTTCTCACCTCTAAAGTGGTCATTTGTATATACCAAAGTTAGGGACAATGAGCAATAGCATTGCCGACATGCATCTGCAGGCAGCACTGGTGCTCTCTACATGTAACTTGTATAAAACTGCAGTTGTCATTTTCCCAGTGGCCCTTTTGGTCCTCTTACGTGAATGCTGTTGTTATAGGTGAGCTGGTCAATACCTTGTTAATTGGTCATTTCACTTTCCTTTTGTCACCCTCATGGCGTTACGGTGCTGCTTTTACTCTTGTAATGCCTGGTCCATCTTAATGATGACTAAACCATGGCGATAACAGCCACCACAGCTCATCATTGCTATAGCTTGCATTTTGTAAGCTGGCAGCTTCCCGAGATGTGCTTAGCCGCATGACCTCAGCCTCCTTATGTAGCAAGTATGCTCGCTGACACTGCTGCTGCTGCTGCTTCTTCTCTCGCTTACACCAGAGGAGGCCGCAGTAGCAGTTATTGGGAGCGCCCCTTCCGCAGGGCTCTGCTGGGACGCGGAGGCGATGGCGGTCGTGGGATGGGTGGCGGTGGGGGGCGTGGTGATGGTGGTGGCCGGGGCAGGGGCGGCGGGTGAGTGCACAGCTGGTGTTATACTTTAATTATGGTTATACATCTACCCTGCCTGGCCTCTTGTCGACAATGCATACTGTTTGTCAGCTTTTCCACACATCATGAGACCGTGTCCTAAAGTGCCATCTCAAGAGACAGCTAGAGTCATCAGATCATTTGATCCATCACACTCTTAGGTTGTAGCACATGCAAAGGAAATGCATTCACTTTTAAAGTGGTGTTTCTATTTATCACTGTCCAGGGACAATGAGCAATAGCATTGCCAGAATTCATGGCACTACTGGGTGGCACCAACTGTCACTTGTAAGCACTGGCATTTTCCTCACACAGTGGCCCACTCAGTCCTCTTGGATGGATGCTTCTTATAGAGATGAAGAGTTCTCTGTTCAATGTGGTCATACTTTACTTGGGCACTACTTCACTCTGGTTCTGTCAGATTGATGGCGCTATGGTGCTGCTGTTACTCTTATAATGCCTGGCCCATCTTGATGATGAGTCAATCAATCAATCAATCAATCAATTGATTGACTGATTGATCTTGATTATGAGTAGTCCATGGTAATAACAGCCACACCAGCTCAGCATTGTTATAGCTTGCAAATTGTAAGCTGGCAGCTTCCCAAGATGTGTTTAGCCGCGTGACCTCCTCCTTATGTGGGGAGTGTGCTCACTAACGTTGCTGCTGCTGTTGCTGCTTCTTTTACCTTCAACAGAGGACGCCGCAGTGACAGTTATTGGGACCGCCCCTTCCATGGCAGCCGTTGGAATAGTTTTGGCCGCTTCAGAGACAACGACCGCATGTCACATTGTGATCGGAGCAGGGCCACTGCTGGATACAGCGTTTACGATGATTTCTGCAGTGGGAAGAAGAGCGCATCCATGCAACCCGGAAACAGCTGGTTTGGGAAGAAGCGGTGAAGGGCTGTGATCAGTGACCCATCTGAGGGTTAGTAATGAGGGTATGAGTGTATAGGGGTTAGTAATGTCCGCCTGGGCAGTCACTGAGGAAGCAGAACCCTAAGGATGTTACTGATTGTAAGACTTTGGCGGTGTCAAGGGGGGAATCGGTCCTTTGACCAATAATTTTTGGGCTTCCTTTATTGCGGCACCAGCTAAGGTGCTGCTCTTACTGCTAGCGATAGGGCATGCTGCAATTACAGCGGTTGCGATTAGTGGTGGATCTCCCTTGGGCCTCGGAGTAGGCCTGCAGGCTAGTGCTGGGAGGGGTTTCAGTCCCCCAACATGTATTGTATTGTATCTTACTGTTAGTGAGCTTTTTGTGAGGCTGTGGACTGGGAATTAGGGGAAGAGCCTGTGCTTGGATCCTAGTGAAAATGTGAATGTGCATGCATTAGTGCTGGTTACAAAGGGAGAAAGGCATGGTGGGGCCTAGCCATCAGCAGGTTGCTTGTGATTGTAGTCGTTCTACATCACCCATTGCTGCTTTGACACTGCTAGTCCCTGTGGTCATTTTGGATGCATGCACGCTGTTCACTCACTGTGTATGTACATTATGTGAGAAGTTGTCTTGATGGCAAGACCATTAGGCCTGGGCATAGTTCAAGACAATATGGGCTTGCATGCAAGGATACTTGCAAATTGGGGGCGTGTATTCCGAGAGGCTATTGGTGGGAACTCTGGTGTGATTTCTGTTGTGAACTCTGGTGGCCCGATGATGTGGAGGGTCACTCCCTAGTTCCCGCTGCTGCTGTAACTGTATGTGTGTGCACCTGCTGCAAGTTGCTTGTTCTCTTCAGTGAAGATAACAGGCAGTTAGTCTTGCCGACCCAACAGCAAGTGACAATGGACGTCATGTATGCACTCCGGCAATCGTCATTGATTTTGGTTGTTTGAGGCATATGATAAGTATCTCCTTGTCAGTGTTAAGATATCACTAGTGTGTGACAGTCAGTCACTGGCAACCTAGTTCAGTGCACCCATGTGATGTAAACTGTTCCCGCACCTTTGATGGACCCGTCCCGTGATGGAGGATGCTCAGTATGAAACTTTATTTTTTTGGCCCATTTATTGAGAGAGACCACTGCACAGCCCTCCGGGCCATGCAGCACCCAAGCATGACGCCAACCAGTTTGTTAGGGGTGTGGGGTGGTGAGTAAGTGAGAGAATAGAGAGCGGTATTGACGCGCGACTGAGCCAAGCAGACCGTAAGCGGAACATGATACACATCTTACATTGCTAATTCAGGAAGCACTGCCAATCCGAGTCAGATCCGTTGTGACTGGCCAACATCCCCTTCCCTGCCTACCCCCTGACCTGAACGAGTCCGAATGCAGGCTAACGCTGAATACGCTGAACTATGCGAAGGAATGCGAAGGACCTAAGCGACAAGCAGGCATACTCGCGAAAATAACAAACAAACAAACAAACAAAAATTTAAGGCAAAACAAGCGAGTAATACAGGTCATACGAGCAAAAATGCACCTAGAACGCGACAGAGAGCTGGAATCTTCCCTGTAAATTGTGGCTGCTGCTGTTCCTCCTCCTGAAAGCTTGTCCAGCACTCCCCTCCTCCCACTAGGCCAGCCATCCATAGAAAAACCAATCGGCACACACACCTGCACGGTGCCACACGATGCACGTAAGCAAAGATCCAGACCAGAAGACCACGTATGCACGTGAATGACGCCCAAGCAGAAGATGCCTATGCCACAGAGGTCCTTGCTGACAACAAAAATGCATGCTGCGTCGAAGCGCCACCGCCATATATATAAGAGCCGCCAAAAGACCATTTAGTGGCTCCAAGAGAGCTTGAGGTGAATTTTGAGGTTGAGTAGATGTAAGCAAAGCAGGTAGTGTGGGGACGGCAAGAAAAGCAGGGTTTTGTCATGGTGGTGAGATTGGGTTGAGATGAACTCTGATTAAAAATCTGGTTACATTGACAACATTTCATGATATGCCATAACAAAAGGTGCCATAGGCCCTGCACCTCAAGCCGTTATATCAAAGCAGCGAGGTGCAACAGAATACGGGTTGTTGTCAGCATGCAACCATAAATAGTGCAACCTAAACATGAGGTCCATCAGCTAGGTCAAAAGCACCCAAAACCTCCATCAAGAATCTGAGTAAGTCTATTCATTGTGTCATGTGGTGATGGCAAGTCAGCAAGCCACGGTAACCCGTTTACCTCTGCAGGATCAGCCGTTAGCAATAGGTATGATCTGCAGTCAGCAATTCGGTGGACACAAAATGGCTTATCATGGAAGGATACCCACGGCAGATTAATGTGATTGCTTGACTGTGTTGTGCTTGGTGTAAGGTAGCTCCCTACGTTCCACTTAGCAGGGATGACTATACACGATGACTAATTTCCGTGCAAATAATGATTGACACCTTGCGATGGATAGGCCTGGTGACATGGATAGCCGCGAGATCGATACCCTACTTACTGCCGAACTCATGGCCACCAAGTGGGAGCGTGGCACCAGAACAGATGCTAGACATGGCTTGATGGCTTTGATCTACCTGAGACTGCGATCCACAAGGTTGTCAATCTACCCAGCTTGCATTCCTTGTGTTCATCTTTGTTCATGGTCTGGCCTTCAGTGCACTCCTCGTCGGCTACACTATCATAGTGGCCCTCCCGTTGACAGGTGCCCAGTGAGTGGCTGGAGGAAGAGAGAGAGATTGAGATGCATTCAGACGAGTACACAGCGGGGAGTTCAAGCCACAGCAGCAGGGCAGACGACACAAGTGGGCCCGATGCAGTTACTGGCATAGGGCATGTATCCGCCTCAGAGAGGCTTCGGTGTGCCACTGCGTGCTCGTGGACCGCTCCCAATTCCAGGGATAGTTATCAAATGAAGGTGGGAAGTTCTCATAACCCAGAAAGAAGCCAGTCGTCACCAGTGGCACTAGTGTGTGATTGCTGTGTCACCCAGAAGCTGACGCTATGGACAGAGTTTGCAGCATACATGCGGCTATTTATTTTATTTTACCTTTGGCACCCTGTAAGCCTGGTCAAGGCACACAATTTTCCAAAAGACACGTTGAACATCTGTAACATCGCACGCCAACCCGCCACTTCTGTAACAGCGAAGACGAGCTGAAGACACCTCCATCAGGTAGGCTGTAATGTGCAGATAGTCCAGGCAGTCGATGTGAACGGATAGAACCTTTATCGTTGTGCATCATCTAGCCATGCGTCCAGCTTCGCAGCCAGCAGCTTGACTGCGACGCTCGCAGCTCAAGCCGGATGGGTTGCAATCTTTTCATCTCAACTGGACATGTACACAGCAAGCTACCCTTTCCAAGGCCGCCTGGTCATGCATTTTCTAGAACTTGCGCCGGCCCCCGTTGACATTTGCCGTTTGGTGCCTGCTCCTGCTTCCAGGGTGCAGAATGGTCAGTAGAGGTCTCACAGCGCTGATACTGTTAGTGGCGCTGCTCGCATGCGCCTCTGGTCTTCATGCAAGTCGACTGAGAGGCCTCCAGCAGTGGCCAGGGTGAGTGAGAGCTCTCCACGTCATTACTGATTCGCAGCTTGTAATGACCTTTCTTATATCCAAGCAAGAGATCGGAGAGCCTTGTCTAATGGGTCCATTATGAGGAGCATGCACACACAAAGCAGCATCCTGTAGCACTTAATAGCCACCTCCTCCTTGCTGTGGTCACTCCTACTTGTCAAGCTCGCCTGCTACCTTTTGCACTGCAAAGCATCCATAGCTGGCAAAGGACCCCACGGACACGTCAATATCTTTACTAGCAACTAGATCTTATCTTCTCTGCAGCATCACATTGGCCGTATGAGTGCCGCTATCCCTGCCAAATGAGCCACATTTTGAAGTCCCCAAATTGCCTGCTTTCACAGGGCTGGTCGCTTTGGACGTGGTGGCGACAGCGGCAGCAGCAGTGGCAGCGGCTTAGGGTCTCGTGGCTCTTCTTTCGCCGGAACCGGCAGCGGCAGTGGCACTAGTGACTCCCCCAGCCCTTATGCTATGCCCTGGGGTCAACCCCGTGGCCGTGGTGGCAGCAGCAGCGGCAGCAGCAGCGCCGGCAGTGTTCCATCATTGGGCCAGGGTACACCAGCTGGTTTCGGTCAGGGCCCAAGCTCTACTGCAGGTACCACCACCAGCAGCGGCCGCGACTCGTTCTGGTCACGGCCTAGGGGTGGCCGTACCGATGACACTGCGTCTTCATCCGGTGCTTCTTCATCTTCTGGTGGTGCCTCTCTGCCTCCTGTTGATCAGCCAGTGTACACACCCGGTGGCAGCAGCAGCAGCGGCCGTAATTCATTTTGGTCTCGACCAAGGGGTGACGCTTCATCTTTCTCTGGTGCCTCTACATCTTCCGGTGCTCAGCCTGGTGCCGGAAGTGGTGGTGGGTTCTGGGACAGGTGGGGTGGCAGGGGCGGTGGCAGCAGCAGCGGCAGTGGTGGCAGCAGCGCCTCTGGATCAGGCACTGATGGTACCAGCAGCAGCAGCGGCAGCAGCACCAGCACTGCCACGCCAGCGTTTGTTCCAAGCCCCCCTGTGGTCCCCCGAGGCTCAGGCGGGAGGCCTTCTTGGGGCCAGGGTGGTATCGGCAGCAGCAGCGGTGGCAGTGGAAACCCTTGGTGGCAAGGCGGGAGTGCCGGTAGCGGCAGCGGCAGTGCAGGCAGTGCTAGCGGCAGTGCAGGCAGCGGCAGCTCCACCGGCACTTCCTCATCACTTCCCGGCGGCGGCGGCAGCAGGCCCGGCGGCAGCAGCAGCGGTTCTGCTGCGCAAGGTTCAATCGGCGACAGTCAATGGCGTGGGCGCTTGAGTGGCTTGCTCTCAGACCGTGTGGATCGTGTCCGGAGCTATCGTCAGCAGCAGCCGGTCGCTCTTAGCAGCTCTGACGCACGCAGTATCAGCGATGCGCTTATGACCCGCCGTGACGCCGCTGCCGCAAGCACTGCTCTTGCCGATACCGGCAGATCCAACCCACTTGCGGCGGCAGAAGCACTGGTGGCAGCTTCCAGTCAAGGTGGTGGTGCAGCATTTGACGCTCTCGCCGACAACTGGAGGCGTAACCCAAGATCTGCCTCAAACTACCTAGCGAGAGGTGCAGATCTCGCCGTGAATCGCGGTTACCTGGACCCTTTCAGTCGCATGATTGGCGGCGCTTTCGGTGTGGCGCGTCGGCGCAACTCCGTCCCGCAGATGACCACCGCCATCACAGAGGCTGTTGCTACAGGCGGTACAAATGCTCAGGTGACGTACGGTACTGCCATTGCTAAGGCTGTAGCAGCGGGTGGGGATAGTCAAGCGGCTGTAGCTGAAGCAACTGCTACTGCTTATTGTGAGGGAGGTTCTACTGCTGAGTCCTGGTCTAATGCTTATGCTGTCGCAATCTCACAAGACAGCAAGGGGTGTTTGGTAATGAATGAAGCCAGAGCTATGGCCATGGCTAAGTGTGGCGGAGGGCAGTTTACCTCAGAAGCTAAGGCGGAGGCCACTTCCACTGTGCTAGGGTTCTGTGGGCTGCTGCCATGGGGTTTCAGGGGCTAAGCTCTTTTCACTCTATCTAGATCGACATTAGATGTTCTCCAGGAAGTGCTTTGAAGCAAGTTCTCTGGCAAAACTGCCACTTGAGAAGCAGTCAGTGTGTTTGCTGTGTCTTTTTGGATTGTAAGGTATGTGGAAGGCTGATTCGTTAAAGCACAAGGTTAGGCACTACCTCTTATGTGTATGTAATGATGTGCAAACCCTTTGTGCAGTCCTGTTTTGGGTGTGCACGCGCACCTGTTGCTGGTGCGTTGGGTTCCTTTATGCTTTCTGACACATGCCTTATTATTCTTAGCATGCAGGGCGGTTCCCATGCACGTAAGGTTGGGGTTTGAGCTATGCTATTGCTAGCTTGGGCATCTGTGTCCATCCACCAAGATATGCTAGGTGATCTTAAGTGGCCATCACATGTGGGAGGACTTGGAAGGCAGAGGCAAGGGTTGTATTTGTCTTACGCTATTGTCACTGGTATGCTATGCTTTAGGGTTTAGGGTAAAAAACGTTAACCTTAAACCCTAGAGAGGTCTGGGTTTGGATTTGTGAGGCATAAGGGAGGCAGCGGCTACTGCTGCAATGATGCAGTGCGTGCATGTGTTGAGAACTCAGCGAGCAGCTTCAATGACCCGAGATGTCCATGGAGACAGAATGAGAGATAGACACTGTATGTTGCTACCGGTACCTAGTGTTTGATGTCACAGTATGTGAGGGATTCCCTTGCTATTCTCCTAACTACCAATGTGGCGTGGCAGCCGATCCAGTCCCTTGCAATGCAGGTGTTGTTCCCTTCTTTGGCCGCTTACTGTCTTTGAGCAGTGGGTCGTGATCGGTGCTGCCTGTGCGGTACCTGTTTTGAGTTATGCCTGGGGTTTGGATGGTGCAACTCATATGGGCAGCAGCTTCTAGTTGCTGGTCTGATGGCCTCAACAAACCTATAGTGTCAGTCCATGGTGTCATGGTTGGCTTTGTCCTGTTGACCATGCCGTCTTTGATTACTCTGTACCCAACCTCCGGTTGACTGGGGCGTGTGCTCCTGGCCCATGTCCAACACTTTTTATCCTTCATGCTGAAAAGCATGGAATCATCGATGCTGTCAAATGCATCGACGTGTATTGTTATGTTGACCTTTGGAAATTGTGTGTAAGATGTCTAGATGTCTGTCTATAAGTATAGTTTTTTCAACCTTCGTCCGCTACAGCTCGAATGTTGTCATATTGGAAATTTCAATTATCATTAGTCGAGGTCGAAGTTCCACGGTATCTGAAAACGATGCCCCCCTGGAAATCTTGACGCGATGTTTGTAGTCGACTCATGTCACTGAAATCGACCCAGTCTGTGGCTCGCTTCTGAGGCCCCCTGTCTTGCAGGCCTAGACACGTCAGTGGGCACTAACGTTTGTCCCTTCAACGTTCCATACCACATCCAGGGCATTCAGAAACTGCGGAGGATAAGCAATGGCCACCATCCACCGGCCGAGTTCGGTCCCTGAAATTCTGTTTACCACAGTTGGCATAGCCAAAACCAAGAAAATTCACTAAAGCGGACCACCACTTCTGTTCTTCTAGCTTTGTTGGTTCTCGAATGCGATCGGCGGCAGAGCCCCGGCGCGGGTTAACTCGGAGGTCAACCGTCCCAGCAAACCCCCCTCGGAGTCATGACCTGACCAGTGGTTATAAGTATGTATTAAAGTTACTGATACCTATGTAGAGCCCCTGGACATGACCGCCGAGCTATCAACGGGTGGTCGTCACAACTACCGCAGTGTGCCCTTACACCCATCCAGCGCATTACAGCGCCAAGCCCTTCCCAACCAGCACTCTGGATTACCGGGACCTCAAAACAACGTTGCAGATTACCAAGCTCTTCTGCTCATACTTCTGAAGGTGCAACCAACGCCAACAAAGCCGAGAATGAATCAACTGCACAGACCACAAAAGTGCAAAGTAATGAGGCGTGCATGTCGCTCAGCCCAGCACATGATCTTGACCAAGCAGCACACGGCCTCTCAAGTACAGACTCACAACTAACAATTAATTGCAAATTTCTTGCCCCCCCCCCTCCTCGGGCCGGCACCTGTCATCCCTACACTAATTTAAAAACCCACTCCAAATTCAGGGTCCGCAAAACCCCACCATCATTTCACAACAGACCTGATTACATCTGAAGTGCACACCCAGTACAGTAGATTGTGCACATGAACGCATGGCTGATACGCAAGATAATGGCTAAGGCGCAATCCGCACATTGCCCCGCAGACTGTGTGACTAGAAGAAAATCATGACAGTGCTTTGCCACACCCTAACATATGCAATGGGCCATCAGCAGCCGCTTGAAAGCCGTACATGCTATCGGTCAACCTTCCAGTGCACACCCAGTGTTATACAGAAGTGCATGCTGATAGACAAGGTGATGCTTGAACACCCCAACAAACAAGCAAACAAACATTTAAGGTGCGGCAACCGCAAAAGGGCTGCTAGGTCGCAACAACCAAACACACCAATGGATGGATCCAAAAACGATGAATCATCCAGGCTGTGCCAGAAGCAGCGGCATCAACACTTGCGACATGAATGTATACCTTTAACAAAGAGCACCAGCATCCACCAACAGTTTCAAACACACAACCGTTTGCATATTATGTTTTGTACTTCTAAGTTTGCATATTATATGAGCCCAGCACCATAAAAGCTTGGCTGAGTACACATCCAGGAAACTGCCGTGCGTTATCAGCAACTTCAGCCCAGACCAGAATGCTGAAC
Organism: Pseudopediastrum boryanum; assembly: GCA_963556185.1. Classification (NCBI taxonomy): domain Eukaryota; kingdom Viridiplantae; phylum Chlorophyta; class Chlorophyceae; order Sphaeropleales; family Hydrodictyaceae; genus Pseudopediastrum; species Pseudopediastrum boryanum. Next base: position 8,823,906 of record OY744496.1, read on the forward strand.
CCTTTCTCAACGGCCACGAACTGTCATTTACAAAACCCTAGATTGTCGCCACTGTAGCAGTAGCGGTTGCTGCAGACTTCTCACAGAATACAACCCACACAAAGGGCAGCGAACTAAAACAATAATGCATATGCACACCTACAGAGGCAGCACCTTCCTTTGTCACCACTAAAACAAAGCTTGCGGGCTAGCCCTGAAGTACGAAACCTTAGCTAGTTGCAAGTGCACTAGCAGCTGCAGCAGCACTCACGGCTAGCAGTACCTGCAGACTTCACATCATCCGACATACATTACCCATCGGCCCCTCTTACACCCTTAACCCTTTGTGATGGCCACGCATTGTCGTTTACAAAACCCTAGCTTGTCGCGACTATAGCAGCAGCTGGTGCTGCAGACTTCCCATCATATCACACATTGCCCACAGGCCCCTAAACCCTTCTTTGATGGCCAAATTGATTGTCACTCACAAAACCCTAGCTTGCCGCGACCGTATCAGTAGCTGTTGCTGCAGACTCCCCACTATCATCACACACACTGCCCACAGGCCCCTTAAACCTATCTGCATTCATCATTTTGGTCCAGGCAGCAGCAAACGCCTCCAAGAACACCCTATCATCCCCTGCATAAACCTCTGCAACAGCTGCAAATGCAGGGTCCCATGTGAGAGCCAAGTCACTGGGCATCATATAAACCCCCTCTTTGCCTTTTGCTTTGTATTCCTCTTCACCTGCGGCTGATACCACCTTCTCCCACTCATTCTCCAAAAGCACCTTGAAGTACTTGTTGCTGAGCTTAGAGGGATCGTCGCTGTTCCAAGAGCCACTAAACCCTAACCGCTTCTGCTGGGAGGGGCTTCTCAACAACCCTGCTAAAGCAACACCTTCTGCCGGAGTTAGACCTGTTACCTTCATGTTATCTTTCACAGCAATCAAAACGCTGGAGTAATTCCTGGCGCCCAGAACTTCCGAAGCAGCACCATCTACAGCATCAGAACGACCCCCACAGAATTCAAATTTCAAAACAGCGCCCTTGACAGCTATTGGGACCGCGTCTTCTAAAGCTGCCGTGCCTGCGAGCACGATGAGATCTCCATATGACAGAGTCGGGTACTTCTTTTTCACAGGCTCCAAAACCCTTAAAACCTCATCCATGCCTTTGTTTACAGGCCAATTTTTTTCTGGGCTGAACCTAATCCTAGCCCCATTACACCCCCCCGCATAATCCGTCTCACGAAAAGTGGATGCACAGCGCCAAGCAAGCGTTGCAAAAAGTGCTCCATAATAAGACCCCCCATCGGCTGTAGTGTCAGGTGTTAAGGCCTTGCTTGGGGTTGTAAGAAGCTTCCTGATGTCTTTGCGAACTTGGGAGAAGTCTGGTGGGTTCGGGGAGGGCTCTGGGAGGGCATGTTGCCATGGTTGAACAGGGGGGGCATCTTCATTGATGCAGCGAGTTCTGGGTCCCATGTCACGAGTTACAAGCTTGTACCAGGCTGCAACAAGAGAAGCAAAGGGAGAAAGATAGAGGAAATGTAGTTAGAGCATGGTCTTAATTGGGAGGAGAGGGATCCCAAGTCAAGAGAAGTGGCAAGGAGAATTTAGAATTTTTTAGTTTTGTTTAGAGATTAATCTCCCTTTCTTAAGGGAGAATTAAAATCTACCACCTTCCTAACTGTAAACCGCCTTTTACTTTTAGACATTATATTTTTTTTAGAATTCTAAATTTTCTATTAACATTTATTGGGGGTAGGAGAGTCAGTTGCTTGTATTGGGCTGCAACAGGAGATGCAAAGACAGAGAGGGAGGCACTGTACTTCAGAGACACCAGCTGGGAAAGCAGACAGGGAAGAAGTGGGGAGGAGAGGCGATGAGTAATTGTGAATATCACAAAACATCACAAAAATGAACAATAAAATGAAGTAAAATGCACAGCTTGTACCAGCTTTGCCCTTCTCACCACTTGCAAACAGTTCAGTCAAAGCCGCCATACTGCTAGGATAAACCTGTCACATTCCTCAACCTTCCCTTTTCTCTTTCCCCTCTCCAGTCCCCCTCCCCCACCCACCCCCTGCCACTTTCACGCTCCCCTTTCCCCCGATCTCCTCATTCCCCATTCTTCCCGTCCCAAATTCCCCCGTCCTGCCCTCCCCCCCCCCCACCCCGTCCCCCAAATCTCTGCCTCCCCCAATTTCCATCTCCTCTCTCCCCCTGCCCCCGCCTTTGCCCTCCACACCAATTCGAAGGCCTTCCTTATTCCTTTCCCCCCAGCCTTCCCCTGCCCCAATCCCCTATCCGTCCCCCTCCCCAAATCCCCCCTCTGTCTAGGCCTCCTCTCCCTTTCTCCCTGCCCCTCTCCCCTCTCCAGGGCCCATCTCCCTTCTTCCCTCCTTCCTCCCACATTCAACCTCACTCTTCCGTGAACTTTGCATCCCCCAGACTACCTCTCCGCCCCCCCCCCTCCCCCAACCTCCCCCCTTTCCACAATCTCCCCCTCCTCCTGCCCCCCTCCCCCAATATCCCACTCCTCCCTTCCCCCCTCCCCCAAATTCCCCTCTTTCCCCCAACCTCCCCCAATCTCCCCCTCCTCCCTTTCTCCCCCAATCTCCCCCCCCCCACTCCCCCTCGTCCCCCCACCCCCCCACTCACCACTTGCAAACATCTCCGTCAAAGCTGTCATATTACTCGCATACAACTTCACATAATCCAAAAAGATCGGATCCTTCAGCAGCGCCACATCAGATGTTAACATCATAATCTCCGGCACCTCTGCCTCTCCACCTCCCGAGTTAGGTTTCGGAGCCCATTGCCAGTGCCCCCCTGGGCCCTTGTGCTTCTCCCAGTCGAAATTCAGCAGATTCTGGAAATACTCGTTGTCCCACTTTGTGGGTTTAGTGGTCCACGGTCCCTCAAAACCGCTGGTGAAGGTGTTAGGGCCCTTGCCTTTTTCGGGGCCTGAACCGCAGGTTCCCGGCCAAGGGTTTGTGGGGTCCTCGGTGGGGTCTGGGCCAGGGCCGGAGGGGCAAGCACCTGGAAATTGGAGTTGTGGTATTGGGAGGGCATGTCAGCAAAGGGTTGCGTCGGAGGGGGCTAGAGAGTTGTGGGTTGAAAAGGACAAATAAATGCAAGAGCTAAACCACAATCCGAAACGCGTGGGGGGTTGTGGGTTGTGGTGGGGAGGTTCAGGAGGCGGTTGGCGGCAAGAGAAGCAGGATCGCGGAAAGAGTAGGGGCAGACAGGTTTGGCGGGCAGGCGGGCGGCAAAGGGGGGCGAGCACCAGGGGTGCATGTGCATTTCAGAGAAGGACAAGCGGTCAATGGACTGCCACTGCACATAATCCTAATCAGACTAATCAGACTAATCAAATTGGATGAGCACATTTGACTCTCAATGGATGTAGGTGGCATGATGCTGAAATATTGAACGAAGCAAATGGGCGAAGAGTTAAATGGCGCAATACAACCCTAGCGTCTTTACCCCACCTAGGGCTAAACCCCAAAACCTAGACACTAAACCCTTAGGCTGAAAACCTATGCACCTTTACTCCATCTCGCTGCAATTTTGACGGGTTGAGGTGTGGCACAATTTGATATCTCACCCACGGAGCTCTTGCTATGGCACCCCATGAAGGAAAGTTTGGTTCTACTTTTTAAACTCGGAGGTTGGTTACAGGTAATCAAAGCAGGCTAGAGTGATTCGACAAGGAAATCACATCCCGGACAATCGCATCTCTGACAAACGCATCCCTGAGCAGATCTTCAATTCCCTGACTATTATTATAAATTAATAAAGTTTCATTGCAGAATTGTTATATATATTTCTTGGTCAGTCTCGCTGGCTCTCAAATGTCATGGCGGTATTACAAGACAGTGCTTGCGCATCTTGACGTGTCATGCAACACATTGAAATGCATTGTAATGTATTCGATGCAATGAATGCAATCCAATGTGATGCAATGTTGCTCACCGTGCACCTTCCCAAATGCATGACCTCCACCAATAAGAGCCACTGTCTCTGCGTCATCCATCGCCTGTGAGCATATAAAACAAAGAAATAGCTAAGGTGTGGCAATTACTGGGGGGCTGCCCAGGTTGGTACGGGCATTCAAAGCAGGGGAAGTGCGGACGATACAAGCAGGGTCTGTCATGCAGTGCTGGAACGAAGAAAAGCAAGTTGCCACCACCAACCCAAAAGTACATCGACCCGACTAACCAGACAAGTCATCGTATCAGGTACAAAGGGGTGGGTGGGGACATATTGAGGGTACACAGATGCAGGGCAAAGTCATTGGAGAAAAGGCCGCAAGAGTGCATAAACACCTACCCCCGTTCCCCATGGTTCTTGATACCTAGACCCCGTGCCTCACAATACCAACCCCGCGTGTGTTTAAAACCCTAACCCCCTCCCTCACAATACGTCAACCCCCCGCCCCTCACAATACCTAACCGCCCAGGACAATTAATACCTAAACCTCTGTACCTCATAGTACCTAAACCCCCAGGTCTCTCACAAATGAGAGAGATACCAGGTCTCAGCGGTTCGCCTCTTTGTCTCAATTTCTGCTCTCCATATACTAGCAGACTGGATGGAGTTATGCAGCGGGTGCTGCACGGCCCGAAAGCTGTGCAGTGATCTATCTCATATCTAAACCCCCGGAGTCATGCTTGGGTGCTGCACCGCCTGGAGAGCTGTGCAGTGGTCTCTCTTGACATATCTAAACCTCCGGGGCACTTAATACCCCAACCTTCAGGACTCTAGAAACCTAACACCCGTCCCTTTTGACACGTAGAAGCCAGGGCTCTTCATAGCTAACCCCCAGGACTCTCAATACTTAAAACCCCAGGACTCTTGACACCTAGAACCCAGAGGTCTTGATCACTAAACCCCCCTGCCTCATAATACCCAACCCCTCAGGACTCTGAATGCCTAAATTCCCATAACATTATCTAATCCTCGAACCTGACCCCATGGACTTATAATACCTTCACTCCCAGGTTTTTAATACCCAACCCCATGTGCTTCAGAACACCTTCACCCCTGGGAATTGGAGAACTTACCATACGGTGGAAAGTGCTGCGGATTTGTGGCACAGAACTGTCAGGGTCTGGGTTGCCCATAAACCCTTCAGGGTTTACGTAGATCAGCCCCATAGTGCTCTGCCCCAGTGGCTGCTCACAATCCCCATCACCTCGGGTACATGGAGCCACTGATTTCTGCTCAGGGGTGGGCCCTAATTCCAGACTGTTGGTGCCGTCTGGGTCATCCAGACGACCCAGGCAAAACCCTAAGGGCCGGAAGAGGAGGACCGGGGGGGGGGGGGTAATGGGTTAACGGGGGGTGAAGGGGAAAGAGTTGGTACCTTCTGGAGCATTCTAAAGACGGCCAAGTCAGAACATCAATTCAGGAGAGGGTGGGAATACATGGCAGTTATTAGACACGTCGGCTGTGGCATAAGCATGGAGGAACTGAGTGCACTTTAGGGGTGGGACCTAACTCCTGACTGTTGGTACCATCCCGATCGTGGGAGAAGATAAACCCCGCACCTCAAGCTTTCACAAAGAACAGCGAGGTGGAACCAAATACGGGGTGTCTTTGGCATCCAGGGTGGGGCATAGTGGAGAATGTGGAGGGGGTTAGGGAGTGGGACAGAGCATGTGAGAGGTGGCAGCTTGTGGTCTGACTTAAGGTTTAGGGTTAGGGGACCCTAAACCCTAAACCCAGATTTTTGCTACCATCTGGGTCATTGAGACTACCCGTGCAGGTCGGCTGGAAACTTGGGCCCAGAGGAAAAGAAGTTGAGCATATGGTTTCACGGGGTGGGGGCTTGCCCATGGATGAGCGACGCAGGAGGATAATGCGTCAACTGGAGCGGGTTTACCATCTCGGACCTCCAGTAGTTCCAAAAGGAAGGGAGGGAGGGAGGGAGGGCACACTTCAGTCAGGACCTACCTAGGGTTTAGCACTACACACTTCAGTCAGGACCTACCTAGGGTTTAGCACTACAAACTTCAGTCAGGACCTACCTAGGGTTTAGCACTACACACTTCAGTCAGGACCTACCTAGGGTTTAGCACTACACACTTCAGTCAGGACCTACCTAGGGTTTAGCACTACACACTTCAGTCAGGACCTACCTAGGGTTTTGCCCCCCATCATCTTAATAGCAGTGTCACCCGCCAGTACAATGAGGTCACTCCAGGACAGAGCGTCCCCATACTTCAGCTTGACCGGCAGGAGCACCTTGCGGGACTTGTCATGGTTGGTGTTGTCGGGCCATGAGAGCTCGGGGTTGAAACGGATGCGAGCGCCATCACAACCACCTCTGCCATCCCATGTTCTGCAAAGCAACAGGTATCATGATTATTACATTTCGTGATGTGTCACTAGGAAATAGTGCCATAGGTCCCTGAAGCTGTTGCAAAAACAGCGAGGTGGAACAGAACACCGTTATCTTCGGCATGCACTGCCGGGAAGAGCAATGACAACAGATGCCTGGACAAAAGGTCCAGCAGTGTATACATACAATGCAGAGCAACATATACATATCATGCTCAGGCTCTCTGTGATTGACATGGCCATTACGCCACCAGTCCTCCCACACATTAGCTATCTTTGGGTGGTAATGGTAAATGTTTTATCCTCCGCCTCAAGTGGTTTTATAATCAACCATCACTAGTATCTTGGTTTAGGGTTTAGGGTGTGACCACAAACCCTAAACCCTAATCCCTAAACCACAAAACCTAAACCCTAATCAACCATCACTAGTATCTTGGTTTTGACGGTAGAGGGTAGACACCACCAATAGAATCCCTTATGAACTGCAAGTACATCCTTGAGGGTCGCCGGTGCACAAAGCAAGGGCACAGTGTTTAGGGTTTAAGGTTTGGGTGCAGTGAGCCGCCTCAGTCTGGGCTCCCCCATTGCTCACAAATTTTGCACAATTGGCAAGATGCCAATCTAGGCGAAGGATCACATGTCAAAAACTGTGTAAACCAAGAGATTCTGAGCGCCGAGGGTCGGAAGTGCCCGGAATTCTGCGGAGCATGCAGGCGTCTTTACCAGGCATGGGAATACATGACGTTATGCCTGGTAAAATCTTTCAAGCATGAAGGTGGGTTCCATCAGACATGATGTTACATTCCATCAAGGGTGTGAGCTAGCAAAACATTTTGAATCTAGCGGCAGAAATGCCAGCGAGAGAAACCCTGTAGTATGACTACACTGCTTTCATGCCTCTAACACCTTTGGGCAGGTGCAACGCCCCATGTTGAGGATCAGCCAAAAGGCGTACTAGCAGGATCCCGATGGCAAAACTACCCAACGGTGAAGCTGTGCATGCAGCCCTCTCCCCCCGTCCCGAGACCATGGGATGCTGAATCTTTACTGTGAAAGGCGCTAGATGCCAGTAGCTTAACATCATCAAGACGCGTCTAGTGCCAACCAATATGAGTGTACACGGAACGTAACGAGCTCACCTGTAAGATCCAGCGCAATGCCATGCCAGCCGGATTATCAGGGGCCCGTAGTTCCCATCCCAGTCCGCCGGCCAATCAGCCCTTGAATTGGTCAGAACCTCTTCAATGTCCCTCTCCACTGCTTTTGGATCCAAAGCGCGCACTGCAGCTTCACTATACCCGAAGGAATGCGCCCTGGGACCATTAGCATGTCCGTGAGGAGCGGCCTTGTTAGCAAAGGGACATACGCTCCACCCCTTGCAGTAGGACGCCCACAGGATGAGAGTGAGCAGTAACGCTTGAAAGGGCATACTGCCCCTGTAGAACTTCGATCCCATTGTGCACTGTCACTTTTGAATCTTACCGAGGCCACGCGAGCAGGGATGCGCCCAATGGGATTTGGTTTTGAACTGGTTCCCAATGCCTGGTTGCAGCCCATTCATAGTCGGCATAGCAGTTCTCTACGGGAGCAATCTCCTACACACTAGCGTCACCGACTGACACCAGCTGAGGAGGATTATCTAAAGTTATCGGCAGTACGACCGAGGAGAACTCCTACACTGCAGAGCCTGGACACACCTTCTATGGTACAGAAATCTGGTTCTGCTGGGGATCACGTGATCACTCTGCCCCTATGCAACCGACTGCACAGAATGCTAACCTCCAACCCTGGCCCATGCGCATGACCTTGCCACCCTGTAGGCACCATACCAATCAAAACGGGGAGTACCATGTTACAAGTCCCTCAAATTACCCAATGACCCCATCACAGCAGTGGGGCACCGGTGGGGGCAGCGCCAACCATAAGGATCCAATTCAGGCTTCAACGGCGTCAAAGTCCCTCTCCAAGAGTCTCACACTGCCATCTAGCAGCCCTCGCGCATCCAGCAGCCTTCCCACATGATCCGCTTGCCAGCCAATGTATGTCAGGCCAGCCCAGTTCGACTTGCCATGCGTTGACCAGTTGACTCATTCCACAGCAAGCCAAGCAGTGTAATGCCGACTCGATTACATTTGAGGCCCAATTAATCCTATGCTGCCAAGTAGCGCAAGCGTTACTTGCAGCACTAAGTAACGCACATGTAATATGTGCATAAGACCAGGCACAGACCAGACCAGACCATCAACAGTGCCTAGACGTCCGTGTTGCAAGTATGTTGGAACTATTTATGCAGGCATTCTGCCGGCCTCCATATAGCACAGTACAGGCAGCACCGATTTCCCAGCTACAACAGCAGTTGCTGGCTGAAGCGGGCTCAAACATGACCCACAGATAAGGCCTCCTGGGACGGCCAATCCCCCTCTTATGTGTAGATAAGCTACACAACATGACCACACACACTGGCCTGTTCACACTTCCAGACATACCCACAGTACAAATAGAAAATTGCATCCACATTACAGTGGATAGCTGCTGGCACTTTTGCAGCGCCTGATAACAAGACCAAATCTCATGGAAGTAACACAGTCACTTCTTTCTGGAGGTGTCATGTCAAGAGGGACCGGTGAGCTTGCACCCACACACCCCAAGTGGTCAACCCCAAAAGCCCAAACACTGACCTAAACCCCAACACACTCCTTATACCCCAACCACTGCCATCAGCGGCTTCTAAGATTGAATGATAGCTCTTTTCAGAGCCAAGGCCCTGAGGTTGCAGGGATGGTTGCACCCTGAACAAATGTACAAATGAAGAGCCATGTGACTCCCTTCAATTATCACCTCCACTGCCTTTATGCTTGTACAGCACAGCGCAAACAACTATATTCATCAAAACATATGAGTTTACTGACCATGACAACCGTAACGAACAAGCTATCCGACTGATACCTATAAGTGACTTCAAATCACCAGTGGGCTTCACAATGATCTATAGTGCTTACTTGCCTGCAGCAGCCGTGCTGCCACTGCTGCCGCTAGTGAATGAGCTCCCACCATAACCAAGAGGCAACAGACCACAAAACCCTAGTACAGTAGAAGTAGCCTCAGACTGTGCATCAGCAGTGAATTGCCCACCCCTGCACCTTGCTTGCGCCAAGGCCTTAGCCTCATTCAAGACTAGACAGCCCTTAGCATCCTGAGCGATCGCTACAGCATATGCGTTAGACCAAGAGTCAGCAGTAGCACCACCCTCACAGTAAGCTGTAGCAGTCGCCTCGGCTATAGCTGCCTTGCTGTCGCCACCACCAGCAATAGCCTTAGCAATGGCAGTACCATAAGCCACCTGGGCATTCTCACCGCCCGAGGCAACAGCCTCGGTGACGGCAGTGGTCATCTGGGGCACCTTATTCTTCCGCTTTGCCGCACCAAAAGTGTTAGCCATGAGGTTACCGTACTCATCAATGTAACCTTTGGTCACTGCCAGGTCGGCACCCTTGGCCAAAACCTCACCGGCACTATCAGGGTTCTGGCCGATGGTCTCAGCAATGGCATTTGAAGAGGCGGTGGCAGCACCGGTGCCTGTCTGGCTGGTAGCATCAGATTGAGCCACGGCAGCGACAATGCCTTCCGCGGCGATGGTGGGGTTTTGGTTGGTGGCTGTAGCAAGGCTCTGAGCAGCAGCATTGGCATTACCGGCAGTGAGGGAGGATGCAAGGGACTTGGCGCCAGCAGAGGCAGGGGTGTAGCGCTGACGGCGGCCGTAAGCGCGGCCACGGCTGACTGCACGAGAGGTTAACCCAGTTAGGGAGCTGCTCCAGTCGCGCTTGGGGTTGCCACGGCCTGGCTTGCTGCCTGCAGCAGATGCGGTGGAACTAGCAGTAGCAGCAGTACCAGTGCCCACTGGATTGGCACCAGCACCTGCACCAGCACCAGCACCGGCACCAGCAGCAGCAGCAGGGAAAGTGGGTCTAGTACCTGCTCCACCACGGCCTGGGCGCTGGGGGAAGAGATCACCACCAGCACCCCATGGGCCACCGCCTGGCTGCTGCCACTGTCCGCCAGCCTGGCTGCCTGCACTACTGGCACCAAAGCCGCCGAGTCCACCAGGAGCGCCGCCGCGGGTGGTACCGATCACGCCGCCGCTGCTGCCGTAGACGGGCCTTGCAACATAGCCCCTGCGCAGAGTCACAGCAGATACACGTATAAGCAACTGCAGTGTATAAGATGGGAGGTTGTAGAGCTGTCGATGTAGATCGCAGGTTCTAGAATGGGATGCAGTATGTCAAAGACAAGAGGGAGGTTTGCAAGCCCTCGAAGCAGGGACTTACCCTTGCAAGAGACGGCGATTGCCATCGGCCAGCACCAGGGGTGCTGCCAGAAAGGCGACTGCTAGTAGTAGGAGAATAGTTGCTCCTGGCTTCATGTTGCTAGGTTAGAGCGACCTGGGCCCATCAGAGGAGACAGTTAGCTGCAGCTCCTTAGACATTGCCAATCCTGCTGAAGTATGACGCTTGACGGTGCACCATCGTTCCAGAGCTCTCAGTAAGATTGATATCTAACCCACCTTAGCAGCTTGGGAATACTCTGCTTTCCTTCACGTAGCTCACTAGCTTGAACTCAGAAGTGCTCAGATAGTTCACTGGAAAGAAAGATGACCTCGACTGCGAGTTGGAGGTATGACATCAACTTGCACCATGTTTGGAGGCTAGCAGGTTAAATACACGGACCACATCAACTGTGGTGGTCCGCGGACGTGGTGTGGTAAGCCTCCGGCACCTGGAAGCTCTGCTTCCTCGGGTGACATCTTCTGGTGACCAGCAGCTGCGCTCTTCGGGTTACTAGCTTCTGGTGTGGCCGCAGGATTTGCGCGCCTTCTGTCGAAAGCGATGAGCACTAGTTAGCGCAGGGCAAGCTCTCACCAGTGTCGCGGCCTGAGTCCACAGGATAAGTCTCGCTTGTGGAATCCTGCCAGAGGCGACCGATGATGTCTCTCTGTCTTAGGCCTTTCTTGACGTATCTGCCGACTTGCCTTCAAACCATTACCCGACTCTGACATGATAGCTATACCCTTTTACATTAAAGCACAGCACGCCTGCTTCAAGCGAGACTCCGCCCATTCACTCATCTTTGTACTTCCTTGCCGAAATCTCACTTCTCTTTAGCAGCAGCTCGCCACCACGGACACGGACATTATTAGAACAGCACGGGCTAAAGCACTGTCAGTACCCTCGCGTTACCCAATAACTGGCCCCCTACAGGTACTGGTCCTCGGGCTTGTTCCAGTCGCTGATGTGCTTAGTGAGGTTGTCGTTTCTGTTCATTGGCTGCAGCTTTGTCTGCATGGACCCTGTGCCCTGTGTTGCAGAAAAAGCAAGTGGTATTAAAAGCTTATCCAGCAACTCTTATTGTATGCTGCCTCGCCAACAAGACAAACAAACATGTACAACTGCTCTCACAAATCTCTCACAGCCTTGGGAAGTACCCGTAGTGCTAGTCTTGGATCAACAGCAATCGCAGCAACAGCAGCATGGGATGTCCACTGTATGTGGTCAAGGCGGGAGACTGCACAAATGAATGCCTTCATAAGGAAAATCGTATAGCAGATGTAGACATCAGTACGGAGTCATGCAGCCCTCCATGCAGTCCTCCATGTTTGATACATTCAACATAAATGGTGAATGAAGAGATGAGACTGGAAGTAACGCAAAATGTGCCATGCAATCTATGGCTCAATAACCAATGGCACATCTTAATGTTTAGGCTCTAGTGCCTGGTTTCAGGTTTAAAATGCATAGGGGATCGCGAATATTCCCGTGGCATGCTAGTGCACAGTGAACAAACACAAACATCCTGCATGCAATGCATGCCTGGCTCCTCTGAACTATCCCGCTCTGCTTCTTTGATGCAACTTGACTACGGAGGCTAATCTGCTGCAAATCATCTCTGCAATGCAACATTGAGAATGCCAGGTTGATGACAATCGGCCCCTTGTATTAACTGTGCGGCAAATGTGCGCTGTTGCAGCACCTAAACTCTTGTTATGCTTGTTCGTTGCTTGAGTTGGCTGTGGGTGTGCCAGCATAAATGGTCAGCTATCTCACATCCATCGGAACGTCATAATACCATCCGTCACCCATAATTCGTGCAACCAGCCAGCCTCCCCACTCACAAAGAAGCGCCCCATCTCTGCCTTAGCTGCTGCTTCAGTGTACATGGTCACAGGCACTGCAGGGTCTGCCAGGGTGCAAGTCAAAGTAGCTCCCGCCAAGCTCCCCGCTTCGGGCTTCAGACGGTCAATGACTGCACGAGGCACGATCTGCGTCTCTGCCAAGAATGTGACATCCCGCGTAACAGCAGTGCCGTCCTGTGTCTTCATCACCCTGGCACCAAACCTGTGATATCAAAAAGAAAAGCAATTATGCACTGTTGGCTGGGTCAAAACAAGTCAATGCACAACAAGTCGACATGGCATGGCTGGCGAGGCGTAAAGACTGACTGGTGGCAGTCGGCATGACTCTTTGGGACATGAAGAACAAGAAACTGGTTGTTGGAGCTTTAGTTGACTCCTTGGGGGTGGCACTGTTCTTGCTGGCAGCTCATTTTTTACCGTATGAGGCCAGTTGGTAATCAGTAATGGATCATGCACACTGGGAAATAGCTATCGTAGATTTGTAACTTACTCAATGCCGTCAAAGGACTTCGCCACAAATTCTGCCTTATGTGTAGTCTCATAGCTGAGGGGTCCAGCTGGTGCCTCTGGTTGATGTGCTGCCTCTGCTAATAGCTGCTGCAACTCCTGCAAAAAACACCGTAACACCGCATGGCTGTATCGCACGACAATTCAACACACCATTTGGTTAATGAGACCACTGCACAGCCTTCTGTGCAGCACCTGAACATGACTCGGCCAACCAGTTTTTGGGGGCTGACGTAGCATTAGAGGTAACTTAATCGACCAGTATGCAGCAGCACCACTGCCCTGCTTTTACACCTGTATCCAACCTCTCAAGGAGCAGGACCACTGGAATGAGAACAGCCTGGATAAAACATATATTGCCTGGGAACTCAACCCTGTAATCCCACAGTGCTTGACTGCATAGCTCCTGCGGCAGGATTCACTTTTGCTGCCCGCTGGCACATACAATTATAGGTGGTGCAACCACACTTCGTACATGCAAGTGTCGATCTGCTTCGCTGCGAAAGTGCGGCCTGCTTCATGGCACACAGTAGTCCAGCCTCAAGGCACAAAATATCAGAGATGTTGCCTGTCAGGTTGACAGGCAGTGCTGCCCCATTACCATTCCGGCCTTGATGAGCCAATTGATAAACCAATCAAGCAATTCATGTGCAAAACGGGATGGGGCTGATTGATGGAGCCGACATGTGCTAGAGGTCTGCCCCATGTATCCACAGGGTCATACCTGCAGACAAGAAATCCTGGCATGCTTGCCAGCTTGCATGACAAGACCTCCTGCAGCCTGTGCTTAGTTGTTCACAGTACCTCACTAGCTGCTTGCCTATGCTTTGCATATCTTTGTCGCAGAAGTAGTGTCCCTTGCTTTCATACCTGCACCGAACCCTTGTAAAAGGCTGACAGCATCAACAGGATTTCTGGCTGCCCTTCCTACCTGCTTTCTTGCCAGGCTCCGCTGTGACTTTGGTCATGCACCTCATTTCGCCTACCTCATTAATGGTGTAACCACCCCCGACAATTGTACCACTGGATCACCAAGCTGACAACCATCTTGTCTGCCCTCTTCGTACCGGGTGTTCGCCAGCCCCCGCTGTGACTTTGGACATGCACCTCATTCAGCCTATCTAGTCTGTGGCATAACTGTCCCTTATTCCCTTGCTTTGACACCCGAGCTCAACCTCTAAAGGCTGACAGCATCAGCATACTCTTGGCTGCACTTCCTACCTGGTGCTCGCGAGGCCCTGCTGTTACTTTGTTCATGCACCTCACTGGGTCCTTCTTGTGTGCTTCAGCTGCTTTGTAAGAGGTATGGGTCTGGGATGACCAGCTGCTAGACACCTAAGTGTAGTCGTGATAACGGAGAAGGGGCCACAGCAGGCAGCAGCACTTAGTTAGAGTTTGACTTGACCGGGGACCACAGGCAGCCGGCAAGATGATAACGTGCTCAAGGTTCCCTACATTTAATCAGTCCCTTTCTCTAAATGCTGCAGAAGGCGAGTGCGGGCTCTTCACCACCAGTGCAACTGTTCAATAGCATGCGTGTACACCTGCTGGTTTTACAGGACAAGTTTCGCGGTTGGCCCAGATACTAGAGTCCTAGTAGTCCTAGTAGTCCCTGCAGCATGCCCTGCCCATGGCCGTGCCCATGCCCTGGGCATGCCCATGCCCCATGCTCTGCCCATGCCCTGGCCCTGGCAGCTGCTTCTGCGATTCGCACAAAGAAATCCAATGCGTTGCATGGTGCTGCAACAGCACAGGGCCACAGGGAGCAATGGATGACGCCCCCCCTCCTATTCTAGGGGGCATAGATGGTACTAGAAAACACACAAGGACCCCTGCTTACCACTTGTTCTGTATGCGCCACAACTCTTGGGAATGTTGGAAGGTCTGTGCCCTGCTGGTGCTTGGTTCCAAATATGGTATCTGCCAATGGTGCTGTTAATGTGCAAGCCTGCACAGAGCATGCATCACCCTGCTTCAGACACTGCTAGTCTAAGAACCATAGCCCTGGCACTTAAGCACGTGGGTACAGTATCTGCGGACCGTCGTCCTCCTTTCAACATGCCTGTTACATTATCAGGAGGTTGTAGTCTCTTCCTATAAGATTGCTCCTTTGAGATTACTGATCAGTTAGCATGGTTAGGAAGCAAAGGCCTTAGTGATGAGTCTGACATGATTATTACCTGGTTCCGAGTTACTCCCGTCTCGTCTTTCAGACACCGCTCTTCGTACCAGTTGCCTGTCAGCACTTTTGAGTCCACTCCACTAGCATTGAATGCCGTGAACGGTTGAGACACGTGTTCAGTCATGGCGAGCGACCAGTCACGGCGAATACCACTAATAAACTATTCGGCGTGGTAGGAGCTAGTAGTAGAGAGTTTTGTGCAATGAACCAACAGCTTCTCACTGGTTCGTGACCCCTGCAGATGTATGCTGTTTCACGTCTGGTTTGGCCGGAGCTGTGCTTGGTTACAGGCTATTACTCTTACGATGCCGTCACGACCGTCTCGTACGGCCCTGTACTTTGCGAAAGATGTATGCAGAGCTTTACAAAGCATTGATACCACCTAGAAGATAGCTACAGCCGTAAGACCAGGTTTCATCGGCGCAAGGCGGTACGCATTGCAGGTGACGCAACTGAACAGTGCTCGAAGACGCAAATGGCCACCGAATTGCATGCATGCATTGCTTGCACGTCCAGGCAAATAGAGTACTTGGAGATTCGACCACTCCAAGATGGTGTTTGCCCATGGTCTATACGAAACTTCCGCTCCAGAAACCACGTCTTGTCCCAAACTAACCATGGAAGCGGTTACTTGACGACATCAGATACGTGCATTGAAGGTGGATCAGAGGCAGCTGGCTTGCTGCCAACAGTAGAGTCTACCGCCTAAGGGGGCAAGATGGGGGACCTCGAAGCGCCTCTTCTGGAGGACAGAGAGAACGCATATGAATACGCATTATTCGACGATAGGATCATGGATGCCTTGCGGGCTCTGGATCATGCTACATCAGACAGTGCAGAAGAAGAGCCCCCGCACGAGCACGTCGAGGACGAGGACGTGTACAAAATGCGAGAGCTGATCCATGAAAAGCCACGGGACGTGATACAGTACTTAGAGGAGGAGGGTGTTGTGAAGGTGGCGGAGTTTGAAGTACAGGTATGCTCAGGAGCAGCTTAGATCTCTCCTGAAGCAGAATTCAAGAGACCAGCTGCCAGGTGCCTGCTCTAATCCGTGTGGAACAAAGCTACAGCAGAGAATACACAACCATAGCAGCATACTGCAAGCTGCAACTGGTCATTTGCTTCCTGACAGATCACTGGAAGGCGTCCTAAGCGGAAGCCTGTCTGAAAGATGCTATTGGGTGCATATGAAGTTGTGTGACCTTCCATGACTTGTTCCAGTTGTCAATGTCCGGCCAGAAGGTCTTGCAGCAGCTAGAAGTGCCATGGTCTCTTGAGCATTTGTCAGCAGTGCCAGCGGAGCCTGCTTCATTGTGATGCTGCATGAGCATGGTGATAGGTCCGAGCACGTACGTCAAGCACAATACTCAAAGGTTTCCCTCGAAGAGCTTGTCATGTGGATGGATTCCATATGATGTATATCACGAGAACTGCAATGTGCACTGTCATGCAGCGCCGTACAGCCAGACAACAAGACAACACGCTACCAAGATCTTGCATGGCACATAGCTTGCACGTGCAGCTAAGCAGACTTGGCAGTCCCTCACTGACGTTGCAGCTGCTGTCCTCGTTTTGCAGGACTCCCTTGCATTCAGTGCGTTTGGCAAGGAGGCGATCCTGACCATGGGCTGCGAGCATTTTGAGTCCAACTATGAAGAGCAGTGGCGGGAGCGGCTGGCAGAAGAAGCAAAAGCAAACAGAGCTGGTAGGTTTACCAGGTCATTGTTCAGGATGGTCAGTATCGGCAGGGAGAGCTGCCTCAAGAGCACCAGCAGCAGTAGGGCTGACCAAGCCCCTGCTGGGCTGTGAGTTCAGCACAGAAGTGCTGTAAGAATGTGAGCCTGCACACAGCATTACTAGCTTCAGGTTGCTTGAAGGATAGCTGCAGCCGGAGCCTGCAGACAGGAAGGGTGGGCAGTTTGAGCCTGTGCACAGCAAAGCGCTCAGGTTGAGCCTGCACACAGCATTGGCAGCTAGAGCGTGCTTGGTGGATAGCTGCAGGCTGAAGGGGGTTAGGCAGCGTAAGCCTGTGAACAGCAGGCAGGCAACATGAGCCTGTACACAGGACGGCTGCAGCTGGAGCTTGCCCATAGAAGCTCGGACAGCTGCAGCCTGCAGTGAGCACAAATGGCTCTGGCATGTGCAGCAATTCATGCATGCAGAGGACTGCAGCTTGTATGGGCCTGCAGCAGCAGCTGGGGGTTCTGCTCAGCACCTCGCAGGCAGCACCAGCAGGGGCAGCAGCTGCTGGCCTGACCTGCATCTACCAATTTATCGAACAGGTTGATCTTGATCATGCCTGCTAAACCAGTCTCTGCAAAGCATATGTTAAGAGAGACCACTACACAGCCCTCCGGGCCATGCAGCACCCAAGCATGGCTTTAGCCAGTTTCTTTAGTGGGGTGTGGGTGAGAAATTGAGCAAGAGATAGAGAGACAGAGAGCTGTTGAATTCTAGCCATTCTGAGACAAGCAGACCGTATGTTGGACCTAAGGAATGTTTTACATTGCTAGCTCTGAAAGCACATGAGCATATGGGAGTCTTCATGAAATATTTCAATGTAGTTTGAGCCGGGGTGTTTTAGGACTGACTTTGTGGCGTATGCGCAGAGTTCTATGGAACCTGTATGTTATTGCGGCCTGCTCATCCACAGCTTCTTGTGTGCCTTTGCAGGTACTGGTTGGAGCACCCGGGTGTTGCTGGAGGTCCATGTGGTGAACCTGAGGGATGCAGCAGCAGAGGGAACCAAGGGATTGCTGCAGCCCCTGCTCAAACGGTTTCAGGTGAGCCTCACATGGTGGGGAGGGATTGGGCTTGAGTCTCGCGGGGTGTCTGAGTGGATGCAGCTTGTGTTGCTTGGAACTAGGGCACCTACCCTGGAAATCTGTGCCCGGGCATGTGGAGGTGCTGTTGAAGTGAGTCCATCAACCCTTTGCTTGCAGCAGTGGGGCTAATGCACATTGGATTGACAGGATCCCTTCCTGGGGAGGGAGTGGGTTTGAAGTGTGGATCTGCTGTTCAAGTGAAGTCTTCAACCCTTTGCTTGCAGCAGTGGGGCTAATGCACGGTGGATTGACAGGATCCCTTCTTGGGGAGGGAGTGGGTTTGAATTGTGGATGTGCTGTTGAAGTGGAAATTTTTAACACTTTGCCTGCAGCAGTGGGGCTTATGCACGGTGGATTGACAGGATCCCTTCTTGGGGAGGGAGTGGGCTTGAATCGTGGATGTGCTGTTGAAGTGGAATTTTTTAACCCTTTGCCTGCAGCAATGGGGCTAATGCACATTGGATTGACAGGATCCCTTCTTGGGGAGGGAGTGGGCTTGAAGTGTCGTGGGATATTGAGTTGGTCAAGCTTGTGTTGCTTGGAACTTGTGCGCCTGCACAGGAGATCTGTGCGCAGCCATGTGGATCTGCTGTTCAAATGAAGCCCTTCATCCCTTTGCTTGCAGCATCGGGGCTAATGCTCAATGAAACGTGTCATAACATCAACAAACATGTATATCACTATTTGTTGGGCCAGCCAGCATGTATGTCCTTCGGCAGGCCAGACCAGTTTCTGCACTCGTCACCGTGTGTGATTAGTGGCCAGAACAAGAGAAGCTAAAGAATGCAAGTGTAGGGCTTGCTGGCTTTGCATAGTGTGCAGCAACAGACCTGTCCACAAGATTGGGTCTACTGCATGTTGGGTTGAAACGAATCCTCTTAAGTGGGTGTAGTGGGGTAGTTAAGCAAGCTGTCGGCTAGCAAATTGCAGGCTATGCAAGTTGCCTCAAAGATGCATCAGTCTGCTTTATTACGAGCTGGATGACTCACCCAGCCTCTACCGTTCATGGAGACTGTAAAGCTGATGAAAACGCCCCTTTGTGCAAATCATTCAGGCCTAATGCGGGAGCCTTGCACGCAATTCACAAGTGGAGTATAACTGTAGTACAACATTGGTTGTTGTGTTATGCAGGCGCATGGTTGCTCTGCAGCAGTGTTTGCACTACCTGCGGTTCAAGCTGTGATACACTACAAGTGGACGTACTGGGCGAGGCGCTTCCTGCTGTATGAGCTGGCGTGCTACTGCTGCTGGCTGGTGGCATTCACAGTCTTTACTCTGGCCTTTCAGAATGAAGACTGGAACCTGAGCTTTGGTCAGATGCTGCATGACAAGTGAGCTGGTGGTTGGGCTTGAAAGAAAAAGAACTTAAAAGAAATAATAGATAAATAAATAAAATAATTAAATAATTAAATTAAAATAAAACAAAATAAGAGGGGGTTTAAAGAA
>OY744496.1:8843581-8946698 GCA_963556185.1 Pseudopediastrum boryanum
ATCAGTACCCTTTAGTGAATGAACCTCAAGCATGCGGCGTGCAGTGCAGAACGGCGTGCAGTGCGAACATAATAGGGCAGCAGATTGCTAAAGCTTTGGCCAATATCATTTGGGTCTTGGGAGGATTTGCACGACTTTAGAGTCAGTCTTGCCAAGGGAAAATTGTGCAGTGATCTATCTCATATAATTGCTTGAAAGACTTCAATTAATCAATCAATCAATCAATCAATCAAAACGCAAAAACCAGCTATGCCAAAAGGTCACTCAAGACCAGCAGCTCACGACCCCTGATGAACTGGAGTCACACAACACCATGCCGGCCAACTATATGGACACCCCTCATACAGGCGAACCACAGGCCTTATAAACACTGTAGCATAGAGTTGAAGCCAGATGCAACGGCGTGCACACCAAGAGGGCTATTCAAATTGAAAGATTTGGTTACTTGTAATTAATTCTGAGTCTAGAAATTCATTGCAGGGCATATGTGTGGCCTGGGGTACGAGTGCACCGTCTGTAGGTCTGCTTGTAGTAGGCATGTTTCTGATTGGGGGCGCAAACCAATGCCTCCTGCTGTTGTTTATTCTGAGTGTGGTTGCTGATACTGCCGGAGGTACCGGTAAGCTCCAAGCTACTAATGCCGTTCGCATGTGGCTGCTGTCCGCTTGCAGCGATTAGGGGCATGGATCTGTCTCGTGTTAGCAATCAGGTTTGTCTTGTCTGTCTAAGAAAGGGCAAACCTATGCTGCTCCTGCTGCTCTTGCAGTTGTCAATGATGTGAGGTGTATTGTGCTGTGTGTGGCTTCTGAGCGTGGCTGGCTACTGTGCTCAACTGATCTTCTCCACCCATTTGGATACCTAAATTGCTGTTGTTGCTGGGCTTGAGGACATGGAGTGAGTCCTGTTGTTGTTAACCTGACTGTGGTTCCCCATTTGTTATTACATTTCCTGATATGCCATAGCAAAAAGTACCATAGGCCCCGCACCTGAAGCCATAAAAAAACCAGCGTAATTGCCCATATTGCTTCAGTTATCAATAAGCTCCCACTGACTAATGTGCTTGCCTGTGGTTGCTTGTGCTGTTGCAGTGATTGAGGACATGAAGTGGTTCCTCCTGTTCCTGACCCTCACCATGGTGGGGTTTGGCCTGGCCTTCTATGCCCTATTCCGCCAAGACCGTGAGACCTTCCCGGATTTCAAGAATGTGTGGCACAGCTTTGCTTCCATGTTCTCGTACTTGCTGGCGATGTTTGATTACAATGTAAGTGCTGCACGTGAGAACAGATGCAGGGTTGGTTTGCAGGTTTTGGTTTTGGTATAATGCATCGCTAAAAAATACCTGTAACCATTCGTAGTACCAATCACAATCCAGCTAATACTCCCCAATTATAGTTCCCTGTAGCCGAGTGGTTCCTGGCCCTGGGTTGTTTATAAGGTAAGTATGTGCATGTGACAACAGAAAGGGGTTTGGTCTAGGGTTTTAGGAATAGTTTTGCAGCTGGGTTGAATGGTGCCTGGCTTTGGCATGCTCAATTACACTGTAACTGCACTTAGTAGCAAAAGACGTTCCGTTTAAACATTTGTAACTTGTGCTCTTAGCTGGGTAGAGTGGTGCCTCAGCCAGCCCACACATGTCTGTCTTGCTGTCAGTAGCAATGGGGATTGGTGTTCAGGGATCTTACGCTGCAGGAACTAGTGTGCGGCTGTCTGTTTGATGTCTTCTGTCTTTCAACTTTGCAAGTAGTGCAATTCTACTGAGATTAGCTGCTGAACCAGCTAGCTCATGTGTGGTGTGGTTTGTTGCATGGGTCTACAAATTGTGCCGACGTTCATTCTGTTGGATCATTTTGCCATGAGTTGCAGGCACCAGATACATCCCATGAGATCGCAATCGCCACACCAGTAGAATTTATCCCAGTGCATTTGCTGGTGGGAAGATTAGGAGCATAGATCACTAACAACTATATAACAACCCGTATTGTGTTCCACCTCGCTGTACTTTGTGACAGCTTGAGGTGCGGGGCCTATGGCACTTCTTGCAATAGCATACCGGTATGAAGAAATGTAATAGTAGTATAGACCAGCAGTGCAGAGTCACTGGGCTTGTGGTATGCAGGAGCAGTGACTGATGTGACCAATGGGGTTTTCTCTGCTGTTCCGTGCAGGTGTTTTATAACAGCACCAACCCTACTGCTGCTATGGTTCTGTTCACCATCTATGAGTTCATCATGAATGTGCTGCTGCTCAACATCATGATTGCTTCTATGACAAGCAGCTTCTCTAAGGTCACACAGGTGGGAGGGATTAGGGGGATAGGGAAGTGGGGATGGACAGGTGGATGGGTTGGGAGGAAAGGGGGTGGGAAGGAAAGGGGGTGGGAGAGGTTTTTACTAAAGCAGCTTCTCCAATTTTACACATGTGGGCGGGGCACAGGGAAGGGGAGGTGAGCGGGTGGCGAAGATGTACAGACTTGGCGTGGACGGTGGGGGCTGGGGTGGGGGCTGTATTTTACAAGCAGATTCTGCAAGGTGGGCACAGGTGAGGGGAGGGGGCATAGGGAAAAGGGGGGGGGGTGTGAGCATGTGGCTGGGATGGATGGGGTTGGAGGCGAGGGGAGGGGAGCGTGAATACTGCAATCTGCCAGGTCTTCCCCAAGGCCGCGCAGCTGACATGGGGTAGGGATTGAGGACCGGGGTGTGTTGGGGAGGGTGGTTGCTGATGGAGGTGCATACGAGGAAGAAGAGTTTCAGGAAGTTGCAGGGGGCATTTTAGTAGAACTGGTAGGAGGCGTTCTGATAGGGCGAGATGTAGTGTGTTGGAGGTTGTGGGACAGGATGGAGCGTATGAGGGTGAGAGATGCAGGAGGAGGTGAAATAAGAGGATGTTGTGGCCGTAGGGAGATACGGATGAGAAATCCGGTGACGAGGGCGGGGAGGGGGAGGGGAACAGGTTGGGAGTGGGCGGTTGCAGTGGAAGAAGGGGGCTCCAGTGAAGAGCAACCATGGCAGATGGAAGCGTATGAGCCTATTTTATTGCAAGCAGTAAACTTCACACGAGTTTGCTTGTTGCCGCAGGATGAAGGACTGCGCTTCTTACTGTCTAAAGCCGTCATTATAGATGAGCTGGAGACCACACTGCCCAAATGGATAAAGTCTAAGATGTGGCATCCTCCCTTTGTGCAAATTATGAAGTACCACCCAGACAGCAGCTATGATGTGAACCTGAATGCAGTGTGGAGTGGCATAGGACTCATGGAGCATAATCTGTTGAATGCACAGCAGGTAAGGCTGGGGGCGGGCAGGGTGCTGGGGGGCGGGGGGGTAATGAATGCAGGTAGGACGGGGGGGGGGGGGCAAGGAGCTCTAGGGGCGGGAGAGGGGGAATATTAAATGCAGGTAGGACTGGTGGGATGGGGGGGCTCTGGAGGCGGGGCCGGGGAGGGTTATAAATGCAGGTAGGACTGGGGTGGGGGGGCAAGGAGGTCTGGGGGTGGGGGCGGGGGAGGGAGCCGGGTAGAGGGGGGGCAGAAGTCCTTTATGCATGCACAGAAGGGTAGGACTGGGTGAGACTGTATAAGGCGAGGAGCTGGGTGGGGGTGGCAAGTGATGACAAGGGAAGAGTAGGGCCCTGTGGCTTGGCAGAGCTGTACGAGCAAAGGCCTTGGTCGAGGAGAGTGGGGGTGGGCGGAGGAGAGCAGGTATCCTGATTAAAGACAGGGTGTTGACAGGGTGTTGACAGGAATTTTTAGTATCCAAGAGTGTAGCCAGGGGAATAGGGTGCGTCAATGGTCTGACTTGGTTTGCTAGCGGCATATGGACATGAAATATGTGTTGGGGAGTCTGCTAGGGCTGGTAAATTATATAACGTATTGTTGGCAGCTGGACAGCAGTTATAATGTACGTAGAGAGTACAGTGTGTGGCTGCATGAGCTCATGGTACATTATGCTGTGGATGCGCGGGGGCTGGGGGAGGGAGGCACAGCAGGCTGAGTGAGGGCGAAGGGTAAGCTCTGCTTGAGGGAGGCAAAGGCAGCGAACATGATGTTTAGAGTTTGGGCTCAAGGCTATTGGGTGGGGCGCTCAGGAAGTCGGAGGGGGAGGCAGCAAGGGGTTTGGGGTTTGGGATCACAGGAAAGGGGTCATTAACTTGGGGAGTGTGGTGGAAAGAACTGAAGTGGGATCCATCCAGATAGGTCGGTATTTGTGGAAACTGTGATTGCAATATGCAGCAAGCATCTGTCCCACTGGTACAGGCTTCTCCGACACCTGCTGCCAGCTTGGTGTTTCTGCAGATGTTGGGAAGGGAAGGGGAGGCAAGAGAGGACAGGGAGTGGTTGGGGTGCGGTGGAGCAGTGCGTGGTGATGATAAGCAAGGGTGGCAGCAGGGCCAGGGGAGGGTTAGGTGTGGGGCTAGCACTCAGGGTTTTGAGGTACTGTCCAGTGGTGCAAGGGGAGGAAGAGAAGGTGTTGTGCAAAAGGTACCTCAAGAAGGGAGGAGCTAATCAGATGTAGCCAGAACCATTTCCTTTTAGTGTTGATTTGTTACATCAAGTGCATGGGATCAAGCATTGCGACCGGTTGACCATCATCAGATCCGTCTATCATTGAGTCATGGGGACGTGGTTGACCATCATCAGATCCGTCTATCATTGAGTCATGGGGACGTGGTTGACCATAATCAGATCCGTCTATCATTGAGTCATGGGGACGTGGTTGACCATAATCAGATCCGTCGATCATTGAGTCATGGGGACGTGGTTGACCATAATCAGATCCGTCTATCATTGAGTCATGGGGACGTGGTTGACCATAATCAGATCCGTCTATCATTGAGTCATGGGGACGTGGTTGACCATAATCAGATCCGTCGATCATTGAGTCATGGGGACGTGGTTGACCATAATCAGATCCGTCGATCATTGAGTCATGGGGACGTGGTTGACCATCATCAGATCCGTCTATCATTGAGTCATGGGGACGTGGTTGATATGCTGTGTGTGGAGCATGGCAGAACAACCATGGTCGACGGGTGTGTGTATCATGCACACAATTAGTTCATCGGGAAGTAGCAGGCGCCAAAAGGAGTGTATTTGATTTCCTTCTGCAGAATAGCCTGCAATAATACCTGAATGCATATTCTTCTTTGCTGCTACTGTACTGAAATGCAGGAGACCCGTCTACGTGTGGAATCCATGGAGGATCGCATGAGCCGCGTGCATAAGAAGCTTGACGTCATGATCAAGATGATGCTGTCCCTTATGGGCCCCCAACAAACAGCACTTCTTGCCAGACAGGCAGCCCATCAAGCGCGGAAAAGCAGCGGAGGTGGTGCAGGTGGAGCTGGCGGCCACCACCACTACCATGGGCCGGGGAGCAGCAGCAGGCACAACGGGCCGAGCCCGCACCTCTCGTGTATGGCGAGCTTTGCGGATCATTTAGCAGGTGTGGCCGGGCCGTTGGGGGCTGGGTTACGAGTCAGGGGGGAGCCGGGGTTGATGAGTCCGCAGGGGTCGATATCGGCGGCGGCAGCGGCAGGTAGTGCGCAACCGGGCGTTACACCACTAGCGGGTTTCATGCCGCAGAGTCCATTCAGTGCGGCAGCTGGGGTTCATCATGCGACGGGGGCGGGTTATGGCGGTGGCGGCGGTTTTGGGGGTTACTACCACCCTGGTGGAGTGCCACCAGGCGGCAGCGGGGCTTGTTGGGGGTATGCTGTACCCCGGGGGAGTGACAGGGGGCGGGGTGGGGGGATGTATGGGGCGGGTCCGGGGGGTTTTGGGTACCCAGGGCAGGGCTTTGGGCATGGTGGGTTTAGTTTGCACCAGCAGGGGCCGGGGTACCAGGGTATAGGTCTTAGGAGGTGCAGTCATCCTGGGGGTTCACTGGCAACGTCTCACTCCATCTGAGCGACAGGGAGCTAAGGAAGGTAGTGGGGCTGTCTGCTGTTTCATGGGGGAAAGCTGGCACATTGTGCTGAAGCTGCTCCCATAGCTTGCAATAAAGGGCATCTGTGAGGAGCGGTAGCCTCGAAGCACTGCAACAGTTGTCGTGTATTGGCCGGATCTTCTGCATGCAATGATAGCAGCAGATTTGGATTTTGTTTGAGTGGCTCCGCAAGCCAATGTGCAATTGAACCAATCTCAGGTAGTGTTACTGGTAGGTTGCAGGACTCGGGGATGTTTTGCTTCCCACTCACAAAGAGCTGGTAACACAATCCATCTTGCTTCCGAGGGTTCATACATGGTTTGGGTGCAAGAGCTCAGAACTTGTACGATTATACTGTACATAGTTTGCAGATGGTCAGTGTTTTCTTGTGTTGGTGTTTTGTACATAGCATAGGATGTGCTCATGCACTAAGTTTTGCATTAGCACCACTCAACTTTGTCCCCACTCGGGATGTGGCACCTGGCTCCCAGCTAAACCATGAACCTTCATGTCTTCCTCTGGTTAATGGCGAATGGGATGTGTCATCTGGTTAGCGATCAACCAGAGGGAAGACATGAGGGCACAGGGTTTAGCTGGGCGCGAGGGGACAGGGGTGCAATACCCTGCAGTAGCAGCAGCAGCCAGTCCAGAGGACAAGGAGTTCATGGATGCACAGGTGATCACTGCATTGCTCTTTTTGGGGTACGAGGGTAAGTGTGAGTCAACCGTTTGACCCATACGTCCAAAGCATTGGATCTTAGAGTTGCTGAGAGGTGGCATATAGGGTTTTCAGTGGGAACATTTCATGTCTTGCATCTGGGATTGATAACCCAATTGATTCTTCAGGCTTGTTTTGTGTTGTCATAACCAGCCTGTGCTGAGGACCTCTATCTGCGGGAGAGGTTGTGGGCCCTCGCTGTGCCCTTGGCGTTGTGATGGTGTCGATGCTAGTCAGGAGTTGGAGTAAAGAGGGGGTGGTGGCTCTTTGGCACATGTTTGGACGTAAGTTGGTCTGTGTGAATATGAATCTTGGTGCAGCCACATTTCTAACGTTTGTTCGTTTGTGTTACATAGTTGCTGTTGAGCCTGACGAAAACACAGTGTGCTTGTTCATTTCCCCCCTTCTCTGCGTAGTTTTCTCTCTCTCTCTCTCTCTCTCTCTCTCTCTGCTTGTTCATTTCATGCGCTGGATGCAGCCTCTGATCTTGCAGGGGGACATAAATAGTAGTTTGGCCTTTGCGCTCTCAGTGCAACAAGCAAGCTCTATCTCAAGGTGATGTGATACCACTTTTCCTTGAGTGCAGCGATAAAGCTTCACACTTTGGTGACTCCGTACCGTTATCAACCGACTGTTGCCGGTACTCTGCACTAGCTACAAGCAGGAGATGGCATGGTGTGACCTCATTGAAGCAGAATTTGCTCATGTTCTAGTCTTTTGTACGTAAGTTAGCAACGGCATGACGTCACAACCCACCCCAGATAGGAAGCATCATCGCACTCCCGCCACTGCCAGGGGTTATAAGTAGGTATTAGAGTAACTGATACCTATTTAGAACCCCTGGCCACTGCTATGACAGCCGTCTGCTCTGTTGCCGCATAGCACCATTTGAGCCAATTGACATTAGGTCTCGTCTTATGCCAAGGCTTACTTGCCTTTTGCACCCACACCGCATTACATTCAAAAATCCAGCGCAGCTCAAGCTCACTCACAACAGCAATGAGATCAGTACAGCCCCTGGGCTTTAAAAAAACTGACATAACATAACATAACCAATTTTAAGGTGACAAACAAGGAACTTCCTTGAAGGCTCCCCGGTAGAGGCTGCCTCCAGGCACAACCCAACTCCCAACCGCATGCAGGTACTAGATACCCTGCTGTACCATGCTCATTTCATGACTTGAATTAGAACAGAGAGTGACTACAGTGCAGCAGCCATTAATATTTGGTCAGAGCCAACCTCGCATTCCATCGCTGTATCCTGCCCCATGCATTTGGATGTGCACTGCACAGGGACGACACGGAGCCTAGTCCATTGACCTTGGAGTCGCCATCTGGTTGCGGTCAAGTATGTACTTCCGTACAAACTGTTCCTTTGTGCGAGACTACATACTTAACCGCAACCAGATGGGAGACCCCAAGGTTCACTCAACTCCCTCCCTGATGGATATACAACACAGTGATCTGCACATATATGTTGAGAGAGACCACTGCACAGCCTTCGGGGCCGTGCAGCACCCAAGCATGACTCCCAACCCATCCAAGCTCTGCACATATATGTTAAGAGACCCCACTGCACAGCCCTCCGGGCCGTGCAGGACCCAAGCATGACTCCTCTGAACATATATGAGATAGCCTCCTGCACATATGCATGGTCATTGACTCCATGAGCCTAATCTGCAGGTTGGACCTCCAAAACACAGCACTCAGGTCCAAGGTGCATAACAGCCCATGCATGGCCCCTATGTGGTCATCAAACTCCTGGGGGGAGTTGGATGTAAACCCTCGTAGGGGCCATGCATGAGCTGCTGATGCAGCTGGTAGAGCATCCAGGAGCATTGCAACCAGCGTAAGAGCTCCCTCCGCAATACGCTCCAAGCACCAAACAGAGCTCTTCCCAATATCCTTGAGACAAATCTCAGACTTTTGAGACAAGGTTCAGCAAGGGTCTGCTCTGAACTCCAAAGCATGTAGACTAGTTTTGGGCCAGGAGGTAGCCTGCTCAAAATCTCATTAGCATTGTGATGGCAATCATCCAATGGGACATCCATCGAAGTGCTGCCACCAGGAACTCCAACTAACCACAGGTTGGCTACTACAGTGTCCTTGATCTCCCCCTAGAAGATAAGTGCGCCCCCCCCTTCCTTGCCGCACTCTCATAAGAGCCTCACCCAATCTGGCATAGTGATCCAAGCTCCATACTGTGCTCTGAGATAAGGCATCCAATCTGGTACCCAGCACAAACCACCCTACAAGCGCCGGCCCCCCCTCCTCCCTTCCTTATTGTGCAAATGTGACACATGCAGCCCCAGCCTCCCCTCCCTACTTCATCACCCACCCTGCCCATATATCTCAAAGCCCAGGCTCGCGTAAGAGGAGCATTATGCCTTTGTACACTGCATCAATGCCCAACAACTGCCCTACAGCCCTTGCAGCAACAAACACCCTCTGAACCTAAAAGGTAGCAAGGTAAGGTTTCATGGCGGCTCCATCCCAGCTAGCCCCCACCCCAGCCCCGTACACTATCCCAGCCCTAGACCCCAGCCCTAAGTCTCTCCCAGCCTTTACGCCAACCCTACACTTTCTCCCAGCCTACACCTCAACGCTACAGTTTTTCCCAGCCAACACCCCAACCCAACACTTCTTCCCTTCCGAACTTCCCGGCCAGCAGCTTAGTCGCTGTCCTCCTCAGCCTTCTTCTCCTTCTTTTTCTTCTTCTTCTTCTCACTCTTTTCCCCCTTCTCCCCCTCCTCCCCACCCTCCTCCCGATCACGCTTTTTCTTTTTCTTCTTCTCGCTCTTCTCCCCCTCCTCCCCATCCGCCTTCTCCTTGTCCTTCTTCTTTTTCTTCTTCTCGCTCTTGTCACCTGCTGGAGTGACTGCTTCCTCCTCTTCTGCTGCTGCTGCTGGTGTTCCGCCGTTCTCTGCTGCTGCTCCATCTGCTGCCGCTGCTGCTGGTGCTGCTGCTGGTTTGGGAGTCGAGGGTTTCACGTCAGGCAGTGCCCGTAGATATTCTGCTGGAGTGTTCTCATTGGGTCTGCCATACTTGTCCAGCTTGCCTTCTGCTATCAGCTGCTTCTTCTTAGCTGCATAGGGACCCAGACCCCACCTGCACAAAAAGCAACCGCAAAATCATCAGCTACAAAACCTGACAAAACAGACTTCAGAGCCTTAGTTCAGGGTTTCAGCACACTTCACTGTTGGAAAGAAGCACAAGCAATGTGCCAATGTCAATGCACCTTCAGCACATGAGATCGCAGACCTGAATTTTTCAGCTCCATACGACAGAGCCAGTGATGATAGACCGTTCACGGCTTCTGATGAATCAACTATATAGCATGGTTTAGACCCCACGGTCCAATTCCTTAACAATCCACAGGTGTTGCTGCGATTGCTGTCAAATTTGCACCCATATAATGGTAATTGTGCTGGCGATGCTGCCACAGTGTCCAGCAAGGAACAGAAAGATGGCAGGATATAGGTTTTATGGGTTCCAAGCCTAATCCAGGCATCTACCACCAGCCATCTACCACGAAGCATATGGGCAACAACCAGGCAGGAGAATAGGGGGCCGAAATGGTGCAGCTATTACGCACCAACAAATCCGTGTGTCCCCCTGACCTCCGCCTTTCTCCCTTTTCAGCTTCTCCCTCCGCCCATTTCTCCCTTCCTCCTCTCTCATTCCCCCCTGATGCGCTGCTTCCATCCGTCTCCCTTACCTTCGTGGGTATGTGTCTCTCTCCATGATGACCCTCTTGATCTTACCCACACATCCATGGTCCACACTAGCCATGCCTGCACTGTTCATCTGGGCTACTGCCACTGCTACTGCCTCTCCCTTGGTGGTCATCAACACCACCTCATCATCAACCTCAACACCAGATTCAAACCTAGACAAGAAACAACAAAAAGGAGCAAATCAATCAATGCTAAGGGAGTAAGAGCTGCAAGAGCTGGCATCAACCTAAACACCAGATTCAGGCATGACAAAAAAGGGGCAAACCTGATAAGGCACGAAAAAAAGAAGCAACAGAAAGGAACAAGAGGCAAATCAGTCAGTGCTGAGAAGAGGGCAGCTGCAATGCCGGGCATTTAAATGGTATGCAGGCCAAAGATGTCACAGCACGCCCCCCACTTCATGCCAGATTCAAACCTGACCAGTCTAAAGAAAAACAAGGAGCAATCTTAGTTAGTGCTAAGAAAAGGAGCTGGTTGAGTGAGGGCATTTGTTGTGCATGTCAGTCTCAGTATATCACAGCGCCCACCCAGACTTCATGCCAGATTCAAACAGCAGAGACAAGGTGGACTTTTGTAAGGGTGATTCTGAAGCTGGTCTGCAGGGGTTAGTAGCTACAGGCGGCGCCGCTCCTAGCGCCAAGCTAACTCTCACCAACTGCAATGTGCTGATACACCAGGAAAAAATAGTCATAGGTAAGAAGATATGGGATGCAAGCACGTGTATCTGAGGGGTATGCCCGTCCAGCATGGCATGGGGTGGCTTGGAATGTAGATTGAGAAACTGTGCGTCAGTATCCAATCAGTTATCCCACATCCTTAGAAGCAGAGGACCAGTTGCTCCAAACAGCCCTCCTGTAATTCCGATTGCATGTGGTCATAAGCAGCAGCTTTTATAACGGAACCCAGCAACCTTCCTACAAGCTCGTCCAACTGTGCCCTTCTTTGTACTCCCTCCTGAATGAACAATGCCCATCCAGCCCATGAAAGACTTGTCCCAGTTGCCTCTCGTCCCATCATCCACTTAGCACAACCCTCTGCTTGCTATCCTCCATCTATTGCACCTCTTTCCCCTTCCAGCTCCTCCCTCTGCTCTGCAGACCCTTTAGCGCAGATGTTGCATGCGCATGCCCCCCCCCCCCTCACCCCCCCTTTGCCCCCCTCTCCCCCGCCCCACCCGCCACCCCCCTTTCCCCAACCCACCGCATGCTTTCCCCCCCAATGTCAGCCCACAAACCCCCCAAAGTGACAGCAGTCCTCACCTTAACAGCCCAGGGATCATGAGCTTAGCTCCATAGCACAATGCATTGACAGCACTGTCCTTCACCACCAGGCGCTTGTAGTTAGTCAGCAGCCGCTCCAGCGGCATCACACTGCGGCGCAGGTAGCTCTCATCCCTGAAGTTGTCATGCAACCACATGGCGTCCAGCACATCGTGCATGGTCACCATGTTCTCTGACTCACCCATGATACCACTGCGCACACGACGCAACTCCTGTGATGGCAACAACAGCAACAACAGCAGCAGCAGCAGCAGCGCGGTTACATTGGTCTGAATGAGAAGCATGCAAAGCAGAGGTGGAGTGGATGATTAGCAGTTTTGGATCTGCTATGAGTTCAGATAGACAAGTACACAAAAGGTCACACTTGGAAGACAGTGGTGAAGCATGCATTTTGAATGCGTTCTCTCGGACAAATGCTGCAGATATCAGAGCTGCCTGGTACTGATCTATCCACTGCTGCCAAGGCTGATGTTCTCTGCAAATCACTCGCCCTTTGCCTACCTGCATGTGAGCGCCCACCCCACGCTGCCCGCCCGCCTGCCCCCCCCCCCCACCCCGCCAAGCCCCTGCTTACCTGCATGTGCCCGCCCACCCCCAGCAGCAGGCCCAGGTGCACACACAGCGTCCGCACATAAGTCCCTGCCTCACAGCTGACCCAGAACACTGCCAGGTGGCGCTCCTCGTCATACTCAATGAGCTTGGACTTGTAGATGGTACGGATACGCAGCTGACGCTTCACGGCTGAGATGAGCGGTGGCCGCTGGAAGAGGGCGCCTGTGAGGGTCTCTAGGCCGCGAGCCACACGAGCTGCACCACCCTCCACCTTGCTGTGGAATCTGCATGCAGCATATGGAGTGCAGAAAGAACCGGTGAGTCGGATAGAGGATAGGGTGAATAATGCGAGGGGATGGGCTGTAGCAGCGGCCGGTGCAGATAGAGTTGAGTGAGGATCATGTAAACTAGCGGCGTTGTCATAGCTATTGGGTAAGCCATTTAAATCCAGCAGCTGCTATCCGAACAACCAATGGCATGCTGCAATAAATTGGAGGCGTTCAATCGTGACAAGGCAATGACGGACTTAAGTGCACCAGACTAACATACTGTTGGAAAACGAGTTGAAAGGTGGCGCAAGCAGGGATGCCGTCTTGGGCTAGTTAGTAATTTGGTGATCTGTTGCAGGTCTCGAATACCTGCACTAGGAGTTGTGCATACACTGGGAAGCTGCTGATAGTTGCTGCACGTGTACCAGCCACGTCTGCCGCATGAGCTCATGCAGGACGGCCTAAGGAATTTAGACCTACCTGGCTATGCAGACATACTCCTTTCCGGCGCTCTGCTGTGCCTTCACCAGGCGAGTCGCACGCTCGATGCAGACTATCAGGTTGCCGGTAACCTTGGGATCCAGGGTGCCGCTGTGGCCTGTCTTTTCAACGCGCAGCATCCGCCTAATCCATGCCACCACTTCGTGGGAGGATGGATTAGCTGGCTTATCCAGATTGATGCATCCGTAAGACAAGTAGTCCTTCAGCGGCCGCTTCAGAGGGGTGTACCCGGCTGGGATAGGAGTGTAGTGCCCAGTGCGCACGTTAAGCTTGTCATAGTTCTTCAGCAAGAGAGGCCATTTGGACGTGTCTAACACTGCTCCAGACTTGTCCGGCTTGATGAGGAAGTCTGTCACTGCCTGCACATCGCCCACGCTCAGCTTCTCGCTTTTCTGCTTATCTTTCTTCTTATCCTCCTTCCCCATTGTCCAAACGCTGTGTGGTGACAGATATGCAGACAAAATCAATGTCTAATGTGTATGTAGTACCAGAGAGCGTCGGCAGCCTGGAGGCTTGTAGAGAGGAGATCTGATATGGTGAAGAGCCCGCTGCAAACGACGTGCATGCATCACAACCGCGGGAACCCTGTCCTAACTCGCTCGGTTTGCTCTACTCCAGCATGGCACCCCTTGTGAATCGACAATGTTTTACCACTGGAATATGAACCGGTGCGCCGCACTTGAGTCACCGGGCCACGGAGCAGCGCTAATCAACTTTGCGTGCGACAGCCTCAATGATTAATCGCCAACCGATCGCTGCATGAGAGAAGTGACTATGCTTTTGGGGTCGGTACAGCCTCCAGAAACCCTTTGTGTGCTTCCTGTGCCCAAGATTTTCTTCTTCTATCCACAGGATGCGGGAGTGACGAAAGGGACAAAGCAGCTGCATAGGACAGCCATGTTGCGCCATTCAAATATAATCTACTCGGACTGCCTGTGACTGTTGCTTTAGACGCTATGGAGGCTGCATGCACGCCCTCGAACAAAGGCAAGGGGCCTTCCTGGCAGCTCCAAGGACAGGTCCAGGGTTAAGCCCACCCCTGGCCTCCTTGATACAGGGTACCGTGACGAGTTACAGGAGGTTACAGATCAGCTCAACTGTGTATCAATCTACAAGGCAGCAAGCAAACGCAACCAAGAGACCAAGACACCAGCAAGCTCTGCCAGGTACTGATTAATACAGCAGCTGCTGCACGCCTAAGCAGATGGCAGACTCGCCTATGCACGACGCTTCATTGCAGGCCTAGAACGCAGCGGAGGACATCCGGAGCTGCAGAAAACGAGCCGGCGAGCGAGTTGTCCTTCACCCCCTCCAGGTAGGCGTCTGATGATGGCGCTGTATACTTTGATTCAGCAAGCAATGATTTGAAAGCAGTCTAATTGAAGCGGTCCATGCACGGTCCATGCACACAGGCATGGTATTTGCTGCTACGCTGGGCTGCATTTCCTTGCCCAAGCGTACCCCTGCATCATGCTGCACAGAAAGCATGGACCTTGAGTTGCTGACTCCCTCACCACGGGGCTGCATGCAGGCTCAACTGCTTAAGCCAGCTCCAAGATGAGTTTGCCTGCTCTATCTGCCTGGAGATCTGCACGCGGCCATGCACAACATCCTGTGGTAAGCGGCAGAGTCGGGCATGGTATCAGCAGAACACATGCCTAGCCCTGATCAACAGCAAGCTCAATCAGAAAGCACTTCATCTTAGCAAACGATAGGTAATGCCCTGTCAGGTCTGCCAGTTTGGTATGTGCAATGTAACCGTCCAACTTGTGCATATCACAGACAGCATGCAAGGGGTAAATGTACTATGGCAGGGGTCACCTGTGTGGCCATGCTGTCAGCAGGTTGATAAATTTGCAAGGCCAGGTGGAGCATCCACAAGATGGAGATGTCTATGTGTTCATTCCAGGTTTTGTGCTCATTCCAGCTTCCTCACGCCTCACGGATGCTTTGCCATGCTGCAGGTCACTCCTTCTGCCGCAGCTGCTTGAGGAAAGCACTTCGCCACAGCAGGAGCTGCCCTAAGTGCAGGGACCAGCTGCCAACAAGTAAGGCTCATCAACCAGCAGGAGAACCAACCATGGCTTGCTAGCTACTTAGATGCTCTTGGCAAAGCAGGCACGCTGTCATCGTTAGTAACACCAGCATCAATGCCAGCAGCCACCTGCACTTTATTTGTGGTCCTGCAGCTGCACCAAAAGCTATGATGTAACATGATCTTTTAGCTACCATAGGCCAGGGTGGTTTCTGCCTGTGACACGAAGCAGTTCAAGAATAATGCAAAGAGGCGCATGCAGCCCAACTTGCATTGGCTGCTGGTTGCTTATGCCCCCTTTTCTCCATCTCTCTGTTGCATGTCTCCTGATGATCACTCTTACATCTAAAGTCAAAGCATTTTTATCTACTTATCCATTAGCAGAAAAATTCGTGTCCCAAGTCGTTCAAGTCCATTACCCTGACTATTACAAGTCTGCTTGCACATTCAACAAGGTCCGAGTTCATGCATGCCTTCCGCATGCCTCCTCATGATACCCCTTTTGCTGTGCCCTGCAGCTTGGCAGCTGAAGGTCAATACCGCCCTATGGAACAGCATCCAGCTGCTATTCCCTGCTCACGGAGCAGCAGCGCCACCAGTCACGCCAGATGTTCCACCTCAGCAAGACACACACAACACACGTGCTGCTCATGCTGCTGCTGTGAGCAACCGCCCGGGGTTGGTGCCAGCTGTGCCCCGGCATAGGCGAGTGGCAGCTGCACTGCAGGCGCGAGAGCAGTTCAGACGCCCTAGACGGTAGGGTGGTGGGAGGACCAGGGGAATGTGCTGCCAATCATTTATGTGGTATACATGGCGTGGTACAGATTATGAGGTTATAGCTGGGTTGTAAAAGTTGCCTTC
The DNA here is from genome assembly GCA_963556185.1 of Pseudopediastrum boryanum. Lineage (NCBI taxonomy): Eukaryota > Viridiplantae > Chlorophyta > Chlorophyceae > Sphaeropleales > Hydrodictyaceae > Pseudopediastrum > Pseudopediastrum boryanum. The sequence continues at coordinate 8,859,459 of OY744496.1, forward strand.
ATGATATGACAATGATAATTCTGTCGCTGCAGCAATGATGTAGATCAAGCTTGGTGCTGGTGCTTTTGTAAGGGAGCTATGCAATGCATAGAGCTCTGAATACAGGCATGTGGTCCTCATGGGCCCTTCCTGAAGTGAAAGGACGACTAGAGAGCATGTCTGACAAGCTTTTACTGCAGCAACCTGGTGTGGCGTAGGGATGCTCTGTCCCGCACTTCTGTCTTGGCAGTCTCTATGGGTAGTGAGGGTTATAATATTATACGTCCTTGTGCAGGATGGTGGATGTGAGTGGCCTCACTCAGCCCGTGCAGGATGAAGATGCTGACATTGCCAGAGCTATTGAGGCATCCCTGCTGGATGACCTGCTGCTCTCGCCTGAGCCACAGCAACAACCAGAGCACCAATCACAACCACACAGAAGTGAGTTAATGGCTGGTGCTGCACTGTCCGAGGGCTGTCCAGTGATCTATCTCATATAGAAGTTGGTTAGTAGTAGCCATCCACTGACTGCTGTTTCCTCCATACATGTTGCAAATTCCACTTGTTCAAGGAGCAGAACGCTCGAGGGGCTAAGCGCTGCTGGTAGCGATCCATGATCAAGTACGGAACTCATTCAATTACATAGCCTGGTGGTGACAAGATTCTGGCAGTATAAGTCGAGCAGTCTTCCTATCAAAAGCAGAGGCCAGCTGTTGGGTGCCAGGATAACCGCATGAAGGCCCTGATCCTTGAAATGGTACCGGTAAGGGAACTGATTGATTGAAGGTGTGTTCACTTGTGCCTGCAGCCAGACTGCAGCACGGGGCACCCGCTGCTAGACCCAGGCCAGCCAGCCAAACGGCAGCACCAGGGTGGTCTATTGCTGAACGTGCAGCATCTGGGAACAGCAGAGCAGCCAATCCTTTTGTAAGGGAGAGACGACTGCCAGACTCATGGGATTCGCAGAACCCCATGCAGGTCATTGATCTCTTAGGTACGTAGGAGCGCGCTTTGCTGGCTTTGGACTGAGGCACGCAAACGATTCCTTCAGTAGTGGTGAATGTCGAGTCAGCTAGCAGAGTTGAGAGTGGTGGCCTTCATGCTTGCACATGTGCTGCTCCTCAAAAGCCATTAGGCATACCAGTGGGGCAAATGCAGCAGTATTCTGACCCGAATGCAATTGCTTCCCAGTATGGCAGATCTGTAGAGCAGCACGTGTGTGGTTGGGTAGGATGTCGTATGCAACATGGGCCTTCCTAAAGCCTGACTGTGGCATATTTTGTATCCATATTGCCTGCCTTTCTGTCAGGCTGTGTTAGTGACGGCGGGCTGTGCTGCTCTTAATGTATTGCTTTATCAGGTCTTGTTGTCGGAACAAGCTTGCAAGGATGACTGACTGACAGTCTTGTCACGTGCTTCTCCCTAGCAGGTACAGGTCCTTCCTCTAGCCAGGCAGACACTCCCCAGCAATCAAACCACATCAGTCCAGCTTGGCACCAGCGCAGGCGCAACCCCCAGCCATCACGCCAGCCTGGCCCTGCTGCTACAACTACAGGTGCAGCAGCAGCAGGAGGAGCAGGAGCTGTGCATACCAGTGCACACGCATCTGCAGGCCTCCATCTCAGCAGTGAGCAAGAAGACCTAGTGCCTGACATCTACCAGCTGCTAGAGGATGAGCTGACACACACGCGCTGGGGGCAGGTGCAGCCAGAGCAGTCAAGTGGACAACCGCACGGCCGGCGCCGTGGTGGGATCAGCAGCAGCAGCAGTGCAATGAGAGGGGCGGACAGCGGCACTCAGGGCCCTGGGTTCCATGGGCAGGATGGCAGGGAGATGGTTGCTGGTGCTGGTGGGGGCACTCGCGTGCGGAGGGTCAGGCGAGCTGCAGTGCTATCTGCTGATATTGACGAGGAGCTGGGTGAGCTATTAGTGGGGTCTCCTGTAGTGAGAGCTGCTGCTGTGGCACCTGCCACTGCCGCTGCTGCTGCTGCTGCTGGTGATGACATCACGGATGATGATCGTATTGATTGGGGCTTCATGGAGGAGCAGGTTGCAGCAGCAGACTTGGCAGCTGCAGCCACTGCTGTAGCAGAGGATGCTGCGGTCTCCTCTGCGGGAGACAGTGATGGGGTTGATGAGTTCAGCCGGGTGTTTGGGCAGGTGCATGGGGATGGGGATGACAGCCCGGTAGCAGCCCAGGCCGTCGCCAGAGCAGCAGCAGCAGCAGGAGTTGTAACTTTAGAAGATGCCATTCGGGAGGCGTTTAGGAGGGGTGTCATGAGGGGAGAGCTACCTGAGGGTTTTGATGTTGAGGAGATGGTCCTTGCAGCTGGGCATATAAGCGATGGCGGGCGACAGGAACAGCAGCACCGGCAGCCTGAGCAGGATACTAGCAGACAAGGCAATGTGGACTTTGACCATGGCAGCGGCAGCCCCAGCGGCCCCAGCAGCAGCCAGGATGCTTTACAAGTTCTCAGCTTGCCTCCGTCGCCTGAGCCTCTACATTTGAGACTTAGGAGGGCAGGTGTAGCACCCCAGCACAATGCAGCAGCAGCAGCAGGTGCTTCCTTAGCGCCTCAATCAGTAGTTGGGGGTGGTGCTCCAGTGCAGCCAAGGGTCGACGTGAGCAGTCAGGATGCTAGGATACTGAACGCCCTTGGAGGGCGCAGCAACACGCAGCGGGGGGAAGCTGGAGGTGCAGTTGCGAGGTTGCCGGCAGCAGGGGTCCAGCAGCAGCAGGAGGGGGGAGTAGCTGGGCAGGTTAGGCAGACGGCAGGGTCTCAGCGGGATATTGCTATCCTCAGAGCTCTTGATGGAGAGGTGCGAGCTACTGGCGCTGTTGCTAGCGTGCAGCCAGCAGCTGCTGCTGAGAGGTTGGCGACTGCAGCAGGGGCTAGAGCAAAACCCCGGCCATCAGGGCTCTCTGCCATGGAAGCAGCAGCAGCAACGCACCAAGGTGGCAGGCTAGGAGGGACCAACAGGAGGTTGGGGTCTAGGCATCACCGTATGGCTGTGCTAGCAGGAGAGGGAGGGGTGCAGGTGGAGAACAGCGCGCAGCAAGGTCGTGCTGTGCAACAGGGGTTGTCTAGTATAGGGCAGGTGGCAATGGATAGCGGTGGAGAACAGGCCAGTGCATCGGATGAAGATTTTGAGAGGCCAACTGGGCGGACAAGGGGGGTGCGAGCTGGAATTAATGCAAGGATAGGCAGTGATCAAGCAGGTGCTGCTGGGGGTCAAAGGAGTCAAAGGGTCGTGGCAGGAATGAGGACAAGGATAACGAGTAGACCACAGCAGTAAGCATGAAGTGCTAATTCTGCTGCACTGGAGATATTGGATGCGAGCCGATTGTGAAAGGAAATAAGGATGAAAGTGCAAAGGCGGTATGCACCGATCATCGCCCCGGGTCAATTCTCGGGGTCGGCGTTGGATAAAGAGGCCCCACCTCTTCTGGGTGGTGATAAGCAGCAGTGTTGCAACCATAGGTCTCACCACGCCATACCGACTGAACGTTACAGGTGCAGGAACCGCGACAACGGGTTTGCACAGACTCGAAATCTACAATTAAGCTACAATTAAGCTGTACATCTGGATCATATCCTGTGGATTGCGTCCTCGGTTCATTCTGTTTAGCCGGAAGCTACTCCATCGTGAATATTGGCACAGGGTCAAACAACCAACCATTCAATACCAATCCAGCAGTACTAAAAACTTACTGACTCGGTAACTAAGAAGATACGTATACGAACATGCGGCGCCGACCATGGCCGTCTAGACCTGAAAGGTCACCATACAGTTGCATGCACACCCAAAAGCCTATACATATCTATGAACCAGGTGTCCCCTCTGTAAGTTATCGCAGGTACGCAGAGAGAATTACCGCAAACAAACCACCAAGCCTATCAACGGGGTCTAGCGGAACCAACACACTTCCACTCCTAAAGGCCCAGTCATAGTACTAACCGACTGCCACAGGCAACAAAACAGCTCTCAGCCCAAAACTTATTGCTCGTGCCACTAAATTGAAGCAGCATCACACACAGCAACCTGCTAATGCTCAGCTTTCCCAGAAAGCAGTCACAGATGGCGACTGACATATGCCAAGGAATTCCATGCCTGCAGACCCATGCCGAAGCTTAATCCATAACACGCTAGTTGGCTTAGATGCTGCCATGCCAGGTGCTCACAGCCGCAAAGGCTTGGCAGGTCCGCGATGTGGCACCTTGCGCTCATTGTCCAGCTGGCGGTATGCCTGGCGCAGGTGGGTGGGTAAAAGGGCACCTATGTGCCCTTGGTAAGCTGCTATGACACGAGCTGTACAAACAGGCAGAAAGCACAATGATCAGAAGAAGTGATGCTTCAATGTTTAACAGCGGAGTGTTTATATGTAGAGATAGATCACTGCACAGCTTTCGGGCCGACAGCACCCGCCACATGACTCCAACCAGTTTGTTAGCGGAATATTTGTATGTAGAGATTGTTGGACATAAGGTTAGCTGACACTTGTCTGCCGAAGAATCTTGGAGAGCTCAAAAACTTCAGCACTCGTCGCCTGCTTTAGCTATGCAAGTAGCGGGTGGTCTAGTAAATACCCGTGTCTGTGTTAAGCTGCAGCCACAGATCAAGGTGCAACCTTGCAGCAAATGTTTGAGACGAGCAAGATGCATGTAACAGTCAGACGCAGGTCAAAACAACAGATACGCTACAGACAGTGCAGTACAGTACAACCCGTATTGTGTTCCACCTCGCTGTGCTTTGTGACAGCTTGAGGTGCGGGGCCTATGGCACTTTTTGCTATGGCATATTATGAATTGTAATAAAATGAACTGCAATAATAAGACAGAGCAGCGGCAGCTCTTACACAATACAGAGGACAGAGGCTGAAAGGCTTAACATGTACCCTCTCAGACCTGGGGTGGCATCACCTCATAAGACACATTCTCAGTACTGTAAATCCCCGGGCCTATAGCACTTTGCTACAGCAAATCATGGAATAAAATAAACAGATCTTGATAGGCATAGCCTCAGCAGCCCACATCATAGACAGTATGTTGAGTGCAGGATACACCAGCGGTCTCTCTTGCAATAAAAAGATCATGACGAGGGTAAATACACTGGATACGTCTTATACCAATTACGACTGCCTCGGAGGCCTAATCCCACAACAGAGCTGATGGATATCCTTGCATCCCTGCAATTCAACTGCTGCTTCAACTCTCAAGGCTGGAGGTTTTCATTGCTGCCTTACAAGCATTGTAAGAACTTGTCCTTATTACATTTCATGATATGCCATAGCAAAAAAGTGCCATAGGCCCCGCACCTCAAACTTGTCCTTAGACACTCAGCTTACTTGGCACCAGCCCAGGCTCACCTCGCTCGACTACATCTCCTAAGAACAGCTTGGTGATGGCATTGAGTGCAATGATCACCTTCTCATTGGACTTCTGGCCAGTCAGCTCTTCAATTAGCTGAGGACAGGCACAGCAACAGCAATGGCTTCAGTCGTAGTGCTGACATGGTGCATCTTCATCCTCACAGCAGACAGGGATCTCCACGATATCAGCTGAACTGGAGGCACATGCTTATGTGTCCACATTGTTTGCTTTTGCATGTAATATATCTCTGTCCCATTGCCGTTCCATTGATGTTATGCCATGCCAAGCTGATTCTGAAACCAATCCTGTAACTTTACATATGAAACTGCCAAGGAACACCACTTGAGAAGCAGTGAAGGGGCCCCCTTTGATCAAGCTGCTGCTGATTAGGAAGATCCTGGTTTTGGCTTGCCCAGGGATTCCAGTATTTGGCATGTGTGTCGCAGCACACCACTGAACATGCAAGGTAACATCATTGCTTGCTGCTCCCAAAGACTGTACTGCACCACAGGGGCGCACCTTTTTCATCCTGGCTTTAGGCAAGGTGGAGCGACGGTACTCCTCATATCTGTTGCGCTGCAGCTCAGTCATAGCATCAAACTTAGCCCTGCAGGGACCCAGGGGCAGAAGATCAGATGAGTACTTGTATTCTGTAGCATTGCTAGCCATGCTTCTGCCCCAATGCAAGAGATAGATGTCTTAAAGCAAACAGCTTTACATGTATAGATCAAACCTGCCCGGTTCTGGCTACTCATGGCCCCCTGATTTGATATGATCAGAAATGTTTATGCAACACTCTCACTTCATGAGGTCTACATCTGGCATTTGCCCTTGGGGTTGCTCTTCCTCCTCTTCTGGTGGCTCGTCTGCTTGAGTATTTTGCCATGTGCCATCATCATCATCGTCGTCATCATCCCCATAACCTTGCCCATATTCTCCATCGTCGTCTTGGGATGCAGGGGTCTGCCTGCGTTGCTTCTTTGCGGGTGGTTGCTCATCATCCTCGGAAAACAAGCCGTAGAAGCCATCATCTTCACCGCCCCCAGTTTCTTGCTGAATGCCTGTCGTACCATAGTCAAGTCCACCCAGGCCATCATCCTGGGGTCCCGTTGAGTAAGAGACGAATGCTTCAGGCTGCTCCATGGCTGCCTTGGACCCAGGCCAGAAGCAATCAAACTACCATAAGGCAGCCCCAGACCAATGCAACGTACAACGGTCTAACAGGTCTAGCATCTCTCAATAAAGGAGGCCCCAGAGGCTGGTCGAGGAAGTCTCGAGGCTAAAATGGCGCATGTCACACCAGCACAGGAAACACAGGAAGCAAACATGCACATGATCTAAACATCCTGCCCTAAAGATGCAGACAGGTGCTGGCCTGAACAGGCGGAAGACACATTGCTCAAAAGAACCCACCTACTGGAGGTGCACGTGTATTGCCCTCTGCTCCGGTGCCGTCAACCGTGGATCAATTTAGTTGATCACTGAACCTGTCTCTTTAATAATAGAACGGATACTCTTCTTGTCGCTTACTTTAGTCCTCAACTAAGTGTATCCAGCTTGTACAGTTGAACGTGGCGTCTTGCGTGCATTTAAGCTCGCCTGGCTGGCAGCACGCGTCTTGCCCATGAACAGAAGGAATTTCACCGGTCAGACAATGCTTAATCTTGAAAGAATATACGATTACCTCCACAACACCCCACCCTGCTCCTGAAGAGAGAGATCAGGTCAACACACATTACATGCACCACTACAAGATCATGTTGATAAGCTTAATGGCTCCCATATAGAGCCAGGCGACGCACCAGCTGTTAACTGCATGGCACTGCACCTCCCAAACACGTTTAATTTTGCCTAAACCTGTGCCCTGCAAAAACAACGCAACACCTAGAGCACATGCTTTGCATACCCACAGGCTCATGGCCTGTTGATCCGCACTGGCCCTGGTTCCTCGGGACTCTTCCCAGTCTGTCGCATTATCTCTGCAATTCAGCCATCACAATAGGGTGACAGCACCGAGCCCTCTCCTGCTCACAACCACCTTATACAGAGCCCTTCTTCCCTCCATCCACCTAGTTGGCGCCATAGCTGCTGGCTGCTGCTGCACAAGCTGCTACTGCCACAAAGCTCTTGCTGCCATAGCAGTACGACTGCCTTGATGCGCTGCTCTAAAGCAAGGCAATACACTTACTCGCCACCGCCAAACTTCTTCCCGAACATGATCAACTGCAGCTGGTCATAGCCAGACAGCACCCCAGCACCAGCCACAGCACGCAGGATGTTGGCACCTGCACCCTTGAACAGGGACTTGGCGCCCTCATTCTTCAGGACCTGACTGAAGCAGTCAATGGAGCTCTTGTACTTGACAGCCTGGCCAGAGGTCATCATCATCCGCCTACGCACTGTGTCAATGGGATAGGAGGCCAGCCCAGCACCAATGGTGATGGCCCAACCCAGCAGGAAGGAGGCCAGGAAAGAGTCCTGCAAAAGTAGAAGCAGCATTACACAACCATATCACCTGCTACTTGAGTGCCATTGGACAAATCCTTATGAAATGTCCCAATGTGTTGAGTAATGCATAAGGCCCCAAAGACCCTCCTGATCATAGCAAACAGCCCCGCCATGTCCCAGTGTATGCTCTCTGTGCACAGCTAAGGTGCCTGATGCACAATCACAGAGCGACAGAGCCTAAACAAACATTTCTTTCCGCATAGTCTGGGGGACACTGTCAGCTGTGCCAATGTACAGGTATCAGGGCCTCCATCCTCTCCTGCTGTATGCTACCTTTCAAAATGGCCAGCAAATGGGTATAGCTACTGCTGGCTGCTGCGACTGGGTAGCAGCCATTGGGCACCTCGCTATCAGCTTAAGACGGTTGCAGCATCAGACAGTGTAAAGATTGCGGCTGAATGCATGTGCCAAGTCAATATACTTGTCCAGTACCCATACTCACACCAAGACCTCTCACATGACGATTTATCTCCCAGTTGACCTTCCAATGACTGCCCACCTAGCATTCTCACCCTCGCTGTCCACAGACCCCAACCCCCCACATTGGCAGTGTCTGACAAGCAACTCTCAAATTTGAAAACTACCTTGCAGCACTGCTCCCATCACAGTAAAGCAACTAAAATTAACCCAGTAAACTAAATACCAGGCTGCCCCATGGACTCTGCCACACCCTATGGCCCAACAACCCCTAGGTACCTCATCCTTGCTGAAACTTGCTTGTATGCATTTAGCCCACGTTAAGCTGCAAAGTTCCATCAGACCAGAGAGACTGCAGCTGTCAGTACTTCTGAGTAGTATCTCAGCGCCAGAGATTGGTGCCTGGAAAACCAGCTGCACCTTCAGATGCACTTGCACCCCCATCAGTCGGACCTATGGATTGTTCAATCCCATTCAACCCCCTTTTGGCCCCCTTTCCCACCCCTAGCATACCCACTCACCGCCAAGTCGCCAGTCAGCACCACAGGCTTGAGGGAGTCATACATACCGAAGTACAGACCACGGTACACAATGATACCCACGCAGCTGATGGTGAAGCCACGGTACAGGCCAGCAACGCCATCAGATTTCAGCGTCTGCTTGTACACGTCTACCAGGCCACTGTACTGGCGAGAGCCGCCCTTTTTAGCTGACTTGTTGTCATTGGCCAAGCGGGTACGGGCATAATCCAGGGAGTACACAAAGGCCAGGGAGGAGGCACCAGCAGCACCACCGGAAGCCATGTTGCCTGCAGAACAGCGAGCCAGGGTTTGTGGACGTTTGCAATCTGTAAAGGATATGCACCTGGACAGCACAGTGAGTGCCCTTCATGTGTGGCTGTGTGGCCTTTCGGCACTGTAAAGTCCATGGGGGCTGTTGCAACAAACTAAAACTTCAGATAATACCCCATACATGCAGCCTCATGCAATCTTGTGATAAGCACGCCATGCACAGCAAGATGCACTTCCAGGCCATGTGCAGTTGGGCAAGCAGCACTGCATATGCTTGTAGACCGGTGCAGCAACAACCGCAGCGAGCCATGTGTTCATATTAGAGACCAAAAAGACACACAAAGGGAACTTGAAACCCTCTGCCACAGTCTTTGACTCAACACCCCGATCGAACCAACCGCAACCGCCGGTCCCGACCGCCTTAAGACAGTCCACCAAGTACTGCTAGAAGTTAAACATGCACTATAGAAGACAGCTATTGCTACGGCATAAAGATCACTGCATGTTCTCGCCATGTTCTCGCCCACGACTGCTCAGAATCAGGGCGCGTGACAGTCGTGACGTGCTGGTGAGACATAGCGATGCCTCAGCACAACCCTAAAGCACGTCTGCTGCGTACCTGCAAACCACCACCAGTAGCCATCACGCTCCTTGTTGAAGCCCAAGGTACGCTTGAAGTAATCCTTGAAGGCAAAGTTCAGAGCCTGAGTGGGGAAGTACCTGATCACGTTGGCCGTGTTACCACGCCACAATGACCCGAAGCCTTCCTCTTTCACGACGCGACCGAAGCAGTCACCAATGCCCTTGTATGGCTCAGACAAACGCCCCTGCTTGATCATTTCATCCTGATTCTGGATGAGCAGCTTCACACGCTCGATGGGGGCTGCAGCGGTCTTAGAGACAGCTGCGGAAACGCCTCCCATGAGGAAGTCCTGCAAACCACTAGATATCAGCTCCAGAACTCGCGGACGTTCACTGCTAACAGACGGTGAGCTGACACCTACCACTGCGAAGTTTTTATCCTGCTTCTTCGCCATGGTTGCTGGCGCCAAGGGCGGTTGCACAAAAGCAGAACAAGGGTTGCAGCTGCCGGCTGCACTAGAGAACGTTTCTAAGGGCCTCAGCAGCTGTGCATGCTTCCTAAGGTAAAGAGCCTGCTTGGCAGCCGCAAGGCTTATGTCAGTTTGCGTCAAGTGAGAGTCAGAGCAGCCGTGTCGGCAGCCCGAGCGGCGATCTCTACTGGACCCTCCAGGGCTTAAGGATGGTGCCCCCGGATCCTCCTACATACCTGGGCACTGTCAACCGACTTTATGCAGTACACGCCGTTTCATCCGGCTGTGCACATTTAAGTTTTCCATGACTAGCAAGTCCACTGATCTTCAGGCGCCATGTGAGATGGGCTCTGGACCTCCTTTTGCCTGTGGCCGCGGGCAGGGTAACAATCACTTGTGCTAACACTTCTTGCAATATCACGAACTCCTTGTGTTTGGATGCGCGCCTTCTGAGTGGCTATATGAGATGAGCCTCTTGGTCACATTCCCATAACCTTTTAACCAGTCGAGATTGGATCATGACCAGTCAGTGGCATCAATAAGCCCCGTTTCTTGAGCGTCCATTGACCCAAAGTAACCTTAAGCAACGGAGCCAGGTATAGAGGACAGGGCAAGCCAGGTATAGAGGACAGGGGAAGCCAGGTATAGTGTACAGGACAAGCCAAACCCCAGTCTGATCCTGCCCATTGATTGATTGAGGGTACTGCCCTGGGGCCTACTTGATGATATCTGCTAGCCTTTGTGCTCTATGTAGCCTTTAGTGCACTGTACCCTGCCAAAGCAATCCGACCAGCTTCTGCAAGGTGAAGGCAGCAGTGGCTAGAGATTAGGGTAAAGCCAGTAGGCTAGAGCTGTACACACCTGCACCCTTGAGAGCCGAAGCCACACTCTTCTGCAAAGTCAGCTGGTCACTTATACTCCGATGACAAACCATGCATCCTTTTAAATGCCTGGTAGAACAGAGAAATGACATTTCTGAGAATAGAATCTGGGACTGTGCTGAGACGTTCAGCTTGAAGGGAGCGCATGCTGTCACTTGCCAGCTGCTTTCAAGACCAAAGGTGTTATCCCACTGATGAGGTGGAACATGAGGAGGTTAAATTCACGAGCATGCGCCATGTCATCAACCCTTCACCGAAGCCCTCGCAGGTTGGTTGAAGGTCATCACACCAGAGGAGAATGCGGGCAAAGTTAGGCAGGTTCATTTGTTAAGCAATGTTGAACTGCAAAAGGGCAGGATGCAATGACAAGAAGCAAAGTGCAAGCACCATCCCTAAGCTGAATCTCGTCCTGAGAGCTGACCAGTGAGCTGGAAACAGCTTGCAAGTGTGCTGAATAGAACCCAAAGAGCTTGACTGGATGTCATGCAGGTTAAGCAGAACAGCAAGTGTGATGGTCTAGGAGAGGGACCAAACATCCACCTGTTCAAAGCATGAGTGGCCAGGAAGACTCTGCAGTGCCTTTCAGAGCTGAAGTTTACTATCCCTGTCTGTATATATTGGTACCCAAGCATTGAAACTTTTATATCACTCGGTGAGGAATAAGTTTGTTGCCAACAGCTGGCAGACCAGGAAAGCCCAGGAGAAAAATGTCCAGTCAGGAGCCCCGGGCTTGTGACAGGGCATCTGGGTAGCAGGACTCTTTACCCAGGGTTGTTGTGGCGCCTGCACTTGCTCACATGCCCGGGTGTGCCATACAATTTCAGAATACTGAAGGGTCCCAGCAAACCGGGGCCCCAGTAAGAGCAGTGCTACCTACTATGGGCATGTGTGCTCCTTTATGGGTTCTCTGTTCCAAGCAGAAAGAAGCATTACATTTTTGCCTGCCAGGCCCAAATGTACATTTTGTTAACCACATGTCTGCACCCACCGGGGTCAAGCCCCATATCCCTAATCATCTAAAAAGGAAACACCACAGAAATGGCAAAAGGACCAACACAAAATCAGTAGCTACACACTCTATTAGGAGTTCAAGCCATTGGGGATCAACCATTAGCTTGCACTTCTATAAGCTCTTCGAAGTCTGATGCATCCTCAGATTCTGAATCAAACAGATCCAGAATCTGAGGACAGACCAGAATATCATACATCATATGACCCAACAGCCAGCAAGCCTGTTTACCAAGCATCATTAAGAGGCTGCAGATAGAGTCTCCAGCAGCGGCTGACTTCCTGATGGACTGAGTTCATGTCTACTGTAATGCTTGTTACCAACTATTGCTTGCACCCGGGCTTACAAGCCCTCCTTGCTTTCTTAAGTAGGAGGGAGGCTCTTACCCCCATTGGGGCAGTGGAGGTTTTGGGTGATTTTGACCTAGCTGCTGGACCTCATGTTTAGGCATGCATATATTGTCATACATGTCGAAGTTTACCCGTATTCTGTTCCACCTCGCTGCTCTTTGTGACAGCTTGAGGTGCGGGGCCTATGGCACTTATTGCTATGGCATATCATGAAATGTAATAATACTGTAATGCTTATATCTGGAGGGATCTGTCCGCAAGTTTTGGCACCGTGATCCAATCTGTGACGATTGTCTGGATAACACCGTCATGGCGATAAGCTGTCTGATAAGTCCTTCTGATTCCAGGTCTGGGACCCAAACGCTAGACAGTATGCAGCCCTAGCATCCCTTTGCGGTTGCCACACCTTCAATGTTTGTTATGTTATGGTTGTGTAGTTCCCCTAGGAAGGCCGAGCCTACTCTACTGACTGTACTGTGCTGGGCAGATTCCATTGTCACAGGATTTACCAGGATTCCACCCATGCCTAGTAGAAATGACAAAAGAAGCAGCTGAAACAATACGTCCAGGTGACCAAGTGCACAGCAGAGATATATCAGTCCCAAGGTGGCATGGTGGCATGGTGGCAATAGAGGTGGTACAATCCCCCTTGACTGCCTATCGTTTACAGTGCGGGTAGGTCGGGTCCAGACAGCTGCCAAAGGTGGTACAACACCCAATGGTTTGTGTCAGAGGTCCAGGTAGTTTGGTTGGTTGTGTGTTTGGTTTGTTATCAGGAGCCTGGAGGGCAAGGGCTTCGAAAACGGGTAAAGCTATCAGTCGCTTGTGAGGCCAGATAGCCGCTTCCATCCAGTCTCAAAGTGCAGCTCAGCTGAGCTGTACATTCTTGTCTGGACCCGACTACAAGAAGAAAATGGCACGCGAACCGTAGTCACCCGTTTGACATGCGCTTTCACATTCAGCTTAAAAATGCATGAAGCAAGGTGGAGATCCAGTCTACAAGCCGACTTGTCACAATGTGGAATGGCTGGGGACCATTAGCGTGTTTGCAAGAGCGGTCTGAAGTCACCAGAGTGCCGAAGCCGGGTGCGAACGTCATAGAATTGAGCCCAAGGGGCAGCTTCTCCGTCCGATCTGCTAGTAGCGGACAATGCGCAAGTCGTGGCACGTGACAGAGCGTGCTGTAAGGAAAGCTTAGCATGTGTTGATAATGTCACGTACCACTAAGTTTTTGTTTCCTGGACATGCTTGAAATATGGGGTACATTCTTATGCCTCCCTTGAGTGGGAAGGGCAGCCCCAGCACCCATCCAGCGTCGTGTCGAAAGAGACGAAAACTGAATCCAGATGGAGAGCTGGGGCCATGCTGTATCGACATGCCAGGTGCTGGAGGGGTCAAGTTCGGCCAAACGGGCACCTCGGTGTCTTCGAGCTTCAGCGTTCTCACCACGATGAGAAAGCAGGCTAGAAGGCTCTGTGGGACAACTGGGACGAAGGAAACGCCTGCCTCTGGCTCTTTGGCCGAGTCGAGCAGTCACATGGAGCCGTTCGCAGGCAACAATTGCGCTTCTCGTTCTCATCCTGGTGCCCAGCAACTGTCCTGCCGCCCGCCAATGCATGCCACGTCAGGCGCCTTCGGTCGCTTGGGCTCCGAGGCAGCAGCGGAGGGACTTGTTGAGCCTTTCGCATGTGCCAAGCAGAACACTACAAGCTCGCAGCCTGGCATGAAGGAGGCATTCAACGTTTCAGCATCTCTTACGCCCCCTTGTCTCCCTCTGGTGTCGGCCACTGCGCCGGTGGAGGCCCCATGCAGCTCTCCTGGCAGCCTAGCTAGCAGCAGCAGCAGCAACTGTAGCATTACTGGCAGCAAGGGCTGCTCCCGTTGCCTGCCGGTATCTAAATTGCGAGCCCAGCTGCACCCTAAGCCCCCTCCCTCTCTAGTCAAGGGCTGCAGACGGAAAGTTGACCACCTGCACTTCAGCGCCGGAATCCCCACTCCAGCAGCCCTCTGCCATCCCCCTGCGCCCATCAGCTGCAAAGCAAGGTCATCTTCCCAAAAGCAAAACTGCTTGGCAGGGCAGAGCTATGCATCCCAGGCTTTAGGTAGCAACCTTTCAGCAACAGTAACTACTGCACCACCCGCAATACGAGGAGCTGCAAGCAAGCCAGCGACTCGACGCAACCTAGCATCAACTAAACCAGGAGCAGCAGGAGCGAGTCTGCATTGTACTCCCCACCCTGAAACCTTAGCAGCAGCAGCAGCAGCAGGGGCAGTAGAAGGTGCAGCAGCAGGGGCTGTAGCACCACTTCCAGCAGCAGCAGCAGTAGCAGTAGCAGACGAAGGCAGTGAAGTAACAGTTACTCCAGTGGAGGTCACTGGGTGTGACTTGGATGTCGCAGAGGACGATTATGATGATGCTGATGATGAAGAAGAGCTGCAGGAGGTGCCTGGGAGTACCACACAACCAACAGCAGCAGCAGCAGCAGCAGCAGGAGGAGGAGGAAGAGGAAGAGTAAATGGCGCACCACACTTCTCTGCTGCTGCTGCTGCTGCTGCTGGGCAACCGAGGCAGGGGAAGGAGCAGCAGCAGCATGAAGGGCAAGAGCAGCAGCAGCAGCTGGGGGTCTATCAGGAGGAGCGTAAGGTGCAGCAGCAGGTAGAGACTTGTGGGGAGGAGCAGCAGGCGGCTTCTGCGAAGGCAGCACAGCTGCTGTATCTGCAATGGCAGCAGGGAGAGGAGTCATGGCAGCGAGATAAGGAGGTCAAGCAGCAGCAGCAGCAGTGGGAGGAGTTGACGACGGGACCGTTGCAGCAGCAACAGCAGCGGGAGGGGTTGTCACAACAGCAGCAGCGCCAGGGGGAGGGGCCCTTGCATGGGCCGCCGCCATTGCAGCGGCAGCAGCAACAGCACTGGCAGGTGCTGAACCAGCTGGAGGGAAAGCAGCTCCGGGGGCCGTTGGCATTGCCACGGCCCACAGAGCATCGGCAGCAGGGGCAAGGAACTCAGGGTGTATTGCAGCGGCTGTTAGCCATGCAGCAGCATCCATCTCAACAGCAGCAGCCGTCTCAGCAGCAGTCTCAGCAGGTGGGAAATGGTGTAGGGTATGGGGTCCCATGGCAAGGAGTTGTGAAGGTGGAGGGGAGGGCAGGGGAGGCCTGGTTGCAGGGGCTGGCCTGTTTGAATGCTCAAGTATGGAACGAAAGGACCATGTCATGTAAGGAGAGTGATAGCGTGTACATGGAGATGCTGCAGGCGAGGAAGCAGCAGCTGCTGCAGCAATCAAAGCAGATGGGACCACTGCTGGTGCAGCAGCAGCAACAGCAGCAGCAACAGCCAGGGTGGTCTTGGCAGACAGCGCAGGAGCAGCAGCAACACCAGCAGGGAGCGCAGCAGCAGCAGCAGCAGGGAGCGCAGCAGCAGGAGGAGGTGGCAAAGCAGCACATGCAATCGGTGCCCCTGCAACAGCCGCCATTGCAATCGGGGTTGGGATCTGCTCGGCACTCCCATAAACAGCAGGGGGTGGAGAGGCCACTGGCCCCTCCTGCCCAGGGTTTGCATGTGCAGCGGAAGTCGCGGGTATGTCTGCCTAAGGAAGCTGAGGCAGCCTTGGTGAGCTTGATAGTGAGGATCAGGAGATGCCTTAGCGAGATGCCTGCATCCCTTACAGCAGAAGAAGAGCAGATGGTGCATTCGGCAATACACAAGCACAATAAGGCAGTACTGGCGCTGCAAACCGTAAAGACCTTACAGCAGCAGTCGGCTAGGAGCAGCAGCAGGGGAACAGGGGCTGAGGGGCAGGTGTTACGGTGCGGTGGGGGTGGTCGGCTAGAGGGGGAGCAGCGGGAGGTGGGAGGTATGGCGGATCGTGGAGATCAGGGGTGGGAGATACAACCAGCAGCAGCGGAAGAGGTCAGGGGGGCGTCAGCGGCGATGCTGGCGGTTATGATGAGGGGGCATTCAGCACTAGAAGCAGCAGCAGGGGCAGGAGGAGTAGGAATGCAGGGAGGTGCAGGAGGAGGGGCTTGGGCTACCAGAGCAGATGGCTGGCAGCAAGTGGCGGTTGAGGGAGCAGCAGCAGGGGCTGGGGGAGTATCTGGGGCAGGATTGGGTGCTGTGTTGAGCAATGGCGGCAGGCAAGCTATTGGGGAGGGGTTATGGCTGGCGAATGGGAGTGGGCTTGGACATGAGCAACAGCACCAGCACCAGGAGCAGCAGCAGGAGCAGCGCGAAAGGAAGCTGTGTTTGCAGAAACTACAGCAGCAGCCCCAGCAACAGAATTTGGTGTTGCAGAGGCTTCAGCAGCAGCAGCAGCAGCAGAAGCAAGAGCAGCATTCGTTTCTAACCTCACAGTGGCATTTCAATGGACATGCTGTGGACCGTCTGCAGAGGGCTGGCTCTGCCTCAGGGATGTATGGGAGTGGCAGTCTCTCACAGCAACAAGAACACCTGCAACCAGCAGCAGCAGCGGCAGCGCCAGTAGCAGGTGCAGGGCAGAAGCGGAGCTTGCAACTTTGCGGTAGCGGTGACTTCACACCAGACGAGGGTGAAGTAGGTGTGAAGCGAGCTTGTTTTGGTATAAGGGCGGAGGAGAAGGAACGATTGTATGTGCAAACTGCTGCTGTAGGGGTAGCGGTAATGGCAGGAGGTAGGACTCCAGGTCTAGGACATGTGGGTATAGCCGTTGAGCATGGTGCTGCTGCTGGTGCTGGGCTGCAGCAACAACAACAGCAGCAGCCCCAGCAACAACCGCACCAGCATCAGCAGCAGCAGCATCAACAGCAGCAGCAGCGGTACAATATTGGACGCCAGCAGCAGCAGGACCACCAGCAGCCATTCTCACAGCAGCATCTGCAGAGTGAAAGCTATCTTGAAGATGGTGTGCGTGTGAGGCCTCAGCAGTTCAGCCAGCAGTTGCTGAACCAGATCAGCAGGCTATCACCAGAGCATAGGCAGCGTTTGCTAGCTGCTGTGCTCAAGAAGAGGGACCACTTAATCATGCAGCAGCAGGGGGGGCAGCAGCAGCAGCAGGAAGAGGGGGAGCAGGTTGGTGTGCTGCTGCAGCAGCAGCAAGAGGACGTAGGGCAACTCCATGTGTCGTTGCAGCAGCAGAAGCGGGGGCACACGAAGCAGAATCAGCAGGAGAGGGTGGTGCATACAGCAGCAGCAGAAGGCGCAGGATTGCTAGGAAGAGCAGCAGCAGTGGAAGCAGCAGTGGATCTAGGGCCAGGGGGGTTAGCGGCAGCAGCAGGGGAGTTACCAGTTAGCACTGACAGCAGCAAGAAGAGCAGTGTAACTTGGCAGGGAGGGGTGGGTCCAGTGGGAGGGGTTGGAGTGAAGGCGCATAAAGTCAAGCAGCAGCAGTGGAAGCATATTGGGCGGCAGCAGCAGAAGGGTTGTGGACAAGCACCCAGTGTCCCTGCAAGTGATGAAGTGAAGCTGCGAGAGGGAGCAGCTCTAATGGCAAAGCAGCATTTAGGCGTGGAGCCTGGAGAAGGTGCAGGAGGGGGAGCAGCAGCTGGGGAAGGTGCACTTGCTCTAGACTCTAGAGCAGCTGCCTGTCGGACCTGTGAGCAGTATAGTTCAGCAGAAGGACAGGAAGGTGCATTGGTGGGACTTGCAGCTCCAGTTTTGAAGCGGAAGGGAGCTGTGGCGGCTGCTGGTGCTGCACGGAAGAAGGGATTCCGTGGGGGAGGCAGGGCTGGGGCGACCGTGGCGGCAAGGGGAGCTGATCTGGAGCCGCTGCAGCAGCAACAGCAGAAGGGGGTATTGCTTGATGGGGGTGAAGCTCAGGGTGGGGTGATCGCAGGCAGGGCCGGTGGACGGGGCCGAGGGAGAGGGCGGGGCAGAGGCGGCAGGGGGGGACGCAGCAGCAGAAGCCGTGGTCGGGGTGGTAAAGGTATCTCTGTCGCGGATAAGTTTGGGGCGGACCCGTTTACATCGCTGCCGTCGATCCACCAGGCGCATAAGGTTGCACTGTCCCGTCTTGGGCGGTTTGTGGTGCGGCGGTCGGGTATTGCTCAGATGGGGTTGTATACGACTGAAGATATCCCTCGTGGAGAGATGTTGGTGGAGTATGCGGGGGAGGTGGTGAGGCAGAGCGTTGCGGATTTACGGGAGAAGAAGTACCAGCAGGCGGGGCTTGGGAACTACTTGTTTACGATCAATAGGGAGTATGTGGTGGATGCTACGATGTGTGGGAATATCAGTCGGTTTATTAACCACTCCTGCAGGTGAGGGAACGGATGAAAGGTCTTTGGTGGGGGGGGGGAGGGGAAGTCACGCTCTATATATTAACTAATCTGCAGGTACTGAGGGAATGAGGGAATGAGGGGAGGGAGGTTGGGGGGACGGAGGGGAGGGGCGGCGAGCAAGGGGAAACAGAATGAGAGATAAGAAGGGGGGGGAGCAGCGGATAGGGGTTTGTCCCCAAGGGGCATGGCTGGAGGGGACAGGGGAGAGTTGCAAGAGAAGTGGGGATGGCCCAAAAAAACAACCATATCAACAGGGTGGACCTCGGCTGCCTGAAAAACCATATCATTAATTTCCTGGGTGACAGGATGGGGAGATTGCAGGCTGCTTGGTTAGTTGGCACAGTGATGTGTTGAGTAATGCATTATGCCCCAAGGGTCCTCCCAACCGTAGCAAAGAGTCCCGTGGCTCACCTCCTGTGCCTTCGACGCTAACCGCTAGACACCAGCCTCGCGTTCACTCCAGCTCAAAATCCAGCCCGTAGCCAAATCTTACAAGCTAAATCTATACACGTACAGCTACTATCTAGAAGCTAAGCATTGTGGTGTGGTGTGTGTACCCTGTACCTGTACCCTGTACCTGTAGCCAATTTCCAGGTGGTGCTAGTGTGGAGCTATTTACCTTTAGTGAACTTTTCAAGAGGGGTCATATATGACTACAGAAGTAAAGGTCTCATTATCTAAATTCAATTTTTCATAAACATTATCAGAGTTTTCCCCCGGTTCAAAGTATTTTGTTGCATTGTAAATCTGCTCAATTTTAACCCCATGTAGCTGCTGCTAGGGGTTGCTGCACCCATGGAATCTTGAGGGTTGACCAAGGTTGACCATGCTCATGCGTGGTGAGTCCCGCACCTCTTGACTGCTGCTGTTCTGCGCTTCCTTGTGCCTTGCAGCCCCAACTGCCATGCCAAGGTGTACAAGGTGAACAACCGCCACTGCGTGTACCTCATTGCTGCAAGGGACATCGGCGCTGGAGAGGAGATCACGTGAGTAGCATGCGGGGCAAATAATTCTGCATTCTTGGTTGTAACAGGACCTGGGCTGGTGAATTCTGGTATTTGTATCGAAGGTTGTAACTTTTAACCTGGGCTGGTGAATTCTGCATTCTATGTTGTATTAATATCCTAGGAAGCTCCTGCACAATTGTTGGGTGCTCAATCAGGTGCAAGCAGCACTTGAGCCAGCTAGCGTGTGCTTTAAAGGAGTTGTTTTTGGGTAGCATGAGCTGTTGTGTCTGGCTGTCTTGGGCGTCATGGTGCAGTTGTGGGGTGGACCACCTTCCTATTTGTGGCAGACTTGTGGCCTCAGCTATCTGGGAACATGCCATGTGCATTCTTGGAATGTTTTGAACAGTGTAAGCTAAGGACTACGATGCCAGCTGTGTGTTACCATATTTATGATCTGACTGCGGCCAGTCTTCTGCACATATTCTCCACCTCGCTGCTTATGTGACAGCTTGAGCAATATTGGTCTGGCATTCCATGGACTTATATGTTTTCCGTGCTAGTGGCCATATCTGTACAGACTACCACCGTACTTCGCTGTGCTGCTGCGCAGCAGTTCTAGCAGTAGCATGCTGTAGTACATAGAATGCTGTCTCTGCATGGCTGCATGCGGCATTCTGCACACAACAGGGCAGCATTCACAACCCAGTCTGCGATGTGCCTCCCTCCTCCTGACATGCCTTACAGACACACCCTCCTTTGCATTTAGAGTGATGTATTTTCATGGCAATATGCGGACGTGCTGTCCGGCACCAATAGGGCCCAGCAGGGCAAGCGTCCAACGGACGTGTAAGCCCCGGAGCGAGCGCAAGGCTGCATTAGGAGGGAAAGGGGAAGCCCAGCAGGCCAAGCGTTATGTGGGCGTGTAACCCCCAAGCACTAACAACCCAATCTGCTGTGCCTTCCTTCTGCTGGTCTAGGTATGACTACAAGTTCCACAATCCTGTGCTGGACCGTAATGCTGCTAACCCCTTGGAGCTAGCTGCCAAGATGGGGGTGGAGCTGGTGCTGTGCAGCTGCGGCAGTAAGAAGTGCAGGAAGTACTTGTGACCCCTATGCTACAGCTTACCGCTGCTGCTGGTAGGGAAGGGGGTGGGCAGGACGCAGGTCAGAGCGGCAGTATGAAGTGCAGGAAGTACTAGCGACCCTGTGCTACAGCGGCTCTCTGCTGCTGGTAACGGGGGCAGCAGGAGGTTAGGTGGGGACCTGCTGCTGCTTCTGTTGTCACGATTGGGGTGGAGCTGGTGCTGTGCAGCTGCGGGAGTAGGAGTGCAGGAAGTACTTGTTAGGGTTTAGGGTTTAGGGTTAGCGAGGGCGGGAGGATGCAGGAGGCAGGGCAGGAAGTGCCAGTGGCCCTGTGCTACAGTGTACTGCTGCTGCTGGTGGTGGTGTTGTGAACCTGCTACTGCTTCCATCACCAGGAAAAGGTGGGCAGTAGGTGTGCAAGATGTACTTGTGACCCGCTTGTGTGCTGCAGCAACCTCCTACTGCTGGTAGTGGCAGCACATGATGGCAGCAACAGGCCTGTGGGGATGAGCCCCTGCTTGTGTAGCTGTGGGCAGTACTAGTGCAGGCCGTGTTTATTACCCTACGCTACAGCAGCTCTCTGCTGCTGGTGGAGTGGGGGCAGCAAAAGGCAGGTGGGGATGAGCTCCTGCTTGTGTAGCCAGGATGGGGGTGGAGGTGGTGCTGTGCAGCTGTGGGCAGTACTAGTGCAGGCCGTACGTGTGACCCCTATGCTATAGCAGCTTTCTGCTGTTGGTGGAGGGGTGAGGGGCCTGCTACCGGTTGTGCCGCTAAGGTTGGGGTGGAGCTGGTGCTGTGCAGCTGGATTTGTAAGAGGTCTGTGCAAGACGGAATTGTCACCTCTATGCTGCAACTGGTGGTTGCATCAAACCATGGCAGGATTCAATCATAGACGTGCCCCTGTCTGCCTTGCACCAGCTGTCCGTTGGGCTTGTCCTGGTGGTGGCAATAAAATGAATCTTTCCATGTGGAAGTGCTGCTGGGCTTGTATGCTGGCGCAGCCATGGGAAGCAGTGCAGTTAGAGCAAGTGATATGCAGTAGGAGCAATGGGCAGTGGGTTGAACAGGAGCTGTAGGGGAACTTCGACCTACCTGCTGGTGTTTTGACCTAAACCCAATGAGTTGATGCAGCTGAGGAGGGGGCTTAGTTTACTCAAGGGACAGTTGCAAAATTTGGAGGCTGCTGTCTTTCACGTGTTTGGTAACAGACAGTTGTTTTTAGAGCAGGACATGCAGCATGGTTGACTCCTGTGTAGTGCTCTGTGCATTTGGTTGGGATTACGCATGTCAAGGAGGTATGGGATGAGTTGTATCATTTCTCCACCCTGCCTGGCCTCTTGTCGACGGTGCACTACTTTTGAGCAAAGGAGGAGCCCGCCCCCAGGCGGTTGGCTGACTTTTGTGCGCCCACTGTGCCAGCTCCTTGGGGACCCAAGCCCCAGGCTTTGCATGATTGCAGGGCAGCACGGGTTTTGTTGTAGGGGAAGAGTTGTAGGTGCATGTTAAGGGAAAAGCTTCCCAAGGGTTATGCTGGTTTTATGGTCGGGTAACTGTGCTCTGCACTGCAGCCTTCACATCAGCATGCATTCAATGGGCGTGCTGGGGATGCATGTGCACGTGGTGATTTACAGATCCGATGGCGTAGCTGGCATACATTATACATCAGCTGGTCATAGAAGGGTCGGTGTCTGTTACCTATCCTGCCACTTTTGCTGCCGTGCCATTGTCTGGACAATGATGTTGTGTTATTGCATTGGGGCATGTAAAGGGACACGCCATTTGTGGCGTACATTTAGGGAAATTGGCATTGATACTGAGCGAGGACCATGGCACATTGGTGTCGTCAGTTGTTACTGCTGCAAGAGTTATGGGTTGTTCCAGCCTCGTACATATGGCTGCAGACATGTGATGACCGCCCTGACAGATAGGTAATGGCTTCTCGCAGAGCAAGAGCAGTGTTGGTAACTGCTGGTGCAGTAGTATTGTGTGTTGGCAATGCTGTAAAATGGCTTGTCTGATTGTCGTGATAGTGACAATCCCTATCAAGCATGCAGTAGCTTTGACTAGTTGTGGTCCTTTGGTTCTTTCTGTGCATTTGCTAAGATTGGGTCCTCTGGTGTTAATTTGGACTCACACTTGTGCGTCTGACTCGTATGTATGCATGCATGTGGGTGCTGATAGAGGGAGGCCCTTGTAAGTCTTTCTTGGCCACAGCTTGTGGTCCTGGATGGTTTTCTTAAGTGATCTTAGTGCAGACTAAGTGCAGACTGGCCAGAACCACAGGTAGCCCATGCATACTCTATGCATATGTTTTGTCACAGCGCAAGATATAGGATTGAGTCGCCAGACCGGGGATGTCTTTTTGCTTTTTGGTGCATGGGAGTTGATACACTAGTTCCCAGAGGTTGCCTTCTGTTTGATTTCATGCTGTCATTCAGTGTCAGATGGTAGTTGGCCTTGTCAAGGCAATGAGATGCTTTTTTAGCATGAATGACTTTCCAGGACTACAGTTTTCAGGATCCGGTGTGTTTGGTCGTTTCGACCTGGCTGCCTTGGTGCAGCCACACCTTGAATTCTTGTTGTTGTGTTGTCGTTCCAGCTGTTCGCTGTTTGTGTAACGGCTTGAGGTGCGGGGCCTAGGGCACTTGCTGCTATGGCATGTCACGAAATGTAATAGTAGCACAAGGCCCGGCCCCCGAGGCCTTGGAGAGAGATGTAAACCACAAGTGTGTGCATCTTCCCTCTCTTGGAGCCCATAGAAGCTACCCAGTATGTTGGACTAGAGCAATGAAGAATCTTACAAGTACTCATGTTCCTGTGCTGCATGACTAGGACGGCTGTGCAGTGGTCTCTTTTAACAAGTACTTAAGCAGCAGGGAAGTCTCCAGCGTGTGGGGGAGAACGTATTGGTAAGCGTTGTCAGGAAGGGTGGTATGTTTTAGACCTTTGTTCATGTAAAGCTCATGTTCCGTTTGGTGGCGGATACATCCAGCATATGTATCAATTGCACTCAGAGGGTATAGGGCTGTCTATGGCACAGCCTGCAGCACCTGAAAGACCCTGTGAGAGAGATGGGCTGGCAGGTGTGACACATAGCTTGCAGAAGGCGCCCATCTCTCACAGACGCCATGTGCAGGTTAAACAGGAGCCTACAGGGCCCCAGTAGGTGCTTTTGAGGTTTAGCGTTTAGGGTGGTTTAGCTTAGGGTTTAATTTAAACCCAACCCTACCCCCTAGGCTTGCATACCTACTGCTCTAATAGCTGATAAATGTTTCGAGATGTTGTAGGTCCATTTTTGAATGATCATGACACGTCTTCCTATCATGTGCTTTGAATGGCCAGAGAGGGTTTTGTATCTTACCCGATGATGTGGGTATGACTGCGTGTGGATGCATTGCAACAAGCACAAGGCACCACCGACAAGCGCCCTGATGGTATGCTATACAAACCCAAGAATGGAAACAACCCAGCAGAGTACTGGATAATAGAGGTCAAGATCTGCAGGGATTCAGACCCAACAGGCCAGCAAAGCAAAGCTGATTATCAACACCAAGTACTCATTGACAAAATCAAAGACATAGACCCCACTGCCAAAGTATGGTACTATCCCTTGCTTGTCGGAGTTGCAGGCACCATATACAACAGTACCACCATGAATCTTCAAGCCCTCGGTATCAAAGGGCAAGCTCTAAAGCAATGCATTTCAGAAGTACATACTGCAGCAGTTAAGTCCTTACACAGCATATACACAACAAAAAGAAAACTGGAAAAGCCCAAAGAGCCTCAATGGCACAGGAGGAACTACAAGAAAGTAAGCTAACAAAGGCGGGTGGGCGGAAGCCCACCCACGGATGTAACTATCCTATGGTAGGCTGGCCCAGTGTAATCCTTACACCAATGGGCCCCTCCCTTAATCTTACGCGGGAGGGCACCTCACGCCCCTCCTTGCGTAGCTCTCTCTCTCTCTCTCGTGTGGATGCATCTAACCTAGTCAGACTGTTGGAATACCCGATGTGGTGGGTGCATGGTCTGGTGCTGTATATGTCAGAGGCAGCACTGCACACCCCTCGGGCCTGCAGCACCCACGACATGGCTGCCAACCAGTTGGTAGAGTGTTGAGCAGTATATGGGACAAATCCCAGTAGAGCTTTACAGTGGTGCCCCACCCCCCCTAAAATGAAATGATGCCATTTTCGTGCTGTTTGTGGCAGGTGTGGGTGTTGTTCAGGTTTGGGTGGGTGAATTGGGAGGGTGAATCCTGGGGCATTTGCGCTTGATAGCAGTTGTCTTAAGGCCACTGCAGCCTCCACAGCTTGTACCCCACCTTAAAGTGATGTCAGGTGATTGAGAATGGTCTGGCAAATAGAACACGTAGAGTTCCAGGTAAAATCTTTAGACCTTGCTGTTTCTTTGACGGCTTGAGGTGCCGGTGGGGCCTATGTCACTTTTTGCTATGGCATATCATGAAATGGCCCGGAGGGCTGTGCAGCGGTCTCTCTTAACATATCATGAAATGGTGATTAACTAGACTTCCAGGCTTCACTATGCTAGAGGGCCTCAAAAGAAAATGGGTGTTAAGTACGGGATGGGCTGATCATACTGAAGTGACATCCACAGGGCACTCTGGTTAATGCTGGTGTGTCAAAGGGGATAGTTTCAATGTTGTCGCAACAGTCGTATGTGTTGTGCATGGGATGCAAAGTAACTTTTTAGGAGTCCTGCACCATGCTGATGGTGATGTGCTGGTAAAGGCAGCTGCGGGCATACTGTCTGGCTTTTGTGAGATTTGATCACTGAACAGTTTTCGGGCTGTGCAGCCCCGGCCCGCGGCATGACTCTAACTAGGGGTGTCTGTTTTGTAGGAACTCAGAAGCAGCAGCAGTTCTTTGTCAGTCTCTGGCTCCACCTTGCTGTCTAGAATGGTTCATTGTTGATGATGCTAGCTGGGGGGGGGGGGTCAGGTGGGGCTTATGACCTGGCCGCCAGCACTGCAACACGGCAAATATAGGTGCATGCTGAGTGGGCACATAACAGATAGGCTGATGGGACTGCTGAATGCGATGCAACATTTTGATGGTTGCTCCTTGCTCTGGAGTTTGCATCCTTTGTTTGTTTATACCGATGCTTGTGGGCCCATCTTGCTGTGGTGCATCTGTTGATCAGCTTCCCAGCCAGTTTGTTAGACAGCACAGGTATATGGATAGATTTTGGCCCGTGCAGTCCCCGCGCATTACTCCATATACCGGTATCTTGTTGCATTTGTTTGGTTGGTTGGTTGGTATGTGACGACATGCAGCCACTAGGCGGGTACCGGCTGCTGCATCCTAGATGAGCGGCTTGGCTGCTGCCTTCTCTGTCTTCTCTCAGCATCCGTTATTTTCTGTTTACTCTATCATGTTTCATTATGCGATCCCATTATTTGGTGTACGCCGCGGGGAACAATGGCTGGATTGCCGGAACTAACCTTGGCAGATCCAGGTGCAAATAGATTTGGTCCTATCCTACTAATCTGCAGCACTAGGGGTCGACTCCTGCCAAGGTTCCGTCAATCAAAGTGGGTGCCGCACTTTGACACGCCACCGTGGGTTGATTTCTGACATATCGGGCACGAACGTACATGGCCAAGGTCCAGTGTGCACAGCATTGGTCGACTATGTGTCGGGGCCAGCACGGGCTGTCCTGTGCGTGCCAGGTGTTGGGCGTGTCCAAGTGATCAGTACATGTCCTAATATTTATGCGCTCGACACCTTATGCAGCAGGGCAGGATTTCGCTGTAACACTCATAAAGCTCAGTGTGAGGCCCAGCCCGGTGACGCCATGCTCAAACGCTTAACGCTGACTCCCTGTCAAGTATCATTAGAGAGTGGTTGGATGATCTGCGAGGGTGTCACATTTCTAGGTGGAGCGTAGAGCCACCAAAAGCCTAGAGCAACCACACTTGCCACAGTCAGTAGCCATGTGTAGGGCACGCATCGGTCGGATGCGGATGACATGGTGAGTGGTGGGGTCGCCCACCACCGCCCGTTGATGAGCAAGTCGGTGTATCGAACGCTCTAAATTCCATGTTGTAACTGTCAATACGTAGTTACACCAGTCTGAGGTGCCATGAGTTACACATGACAGCATCCTGCGTGCCCACCACGCAAGGTTCCCGCAGTATCCAAAGAACTTGTATGCTTGCTTGGTCACAACCTCCAGGAGTATACCCAAGAGAAAACAAAAAAAAGGAAACAAAACACTCACTTTACCAAGCCTTGAATGGTGGACCCAATCATGTCCAACTCATGAAAAGAGCACATTGAGTTTGCACTAAGACACTGATGACTGCTGAGTATTTTTGCCATGGATACTAAAATCTGCCCCCTTGCGCTCGCCATCCAGACCTTAGAGTTTTGTCTGTTTCTGATGCAATCTCTTGTGTCATGACGTAGAATCAGCAAGATCAGCTATGGCGGACCATCCAAAAGCCCCCTCACCATGCATCAAGTTTTTCTCTAGACTTTCACACATACAAACTCTGGTGCTTACCTATGGAAAGACCTTGGGGTGCAAGGCTGATGTAACAATTCCGTGAAATCCCCATAGAGTCCCATTGAACTGCTGTTTCACTCATATTGAAGCACTTCTGTCTCTGCTTGACGGCCGCCACATAAGCGTCAGCAACTACTGCCAGTACTTTCAACTCACACAGGACTGTAGTACTTTTTATTGATTGGGATGAGGTGATCTGCATGATGCAACTCCAAACGGCCATAACCAAACCTCAAGCAGCTGGACAGTTTGCCGCATCACGGGGCATTCTGACCCCTGTCTTAATCGTATACTCAACATCTGCCCAGGTCATCTGCACTGCGTTAGTCAAACTCATCTGGTTACTGCTCAGAAGCCCCTTCAAAGCAAGAGCTCTAGGACTTGCCTCAGCCCAAGTGCCCCCATCATCTCTCGGCCGCTTCAATTCAGCATACCTACTGTCCAGAAAAGCCCCCAGCCATTCCTTCTCTTCTGCATCAGTGTGGTTAAACCCCATGCGATAGCTTGTAGAGCTCAACACCAGCTCGGTTCCGGAGCTTCCATGCTGAACGTAGGTATCATACAAAACTGCCCTGCTGAGGGCAAAGCGCAGGCCTAGGCTGCTTGCCAGGGTTTGCGAGGGGTTGTAATACCGCTGACCTCTGTAGTCATCCTGTACTTGTATTAGGCATGGACTCGATAAGACAGAAGATTTCCACTCTGAACAGAACCTTGGGTAGTTTGCAGTAGCAGCATCTTCAATGTTGGCTTTCAGAGGTTGGAGGTACTTCATGATAGGAAGGGAAGAGGTCTTCAGGGAGGGGCAGGCAAGGAGTAAGCGAGATAGCAACTGCGGCAACATACAGCCAATGATGCGTACATTTAATACTGGTAGACTGCTGTCACTACACAGCTTTCAGGCTGTGCGGCGCCGCCCGTGGCATGACTGCAACCCGTTTGGTAGTTTGCGTGTCGTACCAGATAGCCTCCTGTACTATTCACCTCCTATCAGGCCTCAAGCTGACTACAGTAAAGTCCAATGGAGCTCATCGGGCCTGACATGTGGACGCAGAACGTACATGTGTCTGGAAGCACTAGAAGAGAGGATTTTGCCCATGTATCAGCTACGCATCACCATATCATAAACAGGCGGCACATGCACACTAAAATCAGGATGCTTGTTAACTAGTACAAGAGAAGACCCTAGATGCCTCCAACTTGAGCATTTGCAAGCATGGCGCCCGCTAGGACGAATTGCGGCCATTACATGCAGACGTGACTCTGGCATCAATGTACATCACATGCTAGCCAGAGAGAGAGAGAGAGAGAGAGAGAGAGAGAGAGAGAGAGAGAGAGAGAGAGAGAGAGAGAGAGAGAGAGAGAGAGAGAGAGAGAGAGAGAGCTACGCAAGGAGGGGCGTGAGGTGCCCTCCCACGTAAGATTAAGGGAGGGGCCCATTGGTGTAAGGATTAATGCTAGCCAGAACAGCTACTTTCACGACTCCGTGGTAATAAGCTGTTCTCATGGCCCAGGGGCAAATGCTGCAGCTGTCACATGCAGACATATGTACATTGCAAGTACTTAATTACCTAACTGCCTGGCCTCTTGTCGATGATGCACTACTTGTGAGCAAAGGATTGCAAGTATCTAGTTTACCCCATGCTCCTGTGGTCCTCCTCTCGTTGCATCCGATAGCACGATAGCAGAAACTAACACAGGACATGCTCCACTTTATCTCATTCTCTTGCTTCAGCCTTACCTCTGCCACTTCTTGGCCACATTCGTCCCCTGTACAGAACCCTATGCTGCCCACAGTAAAGCCCCGGCCATCTTTTAGCACATAGCAGCTGTCATAGCCATAGTCCTTGGGATCCCCATGCTCAAAGAGGTTGGTTAGTTGCACTGCAGCATCCTTCTGTGCGGGGCTGAGTGAGCAACCAGCTGGGAAGAGATAGCCTGCAACGAAAGCACAATAGAGAAGCAGCTGTCGTCAGCGCAAGGCTTTGTACTGATATTTTGATATGAGATATAGAAGTTACAGTAATGCACAGCTTTTTGGGCCCTGCAGAGCTCACGGTATGCTTCCAATCAGTATGCTAGTAGCCTGATGTCATGTGGTGGCATTGCAATTGTCGGGTTCTGGCAGGGTGGCGACTAGCCCTGCAGGTAGACCCTGGCGTGCAGAGGCCCCCAGAGATGTGAGACAGAAGAACTCTCTGTGTTCTCTTATCCTGTAGCAGAGAGCAGCCCAGCTTCGGCAGGAACCAGGACTCACAAGTTGTTGATGCCCTGTCCTCACCTGCGCTTTGCATGCGAACACCATTTGTGGTTCGACTAGGAGCATCAGTTGTGCTTTGAATCAGAGCAGCAGTGGAGGGGGTGTACTGGGAGTCTGATATGCCTTCAACTGCATGCACATGCACTTGAGCAGAATTGTGAGAGACAAACTAGCATGCTGCAGGAGCAGGAAGTTAGCATGTTAAAACCTGCTTCCCCCTCATACACTTGAGACTCAAGATGGTCCAGGTAATTTCAGCAATATTGGCTATTCTGACCCGGCAGACCCCGCGACAAGGGTTTGAGAGAGTCCGAGTCCACAGTGTGGTCAGTTGAAGAGATAGTGCTGTGCTAAGTGAAATCTTACCTGGTGGTCTAGATAGCCCAACCCCCAAGCCCACGCCAAGAGCCACACCGACGGACACCAGAGTGACAATTACGCCCAGCCCGACCTTATTCATAGCGCCAGGGACGTACGGAGCCGACTGGGCTTGGAACCCAGCGAAACTCGTTGCTGACGGCACCAGCACTGGCTCGAACTAAGGGTTGCAGCGAGGAGAGAAAGGGTTCCAGGAGATCCTCTTCGTCAGGCATGCTTTATTCGAGATCAAATCCGATCCGTGTGCTGGTGTTGTTAGGATGGTAGCGTAGAGTAAAGCTGCTTCGGTAAAGGGTGAGTGCGACCTGCCCGAGGCAGGCGACGTGACCGGTCCAGTGGAGCTGGAGCTGCCAGCAGTGGCATGGCGCCAGGCCTTGTAAGCTGCTGGCTCCACTTGAACGACTTTGTTTTTGCACGAGGACTCTGACTTGGTTTTCAAGCTTGCATCCTCACGCCAAAAAAATGGACGTAGTCTCGCATGTGTCATCCGCCACCGGCCCTGCGCCATTTGAGAATCTCTAGGTGCGTGCTAGGGATAATGTGCGGGCTAAAATTAGAGGACAAACATGCAGGTAGATCTCAGGCATCCAAAAAATTTAAAAATGTACTAAGGGATGACGGGCAAGAACGGCAGTACCGTATGGCAGGCACCCCCGCGGCTCCATACAATGTACTTTCTCACGCACCACTATTTGCGGACCAGGAGACGTCTTGTCAGCCCTTCTGCAGTTAAGTTCATGCTCCCAGCTTGTCCTACCACACCTGGACTATACTACGATGTGTTGCTTGGAGCTCTGGTCAACCAATTCAGCTAGAACTAAAGCAGACCAGAAGCATAGCATAGCACCTACCAAGTTGTAAATTTACGATTTTAACAAATGACGTGACAGGGAATCGAACCTGAGTCTGTCCTGTGACAGCCAGGGATGCTAACCGACTGCATCCGATGACTGAATGACTGAATGTTAATTTACCCCTTGCATTGCACCAGGACTCAACAAACACATGGGTCCCATCCGTCTTGACAATCACGGTGCCACAGAATCTTTAACACACATGATGCCATATAAGCGACATCCATCAAAGTATTCATCAGCTGGTCATGCACACGCCGTCCACATCGTTATTGCCCTGTCCAAAAACCAGACTGCTACGTTTCTGATGCCATCGCTGAGCACCAACTAGCTATGCCAGGAATAGAGTCATGCATGCTCTCACAGTGTCTGAAGACCCAACCTACAGCAGCCCAAAGAAGCACAACAAAGCAATTTTCGAATCATGACTCCATATAGAGAGACAAGAGGGGCGCCAAAGCATCAACCACCCCCCTCAGTAAGTGGTATGGAATCCACTAGTGGAAGACCTCTCGCTTCAAGCTTCGTGCTGTGCTCCCATTGTAGCTGTCAACAACAACCAGTACACACAAGGTTCTGCAACCACTACATCCAAGTCAACAGTCAAGCCTGCCTTTGGCCAACATACACAGCCATTGATCCCTCTTCCAGCTCTTGTGCTTCAGACCTGCTCTGGCAGGTACTTTGTAATAATGGCTTCAAGTGTTTGTATGATCCCATCTTTAAATCCACGTTGAACACTATCCTGCAGCGCATAGTAGTAGGTCATGATGAAGGTCTGGCCCTTGCCCCTCCCCTCCAGAGCATCCTTGTCTTTGAGGAGTTGCATCATGCAGCAAAGCTCCTATTGTAGAGCTGACCGGGCAACTGCAATCAGACAAAACGCACGGGCCAACATAAATTATATGTACCATTGTATGACTTAAGGCATCCGTATAATCTGCCGTATGTGGTGCTGGGGCGATTCATGAAGAGAAAATGGTAGATGATTCTCAGTGTCGCATCAACATGAACCAGCTCTGACAGCTTATCTTCAGTCCGATCTCATCCCTAGCATCAATACCAGAGGAACAGAAGTTGCAACCATTTGTTGCAAACTAAGACTATGAACAAGGAGTCTAAATCACATGCTTGACCCAATGCAAGTGTGCAGGGCCAACCAGGAACCCGTGCATGCAAGTGTGCAGGTCGAACCAGAGCTCCTTGCATGCATGATGTGTCGAAACCACCTCGATGAACGTGCCTGTGACACTCAGTAGCATCATACTGGACTAAAGTCTAATACTGCACAGAATAGTGTTGCAGGAAAAAGCAGAAGAATTTGAGCTAAACCCAGCAGGCTACACACAGCCTCGGGTGCAGTCCAGGCCCTGCACATAAAGGGAGAGGTGGCAGGATACATGTTGTCTACCGGTTGGGTCAGCACAGGACGGGATTGCAGGTTAAGTCACTTGGGGCCGTCAGCTACAAGTAGCAGCTCTTAAATATTCCACATTCTTCCTTAATCACCATGCGAAGTGAGACAATCACTGTGTCTCTTGTTCATAAAGCAAAATAGTGACTCAAAGGCTACTTTGTATGGTCATTGGTGCCATCGCCCCACCTGAAGCTTGCGTAGCAGATGCAGCACCTCCCCAACTGCAGCTGACACATCATCTGTATCCTTTAAAGTCTCCGGTAAGAGCTGCACTATAGTACCCTCCTGAGCACCACCCCCACCAGCAACCCTTCCATCCTCCGCTGCTGCAGCTCCACTCCTCTGAAGTTGTGCACTGGCAGCTGTAGTGCCAGCAAGCGGTTCCACGTCTGCTGGGGCTGCAGCTTCTGGGTGCACTTGTCCCACAACAACATTAGCTCTAGCAGCCACATACCCACTGCCAGCTTCATAACAAGGAGCCGGAGCCCCACCCCTACCCGCCGCTGTTGCACTAGGAACACCATGGAGGCCATGCTCTCCCACACCAGCTGCTGCTGTGCCATCCACAGCAGCAGCTGTGGACCCCACCCCTTGAACCCTCTGCAAACCCTCCCTTGTACCCCATACAGCTGCCATAGGCTTGGCCCCTGCTGCGGAGGGTAGTCTGACTTGTGCTGCTTGCTGGGTAAGAGGCGGCAGTACTCCATGTGCCTGCAGCTCCTTAGCCACCTGCTTAGCTAAGGTCCCCAGCTCCTCAGCTGAAAGTGCCAGAGCACGACGCCCTGCTGCTCTGTCACTTGGGATGCTGGAAGCAACTGCACTGACAGCAGCAAGCCCACCGGGCTGTGCGGACTTCTGTGGGGATAAAACCCCATCGTCAGCATCATCTTCATCATTCAGACACCTGCTAAGTCTCTTCCTGCAGATCCTGGCGGTAGTGTTTTCGTGATAATGTCCCCCAACTGTTGGCTGTTGAACTGCTGGCCCTGCTGCTGCTGCTGCTGGTTTAAGCGGTGCTCCTGCTGCTGCTGCAGCTGGTGTTCTTGCCAACAGAGCTGCAGTTGCTGCTGGTGCTGCTGGGATTAGCGCTTCTAATACCCCTTTGGCCGATACTGCTGCTGCTGCTGGTAGTTTGAACGGTGCTCCTGGTGTAATAGCCGCTGCTGCTAGTGCTGCAGCTGCAATGGGTCTTGTTGCTAACATTGCTCCGGGCGGTGGCACTGCTGCTGCTGGTGGTACTGCTGCTGACAATGTCCTTTGCGCTCCTTGTTGTGTTGCCTCTGCCGCTGATGTTGTAGGATTTGCTGCTCCAACTGCGGCTGGTGGTGATTGTGCTGTAGATGGGTCTAACTGTCCTAGCTCGGCTCCAGGTTTTGCATCCCTGGTTGATGCTGCAACAGCCAGTAATGCTGGCACTTGCTTGAGAGATGTAAAGCGTCTCCCTGCACCAACGGACATGCCCTCTTTGCCTTGTGCTCTCCAATCAGGAGTGCCCAAAACTCCTGCTGCTGCTCCTGCTCCCCTTTGTGCTGCTGCTGCTCCAGCTCCTGCTGCTCCTGCTGGTGCATCCAGCACATAGTGACCAAGCCTACCGGCACCTGTCGCATCCACTAATGCCCCACCTTGTGACTGTCCTGCTTTTGTCCCCTTTGCAGCCGCTGAAGGTGCACGTGCATTTCCTGCTAGGTCATACATACACGGCCTGGGGATATGGGGTTTCTTATCTGCTATTGCTGCTGGTGCTGCTGCTGCCATGAGCCCTGGTGCAGCAGCACTGGTAGGGAAATCACCTTGAGCACGTACATTTTCTGCTGCTGATGGTTGTCTGGCTGCTGCTCTTGTCCCTAAGACTGCCAGTGCGGTTGTTGGTGAAGCTGCCACAGGAGCCACTACAACTGCTGCTGCTGCTGCTGCTGTTGTTGTTGTTGGTGGTGGCGGCATTGCTGCTGCTGTTGTGGTAGTGAGCCTTGCTGTCATTGCGGCTGCTGCTGAAGGTACCATTGCAACCGCTGGTGGTGGTAGCACTGAGGATGGCGACCCCTCCACTGGTGGTGGTGGCAGCAAGTGCACAGACAGGACATGCATGTCATCGCTCTGGCCAGGAACCTACAAAGAGGGAGAGGCAGCCCAGGAATGGTAAAAAAGGCAACGACAACACTCCAACTTTCAATTTGCTGGGCAGTGTGCGACTCTGTCGGCCGGATTTTGTCCATTAGGCAGAAAGCCAGCCTAGTCTGCAAGGTAGCGCTGCTAAAAAAGCCATGGCCAAGGTATCTTTTGGGTTATCGTCTGAGATCAGGGGAATATCATGGGCAGCAGTATTGGGAATATCACCAACACACAGCCCTGTCCAAGAAGTCTTGAAGCTCAAATCCTCCACTCTGATGCACATACACAGTCAGATCAAACAGCAGCACACCTGGCATGACAGTACAGTTGTATCCCGCAGTGGCAATGCAGTCGTGCTGAAGTAGTCTATATAGAGTGAAAAGGCGGAGCTGCTTAATGCATATGCAGACACAGCTGCTTCATTTGGCATGTGCGCTGCGCTCCAATCAGTGCCCTACCTGCTTGACGGAATGCCCAATGGCAGTGAGAGACCATCCTACAAAAGGGTAGAGCTCCTTCTTCGTACACCTAATTGAAGCATATCCACAGTTGAGCGTGCTGGCAGGTACTGTAGTGTTGCTCACCCCCGGCAGTTAACCTCGCCAGCACCCTAGCTTCCCCGTGAACCTATGCACAAGCCGGTCTATGGAGGAAGCACAAGTAGGGAGGGGGTGCATAACTCTGCAGTTCTCCTCTGTTGCTCCACCAGCTGCTGTAGCATTATCATGAAACACTTCTGCTACACCCTTTGCTTGTACCCCTGCTAGTAATCCGCTGACTTCCCCTTTTGCTGCAGGGGGGGCATTTGCTGATCTGTCAGTACCCTGTTCCCCTACCCGCACTCCTGCTGCTACTGCAGCCCTCCCTGCTGTGCTCGATGCCTCCCTCCCCTGCTGCTCTGCCCACTGTGGAACCTTCAC
This sequence comes from Pseudopediastrum boryanum, assembly GCA_963556185.1. NCBI lineage: Eukaryota > Viridiplantae > Chlorophyta > Chlorophyceae > Sphaeropleales > Hydrodictyaceae > Pseudopediastrum > Pseudopediastrum boryanum. The sequence continues at coordinate 8,894,566 of OY744496.1, forward strand.
CTCTAACTCCACCACACTCCCGTGCTTTATCTCAATCCCAGCATCTGCAAGCTTTTGCCTGGGAGGCAGCAGCCTCGTTACATAGGAGGAGGGGTCCCTTGCCGGGTCTGCCAGCAACTTGCTGGGGTGCCTCTGCCACAATGAGGGCTCAATCTCAGTCCAGCTGACTCCCTTGTATGGATGATGAGCATTCCCTTCCGCAGCACCTTGTCCCGGGGCCTCTTCCCGAGCTGCACTAGGGCCGCCTGCAACCCCCACTGCAGCTGCCTCAGCAATACTCCTTACCCTGCCCCGTGTGCCCTCTACGCCTGCTGCTCCAGCTTGCAGCTGGGACTTCTGTGTAAGAGCACGAGCCTGTGACCTAGTCCTGCGCAAGCATCCCTCCCTTTGTGCTGCTCCTGCTGCGTGCTGTAAGCTTCCTGCAATTATTCCCAGGTCAGGAAGTGTCCTCCTTGGCCTACGCCAGCGTGTTGCTGCTGCCCCCGATGCTGCTGCTGTTGCCTGCGTCCCTGCTGCTATCGCTGCTGATATTGACGATGTAGACGAATCTGAATCAGATTCTGTCGATATGCACTTGGGCGCTTTCCGCTTCCTCGATGGCTTCTTATTGGGCAGTGATGTTAGGTCTGTACCAGGAGAAGGGGCCTTGATATGGAGGGCCAAGGTGCCTTCGTCCACCTACATTGCAGAGTGCACTTGTTAACTCTCAGCTAGCCGGCTGCTAGTGGGACACAAGCCTCTTGGACCTGTTTACTGTCCCAAGCACAGTAGAATACCACACTTATCGCTATATCCTGAGGGCGCTGCAGTCAAAGTTCCGGAGACCAGTTGCATGGACAGCAGAGCTATTGCTCCATTTCATTTTCCCTACTTCTGTCGTGCCCAACTGCTGCTTCACAAGTTAAAGGGGAGCCTTGCATGCCTGTGCGCATGTGATTGAGTGAAAGAGCAATACCGAGTTCTAATATGCTGGCGCAGCCATTCACACAGGTCATTAACACCCATATGCAACTTACCCAGCTATCAAAATACATACAAGACATCATAAGTACAGGTCCATGAAGTGTTATTAGTGCCAATGCAATACGCAAGCGGCCAGGTATTCACCTGCTCCAATGCTGTCATCCTGCATCCAACAAAAGGCTCCAGCATATCCCCAGGCACCCGGAGGCGGATAGATCTGTCAGCGTGGTAAGTGTACTTGTACAGCGCAGCATCCATGTCAGGCTCCAGCACAATAAGCACTTCTGTCCCCACTCTCCCTTCTGCTGCTGCTCCTCCTGCTGCTCTCGCTCCTGCTGTCTCTTGTAAACCTCTCGCCGTCGGTCCTGCAGGTGTGGCTGCTGCTTCAGGCACACGAAACCCTGCACCTTGTAGTGCGAGAAGCCTTGCAGTCACCTCCTGTGCCTCCACCTTCAGCTGCAGCCTTATGTTGGTTGCTAACTCGGCAGAGGGTGCTATAGAGCAGCCCATGGCCTGAAACTCTGAAAGCAAACGTTCACTGAAATACAGACGTGCAGTTTTGGAGATGCAAGGAGGGATGGTTCGGTCGGCCCGCAGTGGAAGGAGCTTTCTGCCGTTGGGTAGGGTCACCAGCTTCGAGGCAGCTACCCTTTGCAACTGCGAGGGGACAGGCAGGCACGAACTATTAAAGGCAATGGTGGCAAACATTGTGAATAATGACAGCGGATCAGCAGTGGGCAATTCGGCTAACATATGCAGCAGCTATCTGGATTGGGTGTTGTGGAGTTCTTCATCATGGTGCAAGAATGGTTCGGATATGAACAAGTCACTCCCATAGGCCTGCGTACATGTCAGGCGGGTGGTTTAAAGACCATACGCAGCCTGCCATGTAGCGCCCTATTGACATGCCCAGATGCCCTTGTTTTATTCTGGAATGGATGATGTTTGGACTGTATGCCCCTATTGCCCCGACTCTCAGTGCATGATATGTCCCCTAGCAAGCAGCATGGTCAACAGTGATAAACTGTACCCGTCATAGCCAAATCCATTAAGCCTGAGCCAGTCTTAAAATTTGTTCGGAATTGCATGCAAAGATTTGTTCGGATTTGCATGCCATACAGCAAGAAGCAGTCATCATGGGTCTTGTGCTGCATGGTCTTGATAGACCTTTTGGCATAGCTGGTTTTGCGAATTGATTGATTGATTGTAAACCCTAGGTCAGCAAAGAGCTCTTCCATGGACCCTTGCTGCTATAGGTAGGATCGCCCACAATGGCCTACTCCAGCCTTGTTACCTTACTAGTAGCAGCTCCATTCAGTGCTGTCTTTGCCACAGCTGCTGCCTGTGGTGGTGCTGCTGGTCCTGACGCTCGTGCTGTTGTCACTGGTGCTGCTGCTGCTGGTGCCTGCTCGCCTGGGCTTCTGTTACTAAACAAATGTGCTGTTGCATCGGCCATGATGGTGCGTAATTGACCATCCTGGTCCTTCTCAGGGCTTGCAGTACGAGTACAACTAGTGGGTACCATTGCGACGAGAGATGACTGGAGGGCTTCTTCCCTGGTGCTCATGTTCCCCTTCTCTCTGTCCTTGCTGAGATGAGCAGTGCTGGTATGGGGTCCGCTCTAAAGATTGGTCCCGCTGGCACGGTACAGGACTGCTCTTGTGGCTCCTGAAGCGCTGACTGCACTGGGCCTCTGTACAAGGTCAAGTGTATTGTGAGCCTGCACAGCCGTAAGCAAAGAGCATAAAGCTGGTATAAGCCGGAATGATCGTGCTATAGACTCGGATTGAAAGATCCAGGGTTCATGCCTACGCTTTGCAGGCTGCTTTCACGAGTGCGAAGCCCACTATATGACCGACTGACGAATGTGACGACGCTGGCGCGCAGGTCGCCTCGTTTTCTGGCACAAACCTCGTTATGCCTTGATCCATGTTGGCATGTGCATGGAATTCATATCTTATGGTTATTGCCCAACTGCTTATCGTAGTGCCAGTTGCATTTTAATCTAGCCTAGCTGGCTTGCATGTAGACCCCTCACCTATCAAGTCCTTGAGCTCGTCGTGAGAGACCACCTCCACCTAGATGGTATATGAACGGCTTACGAGGTGCCTAGGCTAAGCTATCCTGCAGGTCGTGTAGCCGCAATGTAAAGGCAGATCTTTTATGTGCCCGAGATCACAGCCCTCCGCATGCAAGCAGCACCACTCGACACACCATGCCAGCGACACCTATCCCTCAGTGGTTAATGGCAACCAGAATACCCTAATAAAGTTATCTATAATGGTGAGCTCCACAGAAAAACATGAGCTCGTGTGCTGTGTGCGGTGGGCGTGGGAAGCTCGGGGTACCTAGTTAGCCTCGAACAGGGCTTTGTTGAGCCGTTGGTCTCAGCTCATCATGCCATTGCGATTATCTGAAACCTGTGGCACCATGACTAGGAGCATGTGTTGGGTCTTGAGGATTGTATCTAGCGTTGAGCTGGCGTGCATGTCTGTCAAAGTTCCGCCGGGTTGTCTAAAGTTACGCGGACTTTCTACTTGGGGCTTTTCGGTGCAGACAGTGCAGACCGAACGATCTGCTTGCTCTTGTAGTCACCTCGATGGATCTATGAGAAAGCGACATACATCTCACTATTTGCCATGCATGCACGGCAACTGTAGAACCGATACTTCATTCCAATACCAAACAAGGCAGTCCGGGCTCTGCATCTTGCACCAGCTCCGAAGGCACCATCAAACATCCAAGGCGCGGAGACAAGGAGGTTAAAGCTACTGCCTGCAACAGCAATACTCAAGCTTAGCAGTCCTACCATAGTGCAGGGCCTCTGCAAGATGTCACATTCAAAACAAAAAAACAAAAATTCAAGCTGCTCCCATGAGTACCAGCAGCGGAACACGTGTCCAAAAGCCACAGGGACGGCTGCAAAATCTTGTTAGGACCCATATCAAGGAGTTGACAGAGCAGTAGCTGACATGAGATGGGAACACCACCAAGAGTATGACCAAGGACTGCCATGGCGGATTGAGACCAAGGTAACTTTGGCAACAGAGTGCAGCTTGGTGTGTCCAACAGCAGCACTATAATGATCACCCCCGAGTCTTGCAGGTCCCGTACTCAGGTCCCGTATTTCTGCTCACCATCAACGGTGCTGCCTGCTTCCCAGGACTGCCGAGAGCTCCACCACACCAGAACAGCAGAGTCTTGAGCGGCCCTGACATTTGTCCTATCAAACTTAAATTTTTGTTTGTTATGTTCAAACCAGCCACATGTAGTTACATCAAACAGTCTCAAGACCAGCACCAGCAAAGGGCTGTGCAGCCAGACTCATACCATACCACCTCACAAACTCATGGCCAACATGCATCCATGCATGCACGCACAGTCAATCCACCAAATATAAAGAGGAGTTCACCGTTAGGCAACCCCTTATGCAACCCCCCTGGAACAGAGAGCATCCTTACCCATGCAAGCAGAATGTAGCGTGCCCCTATGGACTGAGACTTAGGTGAAGCATGAATGATTACATTCGCCCAACACACACGCTTATCCACGTTCCAAGCACATCGATCCACCTCAATCTGATTCTGTGCCAGTCACCCGACTGTCACTCCTGTGTCACTAGACGTAACCCATCTCCAGAAACACCCAGAAACACATAGAAACACACACAACAAGGCCTAGAACAAGCCTAAACGTGTCATGTAGGCGTAACCTACGCTACACAGAAAGATGCACGCATGCCTGACATGCATGACCACTGAAAGGCATACACATGAAGCCTTGGCCAAACCACCTCTGCGACCTCAAAATCACCGAGAGCTTCCCCTTACCCACTCTTGAACCATGTTTGTGGGCCAAATGAGCCCCTGACTAACGCCATATGCAACAGCTGCAACTGACAATGCAGATACTTAGACATCATGTGGGCTCGCATGCAGATCTACTCAGCCACCTTTGGCATGCATACGACCCAATATCATCTCACCCACAACCCACAACCCAGACACATTATGACAAAGACAAATGACATATGCACGTGATGCTAGTCGGACACCCTGGCAGGACAGGCCTGCAGGTAGCTAGCTTAATGACATGCAACAATATACCCCAATATATTCCCCCTCAACAACCATACACTTTTATCTCTAAGGGCAACCCAGGCCCTGATACTCAACCTAGTCTTCAAATGCTCCCCCTTGGTATTAACTGATGGCTCCAGGGGTCCCATGCAACTATTAATTGAATGTCTTAGTATTGTGCACATACCGTTCCATGTAGCTCACAAGAGCGCTCATAGTTTCCCTCATTACAAGAGTTAAGCACCACTAGTAACACAGCTGGGCAAATGGCTCAGCCAATAACAATATAAAAACCAAGGCCTAAGGGCCTTGGGTTTACCCTTGGCCAGGGAACAGGCCAAACAGATTACCAAGGCCGGGGACCCTAGGAGGAAGGGGCAGATTGATGATTGTGGGCGCCTTGCTGCTGCTCTTGGTGGTGGTCTCGGACTTAACAGCTACCACTACAGGTGCAGGGGTGGCAGCTTTGGGCTTAGGGGAAGACACTGGGGCAGGCACAGTGACCACAGCGGCTTTGGTCTTTGAGCTGCCCTCAGAGCTCCCCTTGGTCTTTGAAGATGAGCCCTCAGTCTTGGGCTTGGAACTCGAACCCTCAGTCTTGGGCTTAGACGATGAGCCCTCAGTCTTGGGCTTGGCAGCGTCAGCGACGGTCTTTGCGGCCTTGTTCACGGCATTGACGGCGGTCTTCACGGCGCTGTCAACTGCAACAGTCACGGCGGTGGAGGGGAGGCCGGCAAGCACGGTCTTAGAAGCCTCGGAGGGCTTGATGGAAACAACCTTAATAGCAGCAGCGGGCTTGATCAGCATGGGGAGGGGCAGGGACTCCACCTTAGGCTCCACAGGCTTCACCGCTGCCTTCTCTGTGAACGGAAAGAGCAAAGAGCAATAGAATAAGCTACTTGTTAGCCCTCATTGACTAAACCGCAGAGCTCTGCTTGATTTGAAGATAGCAGGGCAAGCGCTTGTCACAATCAACATACCTACATGCAGCTGCTGTCTCGGCTGCTATATTAAAAGGTGACAGTACCTCGTGGGTTATAAGTAAATATGTGCGGCGGTATACCAAACATGTTTGAGGCCAGGTCGTCGCACGTTATGCAAGAACACGTTTTTATCAAGCTAACCATGTTCTTAGTAATACACCACCGGGGGTTAGTTGGCACTCGTGGTGCATCCCCTCTCTAGACGTGCGTTACATCATAGACGACGCTTTGTAGGCCTGCACAATATGAAAACATTTATTTAGGCATGCGTCACATCTCTGCACTTACCAGGAAGGACCACATTCTTTGAGGCTAGTAGGTGTGCAGCAGCGCCCATACCCGCAGCAGCAGTATTGCCGGAGCTCTTGCCGGCAGCCACAGCAGCAGGGACAGCATTAGAAGCCCCACTGGCAATGCCAAATGCTGGGAGGGTGGGCCTGGCCCCCAGGATGGCAGAGGCGGGACCTGGAGGGAGAATAAGACAAAGTGCAGGAGAATGAGTTTGTTTTCAGAATGAATTTGGTTGATCTTGTAGACATGAGAGGGGTGGTCTCAAGAGTAATGGTGTGGTATTAAGCACAGCATGACATGCTAGCAGGATCTGCTTCATGTGATAATACATTTTACGCAAGGGATGCTCAGACTACAATGAAGAAAGTATCATCATCTGCCTTTCCTGCACCTGCAGTCCCATTCTTTAGCAAGCTGACATGGCATCTGCTTGTACAGCAAGGAAATTTATGGCAGTTGAAATTTGCAGCGGCACGCCTGCTGTCTGCAACTACTGCTTATCTAATGAACAAGCAGACAGGGCACTTGCTTGCATAGCAGACATAAAAACATGGGATGTGCAGCCGCATGCCTGATATCCCCCACCACCATACCTAGCAGCAGTTGACCAGCAGAGCCAGCAGCACCAAGACCAGCCCCGAGACCAGCAGCACCAAGATTGGCAGCACCAGCACCAAGGTTGGCAGCACCAGCTGCAAGACCAACCAGAGGATTGGCAGCACCAGCACCAAGCCCAGCAACAGTATTACCAAAGGCAGCAGTACCTGCGTCGATGGCCCTCTGCACTGCAGCTGCAACCTGGCCTGCTGTAGCGGCTGTGGTAGCTGCAGCTGCATCTGTAGCAGCAGTGGTAGCAGCGGCGGTGACTCCAGCAGCAGCAGCAGTGGCACCAGCAACCTTTTTGTTCAGCTCTGCGTTGACCATTGCCTTAGCAGCAGCATCGGCAACAGCAGCTTTACCGGCAACGGCGGCTAGGTTAGCAGTGCTGGCTTGGAGAGCGAGCTCAGCCTTTGCACGGGTCTCGGCGGCCACCTTCACGGCAGCAGCAGCGGCGGCGGAAGAGGCAGCAACATCAGCTGCAGCCTTCTTCTTGAGTGCGGCATCAGCAGCAACAGAGGCAGCAAGAGCACCCTTAGTAGCGGCCCCCTTGGCTATTGTCTTACCCTTCTCGGCAGCCTGCTCGTAAGCCATAGCAGCACCAATAGCAGCCGTCTTGGCAGCAAGACCCGCAGCGGTGGCCTTGCTCACAAATGCGGCACCGGCAGCCGTAGCAGCGGACTTAGCTGCCATGCCAGCCTCGATAGCACGGGCGGCAGCAGCCTTAGTAGCGGCAGAGGCAGCTGTAGCAGCGGCAGTGGTCTGCGCCTTGACAGCAGCGGACAGTGCAGCACCACGGGCAGCTGCGGCAGCAGCAGCAGCTGGGTCAACGGGAGCACCGAAACCAGCAGGGAGTCCGGAAAGAGCACCGAAACCAGTACCTGCACCAGCAGCCCCACCCAGACTGGCGCCACCAAGCATAGCATTGGTCAGAGCATTGTTAACGAGGTTGGCAGCACCAAAACCAGCATTGCCAAGAGCAGCTCCAGCCGCAGCAGCGTTACCAAGTGCGCCGGCGGCACCAGCCCTGGAACCGAGTGACACAGCACCAGCAAGAGGGGCACCGAGTGAGAAGGCCTCAAGACCCGTGGCGGCGCCACCTGCAACCACCCTTGCAACACCAGCAGCGGCATCGGCAAGAGGGTTTGCGCTCAGGGGCTTGGCAATGGCCCTGGCAGCATCTGAGGCGGCACCTGCATGGAGCAAGAAGTGGTCGGATGATTTGGGTTTGCAGAAGGGGTGACAATGTTGGAGTTTTCTTGAAGAGCAATGTCCTAACTCGCAAATGCAAATCAGGCACCTAGTTGCCAAGACATTCTTTTCCGGATGGATATGGAAGGTGGGGTCTTAAACAAAACGGAGTAAACTCACATATACGATGCAATGCAATAACAAAAAGGCATGTTCTCATTGAATTGTCAAGGCTCCGTGCAAGGTGATGTGACACATAGGAGGTTACAGGTCTACTTTTCTCATCCTTAGAGCACCTTAGAAGAAGCAAATCAGCTCACCTAGCATGGTTGTGGCCATGCCAAAAGGCCTGCAGCCAACCAGTTGAGCTCCTTGCTGCTCGCATTCAAACATGGTGTTATCCACGAGCTGGTACACCCTGTTGGCGGCAGCAGCAGTGGACCTGACAGCGGTGGCAAGGGAGGGCACGGGGGTAAAACCCGCGGCTGCAAGCAGCAGATAAAGTGAAGCAAAGATAGGTCAGTGGGGCTGGTTGTGGGATAATTCAAGGGGCTTGAAGGCACAGTAAACGTGAGGCAGGGGTGCAGGGTGCAGACCTGCAGATTTTAGGATGTTTGCTTGGAGCTTCCCTGTTAAGGCCAGATGTGTATCATGGTGGGGCTTTGGGCCTGGTTCTAAGCTGACAGGTCTCTGAACAAAGCGTGTATGATTGAACTTTTGGAAAGCAGCTCAAGGACAGGAGTTAGCTGGAGGTTCAAGCATAGAGTTTTTGCCTTATCCAGGGAAACTATATGCGCATCCCGGGTAGCATTCTGGGTTGCGAACTTCGTTATTGCTCTGTGCGCCACCCATTCCAAGCAATCCTATCGCAGGCAGCAGCCCAGAGGTGTGCGTGACCGTGACTCGGCTGTAAGCTGCTGCTAAGGTGGCTGCACCAGTTAGACCCAAAAGCTATATCGATGTTTATCACTTACCAGTGGATGCAAGAGCGAGTGGTGCTGGTGTCTGGGCCGAGTCGGAACCATCGCGCAGCAGGGCAAGAATTTGTTGCAACTCATCGACGGAGTAGTTGTCAAGAGCCCCATCTCTCAAGAGACCCTGGAGGTCATCGACGCCAAGCCCTGCAGATGTCGCAGCGGAATGCACAGGTTGTCAAGCTTCAGTCGGATAGGAGCCTTTCCAGGGCGGGCCGGTTGTCATGCAGAGGAGGTTAGTAGCCCGTCATGAAGGGCCACTTGCTTACAGGGAGTGCTACTAACTCCGATGAAGGAGAAGCCACGATAATAAGTGTATGTCGTTTATGCCTTCACCCACCTTGGGACCAGGCGGTCGTACATCCAAGAAGCACCACAAGTGCCACTAGCACTGTTCGAGCCAGCGCCATCCTTGCTACAGAATTGCTACAGGAGGACGTGCAGGATGCTTTTAACTTTGGTTTGTCTATTGTTCTGAAGGCTGTGTTCGTGTCTCGTGGTAAGGAAGGAAGGTCAGTATTAAGCCCGTAGAGTGGAAGTGCTGGCTCTGTTATGGAAGCTTGCTCTACATAGAATACAGACAATGCTTAGCTCGCCTTATAGCTCTTCAATCATCCCAACATCCCCGTTTCGGAAGACCTTTTATCCGCCGGATATCCCTAGTGACACCTAGTGACACCAGGCAACAGTGAAATGACCTGTCGAACTCGGAGTGCACCCACCTCAACGACCAAATCAGGGCCGCTTTCGTTTCTCTACTCTAGAGAGCCACTCTAGAGGTTAAAGAGCTGGTTTGCGAGCAAAGCTGAGGCAGATTTCTCCACATTTGTTGCAGCCCCGCCATGTACTGCAGCGGAGGTTGCACTAAGGATTCCCCTCGGTCCCGCATGCTGCGGTCGCGACAACAAGCGACGCACAGTGCTGCCACTATGGCCTGAGCCAGCAACGTAACCATCTCTTGCATTTATTCGTCCTTTTCAACCAATGACACAAAATCACAAACCGAACGCACTAGGGTGATAGATAGATAGATGTCAAAACATGATCAACACGAGTCCAACAAAAGATTTGAGTTGCCACTTTTCTTGAAGGGATTGCGACCAAAACCCTGCATGCATACATCTGGGCTCAAACAATCTCCCATGACCCCATGCACTCAGAAGCGCGTGCTGGGGCGCAAAGATTGCAGAACTTTGCTCACTGCAAAGCAGCCCAGTGACCCTCGCTCGGTTTGGCCGGCTAGGAATGCAGGCTCAGCGAGCAATTGGCGCTGACACTAGCTTGAGTAGATGACCAGTTGGCGGATGGCATCTTACCAGCCGCGCATTGATCTGGGCTCACAGACCCCAAAACGTCGCTATTAAGGAGCACATTGGCTGTCTTACTCACAAATTCCTGTACATTGCTTTTGAGAGCAGGCACCTTCAGAGTACGGCTCTCACAACCGCAGGGGCGACCGCGGTCTTTCCTCGGCTAATGCAGCTCGAAAGCATGGTCTGAAAACACTCCAGTCACACACAAACGATTTCTTCAAAGGCGTTCCGCTTTCAAAGATTTATTTCTTGCCAAATCGGCGCGCAAGTCTTGTACCGTGCATCCATCGTGCATCGGGCAGCGGACCATGAACCCTGGAGTCCTCAGCCTTACACCCTAAATGCAGCTGTGTCTATCCTACTGCTGTGCAGGAGAAAATGTGCAACGGCGAGCTGACCTGTTCAAGTCCTAGAATAGGCACCCGGTTGGCCTATCCCCCCCCCCCAAACAGATAGTACACAAATGATCAACCATCAAACAAACATTTAGGGTGTGGCAACCGCCAAAAGGGCTGCTAAGTCGAAACGACCAAACACACCACCGAACGGCCATGCACCAACTCCCTTACCAGCCAAGTCCCGCGCCACTTACATAAACCAAACCAAACAAAAATTGAAGGTGTGGCTGCTAGGTCGAAACGACCAGACACACCATCGGATGGGTCCAAAAACAATGGATTCCACACCACCAATCAATAGGAATACCCAAGCATACATCCAACGACGGAGATCAGCAAACCACCAGGAGGATCCATGTGTCTCTTAACATAACTGCAATCCTCTAGGGTCTCCCACCGATTCAAATCATCCAACACACCACCCCCAGTCTTCACAACTTACTAGCTGCTGTTCCATCTCCACCCGCTGCTGCTGCAGCTGCCGCACCTACCCCCACCCCCTCCACCTTCCACCTCCCCTGCGTGCTAGGATACAGCTCACACCTCCTCTTGAACGCCCAAACATCCTCTATCACCTCCAACACCTCCCCAGCGCCCACAGCAGCAGCAGCAACAGCTGCTCCACTATCACCCCTGCTCCTCCCGCTGCTACACACCTGCTCACCATTGGCTCCCCCTCCTGTCAAGCAAGCACCCACCACCTCCCCATTTACCTTAGCCCCCACCACCCCTGCACCACTATCGCTAGCATCACACTGCGCTTGTCCCACATCACCATTCCTAGCAGGAGTAATCTCTCCATCACCACCACCACCACCACCACCAGCAGCAGCATCCCCTGCTCCTGCACTACCAGCTTCTGCTGCTGTTCCACCTATCTGCTGCTGCTCCTCCTTGATTTCCCGCTGGCCCCTGACCAGCACCAGCATCTTTCTCCTGCTACTGCTGCTAGGCCCTAACACCTGATGTGCAAACTCCACCAGATCCTGCTGAGTCAGCTGCTTCAATGCTGCCACCTCTTCAGCCTGCAAAAGGAAACAATAAGATTGCATTCCATGACATGGAGTAGCAAACATGCCATAGACCACAAAGGGGACACTGGACAAAGGATTGATTTTCTGCTTTTTACTCTCCACCTTTACTCTCCACACACTCACAAACTAGCTGGAGCTGCGTCAGGCGAAAAGAAGTGCAATTATCGCCATCATAAATGTATAAGCAGTACTAGTACACCAGTGATAGCAAAGTCTGCAGTATCAAGCTCATGTGTGACAAGTTGATGTAAGAAAGCATAAATTTTGCTATGGCACACTACATCCCTGCTTTCCACATGCATTACAAACTGCATGAGAATCATGCCGTGAGCGCGTGTACAGTCCGCAAGCTGTCCAATGACCTCCATCGCACATACCATGTCCAAATTAGGGATTACCATGTGGGAAATAAATCAGATCCATTTGCACAGCTGCTTGCATCTAGGAGCCTTAGCCAGCTCAAGCTCAAGCTCAACCACTTCCTAAAAACCGCTCACACTTCCCACACTCCACAGGTTACACTCATATGGGAGTTCGCTTTATCCCTGAGAGCGAACTGGATTACGGGAAGCTGCCTAGATTGAGTCCAGCCTGGCGTGCAACCATGCAGCTTACATTACCAAAACCTCACCCACATAGAATTGGCCTCGCTAGCTGAGTTTACCGTCCCTGCTGTCACGAAGCTGCTCTTAAGTTTGTAACGGTGCGGTGGTCTATGGCACTTTTGCTCAGGCATAGCATCAAAGGTAACACCGCCGAAATCACAATGCTTCTGGTGGTGTGTTTGCTGGTCCACCTGGGAAGACCTACTGAGCTTGCCGGAAAACTCAAAACTACTTGCTGGCTTTCCATCTAAATCCCAGCACCGGATATCAACCGCTCCCCCTTGTGAAATCAGACTCATATCATGCCCTTTCAACTGCGCTTCCCCGAGCCAAACTACCCTTCCTGGTGTCTACTGCCCTTCCTGGTGCAGACGTCCCTGACTTGCCCTCTTACCGGTCTGTCAAAGCACCAAGTGTTGGAGTAGATCTCCCACCACCAGCGCCGTGCCAGCTCTCCCAGGCGCTTGGGCTTTTCCAGCTTGGCTTTGGACAGCTCTTCAACACCAGCAGCAAACTCAGAAGCAGGCAGGCTGGCCAGCCTGCAGCATGCCACAGCAATAGAAGGTATAAGCACAACCACTTCCCAAAGCAGCTCAGCAGTGAGCACCAAGCATGTACATTTTCCTGATGCCATTGTAAAAGTGCCATAGGTCCCGCACCTCAAGCTGTTAAAAATTTAGCGGGGTGGACCAATATACAGGGTGAATTCGTTATGCTAAGACTGGTCAACCTGAAATCAAGTCGGATGGCATCCTCATACGGTAGTGACTGCACCACAAAAACACACTGCCTCAAGCAGCTAACAGCAGTTTTTAAAAACAAATGCTACTGCTCAATGCTCCCCTCCAAGTAAGCAAAGAGACAACAGCGAACTGCACACCAGCAGCAAAACTACAGCAATGATAAGGATCATGTTAGAAAATGTGCGTATCAACCAGCGATGTACCAAAAGAACCCTGATGAGTGTCGACACACGCTAGCAAAGGCTGCCGGACTTCCTGCTGGGCGCCCTAACTTTGATAGCTTCGGAAATCAGGACTATATGCTACTTATGTGCCAGAACATGCTGATGTGGGGCTTCATGGATGCTGAAAGCGCAACCATTTCAAGCTGGTCTGGGTCAATGGCGATTGGCAGCTTGTGCTTGCCTCTAATCATCAGCAATGACAACTTAAGCATTTCCCTACTCTTTGCAAAGAGCTCATCCCTGTTGCCCATACTCACTTCTCCAGGAGCTTCCCCACAAAGGCCTCCACCCTGCTGGCCAAGTGTGCTGCACTGAACTTGTCACTCTGCAGTATGAAGCTCACCCCCTGCACCCCATATTCATTACTAGGGAACATGCTGACGATGTACCCCAGCTGCTCTTGTGTCCTCAAGGTGTAGAAAGCGTCCCGCTTTCCAAGCTGTACCAGCAGCTGCAGCAGGGCGTTAGTCTTAAGGTTGTCTGGTCCCACTTGGTATTGCACAAGAGCTGCGGAGTTGTCATCTTTGGGGTTGGGCCCAACCTCTAGCAGAACACTTGTGGTACCTGCACATGCGAGAGATGCCATGGGTTAACTAACATAACCCACTGTTTTAAAGAATGACATAGGTATGAATGAGTGCATTTAAAAAGGTGGTTATCAGTTAAGCAGTAGTAATGGGGAATCACCCAGGTGACCTTTTACTAAGATTATCAAGGCAAGAGGTGACCGACAACCCACAATCCACAAGACAACAAGGGAGCAATTGTGCTATACGGGCCCGTACTGGGAGAAGATACAAGGGAATTAGTCTTCTGTATCCCGCCTCCCACTGTCCACTGGTGAGCTCCTCCACACGCGTGGCTGTTACATGGCTCCACATGGTGTGTTTAATCGTTTCGACCTAGCAGCCCTTTGTTTGTTTGTTACTTCACATTGTATCAGAGCTCTGTGCAAGCCCCAAGTAGGCAGGAGGACGGGTGCTAAGACCAGCATTGGGGAGCTGTGATCGGTCATTTCATTGTCAGGATGTGGCGAATGTTGCCAAAGGCGCTTTTCTGGGTTGCGCAGGTGATGAACCATGGCTTCAAGTAACAGACGGACAGATAACAAAGCAGCCCCTCCACAAACTGAAAGCTTCAAGGCTGAAGGCCCTTCACCTCCGTCACACAAAAAACCTACACCAGTCAACATGTTAGAAAATGCGTGGAGAGCAGGGGCGCATTCTGAGGTGTAACACCTCCCCTGTGAAGATACTTCCCTCGCGCACCATATCATCCCACAATGTACCTGCTGGTACCATCTTACTGCAAGACACTTCTCCTTCCCAGGGCCACAATGCATTAGGTCCCCAGCAGTACCCAGCTTTCCCAAAACAACCTGAGCTGCGTGGCTGCTGCCATTGGCTCCCTGTTCACCCTGGAAAGTTATGGTTTGGCGTCCTGTTGCTCGTTTAGAGGGGGGTTGGTGGGGGTTTGTGTTGGCTGTTCAGCTGCGTGGCTGTTGCCATTGGCTCCCTATTAGCCAGGAACCATGCCTCAGCCCGCATCTAAACTGAGCCAACACAAACCCCCATCAAACCCCCTCCAAAGAGCAACAGGGCGTCAAATTATAACTTTCACCACCCTGAATCACCCTGCATTCCCCTTTGTTCCCCCTACCGGCTGGAAGCCTGATTACTTTCCATGTCATTGTCCCCGCCTGGATGCCTAATAGACTAAAAGCCCTTATCACCGTTGTACTACCGTTTTATACCCTTTGTTCCCCTTTTCTACCCCTACATGCTAGCAGCTTGATGACTCTGATATCTTTCTCCTCCCTTGAATGGACTCTCATAGACTTCATACCCCTAAAACCCACTTAACTACCATCATATCAGTACTCCCTTAATCTCCCTTGCAAGCCACTCTCGTAGGCTTCATACCCCTTACAACCATTTGATCGCCATTTATTACGCTTTTCTACCCATACCTCCCGGCAGCTTTGATGACTCTGATATCTTTCTCCTCCCCTGGCACCACTGATAGACTTTTACAACCCTTAAAACCAATGGAGTATCGCTTTACTCCCCTTTATACCCTTTGTTTCCCGTACCTGCTGGCAGCTTGATGACCCTGATATCCTTCTCCTCCCCTGGAAGCCCTGGTAGACTTTGATGACTTGATCACTATTTGGATACTTTGTCTTCACTCTTGATCTCCCTTGATTCCCTCCTTGCTGGCAGCTTGATTACTTTACTGTCTTTCTCCTTCACCGGACGCCCTGGTAACAACATTTTCTCCATTGAATTACCCATTTAACCATTTAACCATTTATCTTCCCTTTGTTTCCCCTACCTGCTGGCAGCTTGATGACTCTTATATCCTTCTCCTCCCCTGGCAGCACTGCCTTAGCCCCCCAAGCAGCACCCAGCTTCTCCAAAGCGGCCTGAGCTATAGCTGTTGCCTCTGCACCATCCATGTTGCCCACTAGGAGTGCTTCTAGGAACATACGACCCATCAAGCGGCGCAGGAATGTGGTGAGGTCTTCCGGAGTGAGGGAGGGTAGGACTGCTTCATATTCCTCTATGCGCCAGCGCTTGAAATTGAGGACAACCTGGAAAAAAGGAGGGCGGAAAAGGAATGGAGGGGCATAAGTGTAGAAAAAGGGACAATGGATTAGAGGTGCGCATATGGTTCTGCAGAAAATGTGGCACAATGGGCAAGGCAGGAATGTGGTGAGGTCGTCTGGAGTGAGGGAGTAGGACTGCTTCATATTCCTCTATGTGTCAGCGCTTGAGGTTGAGGGCACCCCGGGAGGGAGGAGGGAAAGAGCATGGGATAGAAGTATCACTGAAAGGCCGGAAACATGAAACAAGGGCCTTGTTGTTTCCCTGAAGCATACCAGTGGAAGCAGGACGATAATGCGGAGGTTTGCACACCACTGCGCAGAACAAATGGCACAATCTCGGGGGGGGGGGGGGGATAGATATAAGACAAATAATTCAGGCAAGGCAGAATGCAGTGTCAGTAGTGGGGAACAAGGCAGCACTGCTTCTGCACCCCTTACTTGTTCACTGCTGACCCTTTCACTGCTTTCACCTTCAGCCTCTATTTCAATCCATCATCACCTTGCCTGACCCTTTTCCCCTAGGTACATCCCCTTCCAACCTCTACCCTCCCCTGAGACACCCCACTGGCCTAAAACCCTCACTAGTCTTCTGCCAATCCTGGACATTCCTGTTCAACCTCTACCCTCCCCTGAGACACCCCACTGGCCCAAAACCCTCACTAGTCTTCTGCTAATCCTGGACATCCCTGATTAACATTCACCCTCCCATGATAACACCCCACTGGCCTAAACACCTCACTAGTACTTCTGCTAATCCTGGACATACACACACACCCAGCCACAGCACTCTGACAGCACAACAGCCCCCTGCATAGTGTGCCAACTTTGGAAACACACCCTCGGAAAAGAAAGCCAACCTCACCCACCCCCACCCCACCCCACCCCACCCACCTCACTGCGGTACATTACACAGACTCTAATCCTCCATATACACACTCTCTATCAGCCACAGAAATCTGACAGGAGCCTCCTCATATCTTTACTCCCTTGCTAAGCTTCAAACACTTCCTTGGACAAACCCCAGCCCCACCCACCTCACTGCGGTACATTGCCCACTGATATGGCTGCTGGTACTTGACATTGGCATACTCCTTAACCAGGGCCTCTGCCACCACAGCAAACCTGTCAGGCAGCACCTGGAAGGCAGCCAGGCGGTCCAGTAGCAGGTCTAGCAGCACAGGGAGCTTGTGATTGTAACCTGCAGCATGGATCTGAAACACCAGCAGCAGCAGCAGCAGTCATAAGGAGTTGCGCAACCGGCAAGTCAACGCAGCATTGTCCATTGCAGGCTAACATAACTACATCATGCTAATACATGCCTTCAACCATGCTCATTACCGAGCAGAACCATATGATAACCACTGCAATGGCAGGCAGCACACTGAAGGCAGCCAAGCAGTCCAGTAACAGATCTAGCAGCACAGGGAATTTGTGGCTGTACCCTGCAGCATGGATATGAAACACCAGCAGCAGCAGGAATAAGGAGTTACACGACAGTCAAGTCTACGCAAGCATGGTGCATTGGAGGCTAACAAATGTATAACCATGCTGGCAAAAGAGTATAACCATGGAAGCAACCAAGCGAAACCATGGTGACATTCAGTGCCCACGATGAAATCTGTTTGGACTTTCTCCCTGGCAGCAAACCACAACTCTTAGCCCCCAAGGCACCCTAAAACGTAAGCATGTGCAGTTGGGGTTGGGCAGTGGGCAGCCTGCAATGTTCAAAGAACCTAGACCCCCAAAACCCGCCCTAAATCCCAATCATACAGACCCAACCCCTCCTACCTGGAACCCTGTGAGTGTGTTCTGTAGGTGGTAGCTCAGCCCTGCCAGCTCAGCAGGGTATGTGAGTTCATTGAGGTAGTCATTCAGCAGCTTCACTAGGAGGCGGGTCAGCACACTGCTCTCAGGGCTGGTGTAGGTGGCGGGACACTGAAAGTCCAACCATAGGGCAGCCTGCAACAGGGGGAGGGGATGGGGTTGGGGTTTGGTCAGTGGGGTTCGGGATGGGGTGGGATTGGGACAAGATGTGAAGAGGAGCTAGTGGCAGGGCCGCTGTATGTGGCGGGACCTTGAAAGCGCAATAATACATCGGTCTCCATGAGGTGGAGGGAATTGGGTTTAAAGTCTGGACAGTGGGATTAGGAATATAGTGGGATACGAGGAGGGGAGCTAGTGGCGTTGCATGGACAGCACGAGGCAGCAGGGGTGCAGGGATTCAATATAATAATCAACAGCAGCTTCACTAGGAGGCGGGTCAGCACACTGCTCTCAGGGCTGGTGTAGGTGGCAGGACACTGGAAGTCCAACCAGACTGCAGCCTACAGCAGGGGGAAGGGGTTTGGGGTTTAGGGTTTAGGATTTGGGGTTTAGACAGTCGGGATTGCGGCTTGGACCGTGGAGTTTGAGATGGGCTTGGATTATGAGGAGGGAAACTAACCATGTTGTGTACTCGTATGGCTAGGGTCAGCAGAGTGCCGCTGGGGAAGGGGATTCAAACGGATTATAAACAGCAGCTATAGCAGCCGTCACTAGCAGACGAATCAGCACTGCTCTGAGGGCTGGTTTAAATTTCAGGACACTGGCAGTCTAACCACACTGTAGCCTGCAGCAGAGGCATTGGGTGGAGAGGAGGTGGCATCCTATATGCCTGCATGTTCACGCTCTTGTAAAAGAATCTGAACCTCTATCGAGCCACAAACTAGAGCCCAATCAGAGAGGATGGAACCCCAGTGACGTTCAGATGTCTGAGGGGCTCCATCCTCTCTTTGTTTCTCACCGCTTTAACCTCTATCTTTGAGTACAGAGACAACAACTGATCACCAAACAGAAGTTCAATGCATGGATGCAGGCAGTTGCAGTCCTCACAGCACTAAGGGGTGGAAAAACAGCGGAAGCCAAGCCACACGACCTTAGTACCTCTGGCGCTGCTTACCTTCGGTGCCCCAAAGCGCAGCTCTGTCCTGTGCATCACCCTCATCTGAGGGCTTTGCAGCAGCACCTCAGGAGAACCCTGATCTGGGGGACCAGGGGGAGCAGGCCGCATGGACAAGTCACTGGGGACAAAGGGGTTGGGGGCAGGCAGGTGCAACCCAGGCACCTGTGAAAGGCAGTCGCAAAAAAACATCATGGTCGTCGAATTATAGTATATATCTTCCACCCTGCCTGGCATGTAGACAATGGCGCACTCCTTGTGAGCAGAGGAGGAGCCTGGGTCCCAGACAGTTTGCTGACTTCTGTCTGTTCACTGTGCCACCTCATTGGAGGACTTGAAAGGCCGTTTTGGGAGAAACAATTAATAGCTCGACCCACTGTTGCAAGTACTGCTGTTGCCTACCTGCCCTATCATCTTCTTACGGGCGAATCAAGCTGCCCTCCCCTTATACTTCTTTTTGCATAGCACCTTGATGTAGATGTTATAACTTATACCATGCCCCCCAGTCCACCCTTCCCAGCCCGCCTTAATATTCTGTATTGAATCAAAAAGCCAGCCTTGTCACCCCTTTCTTCCTCGTGACAGCTTTCTCAAAATCCCCTGCTTTTAGCCCAGCACCTTACACAAGTAGAAGATCCACTATATCCTGACTCGCTCTGCCCTGGCCCACCCTCCCTTCGCTCTTCCACTTCTCCCACCTCTCAATCATCACCTATCTACCAGTCACCTCTACCATATGTCCCTGCCCCCCCCCCTGCCTTCCCCATGCCCATGTATGCACAAAGGTCCCTCCAAGCCGGCAACCAGTCAGAAAGCAAGGGCTCAGAACTTAATGGTACGCCAAATATACGCCAACTCCCCATCCCACACTTCCCCTTTCAGTTGTCCCCTCAGGTACCCCATGCCCCTACGATAACCCCCATCTACGTGTAACCCTCTCCACCCCTGCTCCCGCGCTTACATGCCCTTCCATTCCCCTAAACCACTCCCCTCCCCTCCCCTTCCCGCCTGCCACCCCTCCCCCTCCTCCTTCGGACAGTGGTCCTCTCCCCTATCTAGCTCACATGTCGACAATCCTTCCAAGCCGCCAACCCCTCACCAGGCAAAGCCTCACAGCTCCACAGCACGCCAGATGTCCCCCTTCACTCTGCTCTGCTAACCCTCCCATACTTCTACTCTACCCCCACCTCCCCATGCCCTCTCCAGCCCCCCCCCCCCCGCCCCCAGACCTACATGCCCTTCCCTCCTCCCCCTGCCCTCCCCCTTCCTCTCTCCCCCTCCCCATCTATCTCACATGTTGAGGATCTTTCCAAGCGCCCAACCAATCAGCAGGCAAACCCTCACAGCTGTACTGAGTGCCATAGATGGGTTCCGCCCCCAGGCTTAGCCCTGAACCCTCCTTGGCAAAGCTCTTACTGGACCACCATACCCGGGCCCTCTCTGGAGTGAGTGCTTCCAACAAAGACTGGATGCAATCTAAAGCATAGACCTGTACAGAACGACAGGAGAAGCAAATCAGGCAGTAACATAAAACAGCGTTCTCGCAAGCATATGCAGAATGCAAGCTACCTTGGTTGCTGTGTTGCTGAACTTCATGGTAATGACAAGGTAATGGAACCTTTTGATATAGCTTTCAATGTTACCAAAAACTTTGAAGTGTTACCTTAGCATTCAGGCATTTAAGGGCATTGAGTGCTTAAACACATAGCTCCAGCATCTCCAGCAGCTGCAGATGTATATAGGAGCATGGCTTTTCAACAATGACTAAAAAAGCAAGACCATTCCCTAGGTGATCAATACGAACCCTTTCAACACCTCCTGTAACAAAGCCCACAGCATTATTCGATGCATTGTACATGCCTGTGCTACTCCATTGGCCACACCAAGCCAGGCCACCATGACCAAAAGACTCCCGACGACAATCACAAAGCCAGACAGCCATGCAATGGGCTACATGGATCGAGTGTCCGGCAAGTTTTGGCAGTACAGGACCATAGGACTGACTAGTAACCGACTTCTAGCCACCTCGCCTCGATAAAGCCTCCTTCTACAAAGCCAGGCAGCCAACGGTAGATGACTGCCCACACACAAGCTGAGCTACATGCAGTAGTCTGAACATGGCTTTACAGGGTCAAAATTCAGAGAGGGCCGCCGTTTGTGCTTCGAAAGTTGGAAGCTCCACTGACAATCCACAAACACCCTTAAGCCCTAAAACCTGAACCCACCGAGGGTGGCCCATCCCTATGCTTAGCTTTTATATGTAGCTGTAGGTGTATAAGTTTAGCTTGTAAGATTTGCCTACGGGCTGGACTTTAAGCTGGAGTAAAAGCAGCACTGATGTCTAGCGGTTAGCATCGAAAAGCACAGGAGGTGAGCTGCGGGGCTCTTTGCTACGGTTGGGAGGGTACTTGGGGCATTATGCATTACTCAACACCCGAACCCACCCCATCCACACTTTCCTAAGCGCTTACATGCCCCAACCCCCTCTGGTGCACTGCCATCATAACCGGTTTGCATATAATGCTGGACAGATTGGTGACTTGAATGTAGCGGCGCAAGTCACATCATATCACCATCCACATCCCATTCCCTTGCTGCAAAGAGCAGCATTCCCCGAACGGCCCCTAATCATATTGACCTGCCTCCCGCCCCACTATAATTACCTGGGGCACATGGTATAGTGCCAGCAGCAGAGACTCATCATCAATGGTTTGCATAGTGCTGGAAAGGCTGGTGGTGTAGGAGTAGGGGGGCAGCTTGTCACGCCAGTCAAAACGCAGACGCTGCAATGCCTGCATCTCTGAGAACACCTAGACCAAAGCAACAACGGATCATCGTTTGAAATTCTTCCTCCCAAAGTCAATACCCAGGCAACAAAGCGTAGGGAGGCGCGAATGTATGAACCGACTGCAGTCAATGCCTCTATAAAAAGAGCATGCGTTGGACGTGTAGTTGTGAGTTGGTCAAAGGGGGGGTGCATGTAAAGAGCCAACCTAGGGCACATGGGCAGAAGGACTCGAATCCACACCAACAAAAGTGACTCAACACTGTGGGTTTAAAACAGGTCCATCAAATATGAAATACTTACCACAGGTTCTGGAGGTGGGGTGAAGCAAGGTGGAGGGCCTTGCAAGCTAGTTTGAAGCAAGTCCCATTATTTGCAATAGTGGCACAAACAACAACCCCCTTTTTTACCCAACTTTCAGAAAAGCAGATGAGGTAGAAGGGCACAAGAGGGAAGTAACTTTCATCTTTCTCCCTAGGACTCACCATAGCCATCCCCTGTGCACCCCCTTCTAGCATTTCAGTTGACTCCCTGAATACTTCTTGTACTGACTGCAACCGCTGACGCTGACTCAGTCAGCCAAAGCACAACATACCACGTTACTCTTCCACGCCGCTCTCTGACCTACTGCTTTGGTCAGCCAGCCACTCCTACCTAGGTTGGGTACAGGATATTGACAGAGGACCACCACCCTTATCCTAGATGCCATGTTGGAACTGAAAGGGGACCCAAGGCCATGGCAAGTCCACTAGCTGAAACCCCTGAAGAGAGCCACTCCTAACCTGCTCATTAATTCCTCCTGGCGCCTTCAACAGGTCCAGATACTTGAAGACTATCCTGGAAACTTCTTGCACTGCTTCATGCCCTGACTCAGTCAGCTCAATGCGCACGTAAAACAGCCCCCGCCCACTGTACCCTACACCACTCTCGCCTGTGATCAAGGCAGATGGCAACAGAAACAGTGCATTACGTCAGTCGTGACTATGTGGTGTTGGAGGATTAGTCAGCTGGAAAGTTTCGGCAGCGGCATGCAAATCTAACCGAGTCACTTTTGCTTGCTTGCGAGTGAGGGACATGCCCCTACGATTCACACTCCTTTCCTTCCCACCCACACCCCAGCCTCTCCATTTTTCTGCCCCCCCCCCCCCCCCCGCCGCCCCTGATAGACCCCTCACCACTCCCAACCCATTCTCAGTATCAATCCTCTTTCATCCCTGTACATGGCAGTAATCAGCCAATTCATGTGCATTCTATAGCCCTCCCATGTAAGGGGATGTAACATCACTCCGGTACCCCGGGGGTAATAAGTAGGGGTACCCCGGGGGTAAAAAGTAGGGGTACCCTGGGGGCAATAAGTAGGGGGCCCCCGGGGGCAATAAGCAGGGGTCCCCCGGGGGCAATAAGTAGGGGTACCCCGGGGGCAATAAGTAGGGGAACCCCGGGGGTAATAAGATGGGATCCCTCGGGGGTAATAAGTTGGTACTACTGATACCTATTTAGGGCCCCTGCGCTACCCTTGCATCCTCAAAAATAATGCAACCCCCAGCCCCAGCCCCAGCCATAAACCGTATCCCTGTGGGCTGGTATCCTAAGAACCTTCACTTACCCTACCACACCTCCCACGTACCAGCTTCTCCCCATCTCCTCCCTCTCCCTACACCCTCTCCCCACACATCCTCTCACCCACACTCACCAGCTGACAAGCTGCTTGCCCATCCCTTCGCCTTGAGCAGCGCAAACGCACTCCCCTCTCCTTCATGCCCCAGCAAATGTGACAGGTACTGCGAAGGCGCCTCCTTGTACAGCTGATCAGTAGGAGGGATGTCCCAGTGCATCTCCAGCACATGGCCATCCTTCACAGGCACTACACGGAGCAGCTTCCCACGATGCTGCAAGAGAGCAAAAGCCATAACCAAATTCAGAATGGAAAGAGGTTTTATCATGCACACATGGGCTGGGTACTTCAAATCGTTTGGCTCAGGGGTTAGGTAGATTCCTTTGAGACCTTGACAGCACAGTGCGAGCAGGACACCAGCAGCCATATGCAAGTTCAGAACCACAAGAGATTTGCATCATGGAGTAGACATCTTCTGTATCAAGGTTTAGGGTCTAGGGAGACTCCTAAATCCAAGAGCCCTAAACAGCACAATGCCAGCAGGAGATAAGACGCCATATTCAGATTCAGCAGCGCAAGAGATTTACGTCATGGATCAGGCACTCTTGTGCATTAAGTTTAAGAGTCTAGGTAGATTTCTCATCCCCAGAGTCCTGCACAGCACAGTGCCCGAAGGAGAGCAAAACCCATACTTGAATCCAGAAGCGCAAGGCTTCCATCGTTAGCTGAGGTATGTAGGTTTTAGAATTTTGGTCATAATATTTAGGTCTTTTGATAAGTTCCTGTACAGCACAGCCGCTGGTAGAAAAGCTTAGAGGACAACAGGGTTGCCACCTAGTTCCAAACGGGTGATAGTATCAAATCTCGACGTTACCAATAGAAGATCAACCATAAGAAATTAAGGATACATAACAACCCAATTGCGCTATCTGGACCTGTACTCCCACCTCGTTGCATATTTGACAGTTTCCAAGGCCAAGGTCCGTGGCAGGTTGCAATGGCCTATCATGCAGTCTAGTAATAGTAAATGGCAAACCAGCTAAACGTCCTAAATCTGGCACCTACCTCATCCAGGTACAAGTCTCCAGGGAAGCTTGGCACAGGCAGTTGCTGATTAGGCACCTCAGAGAATAGCTCCGTTACCATGCTCTGCAGCTCATCTAGGGAGTTGCGGCCGTACACAGCCAGGCGCATCAGGTTTGCACTGTAGTGTGCTGCATGGAACTCGGCTACAGCAGCACGTACGTCAATGCCTGAGGCCTTTGGCACATCCAGCAGCGTCTCCTTGTTGCCTGCAGGTAAGAATGCAAAAGGAAGGATGGAGAAGAATGGGTAGGATGTCCTTATAACGCAAGGAACATAGCATAATGAATCGTCATCTGTAAGACCTGCAGGCTAATGTCCCAGGCAGACGGATTAGGTGTAAGGACGGACATGGAATTCAAGTGCTCCTCTAGAAATCAAATCTGGAGTGCTTATCCCGTAACCTTAACAACCTGACCTTCCAAAGCGAGCACTTCAATCAACAAAGAAACTCCAGCATGTAGAATCATACCATGGCATGAACAACAAGCTCCCTGCTAAGATCTATTTTGTTGTCCATATAGATTGGGGAGGTGGCTCCTCCGCAACACCTTCTCCTAATGCAGGAGAGGCTATTTTGGCGTGCCTGCCTAACTGGCTTCAGTCTATAAGGCCTTAAGGTTCCTAGCCAGGTTTTGCACCACAGCTTTTGCACTGTACCAATTTGCAAGTGCTGCAGAGATCCCCCACTCACCAGTAAAGAACTTGGCCCATGGGTTGCCTTGGTTTGCAGTGTGCTTATTCAGCTGCAGCTGTCTCCAGGGATCCGAATTCAAATTCTTGCCATGCTCCGAATCCACTGCCTTCACCTCCCGCTCCACCCCATCCTCTGAAATCAAGGGGCTGATGAAGAACTGTGCAAAGCGATCCAGGGCTGGTTGTAGATGATCCCAGTTGACATCAAACTGGTAGTTTGTATCTTCTGCTGAGGTGTAGGCGTTAGTGTGGCCCCCATGCTCTGAGATGAACTTGGAGTACTCGTCTTCTACTGGGTACTTCTTAGAGGAATAGAAGAGCATGTGTTCTGTGAAGTGGGCCAAGCCTTGCAGGACTGGGGGGTCCAACATGCTGCCCACACGAACCTGCAATGCACATATGAATGCAAACTTCCTATAAAACAATGTCCAAATCCTTTTAAAGCTGGTACTGTCTGAGCTGCCATGCTTGGATGTACAGTCTGTCCTAGGATGGACTGCGTTAGTCCCTTGGGACTTTCATGCCTTGACTAGCATGCTTGGGCCAAAGGAACTGGAGCGCCATAGAGCAGCATGGACATGAGCATGCGCTTGCAATAGCTGTGGCTGTGCATCCCTCCCATGCCTTAATCTGCGGGTAGTAGGCACGCTTACATCGAGAGATGCTGCTGCCTTGTCAGTCTCCGGATCGCTAACGAGCAACGCTTTTAACCCATTCGGCAATGTAATGAATCTGTACTGCAGCTTGTCGCTCTGAGGCTTGATTGGGGCGGCTGCACCGTCGTGCTGCTGAAGCAGGCAACCATCTTGTAAGGCCCCGCAGGGTCCTGCCACCATATTGCTAAGAAAGAATATGAAGAGCACCAGCACACAGGTTGAAATATATCGGCGGTTCTGGAGGTTCCTTGTCTTCAATGCACTGTTATTAGCTCTTGAGGAGTTGCATGAGACACTTCTGCGCATACCACCAGTGGAGTAGGTCAGCATGCAAGGGTCCCATGAACCTTGGACCCTGTCGGCTGTCTTAATCCCAGAACTATATAGGACACATGCACGATGTGTTCTCCTGGAGCTGGTACGCAAGTGTGAACACGTAATGACTACAGGCCGGTTGTCTGAAGTTGATGGTACAAGGCGGTACGAGCGGGAAGTGCCTAGCCTTCCGGGGGCCCTGTGACAGTCTCGGGCATAATGCCGAGCAACTGAAAGTCCATAACCTCAAGCAAGGCGCGGATCTGCTGCAAGCGCTGTGAAAGGACCTTTTGCGGGCCCACTAAACCTATGTGCAGACTGGTGCTACTGGATCGTCACCGTTCACTCTGAGTTGACGGATTCAAGAAAGCCGGAGTAGTGGCAAAAGACGCACCCATTCCGTATTACATGGGCAACCTGTTTGCACGTGTCTTTCTTAGCTGCTCTCCTGAGCACTCATCGGTGCTCTCAACCTTTTGAACAAACAACCATGTGGTGCAAGCCTTTCCAAGACATTACTGCGCGTCAGCATCTACTGCTTCTATATGCTTGTTGCTCAATGTTGCATAGAGGCTGGGTGCGTGCTGCTGAACGGGAGAGCCCCGGGTGATGAGCAAGGGGCATGTACCAGGCAATCACATTGCCTTGATTATGGGATTGCTTCTATGGCGGGGTATTCAGTTGTTCGCGCATTTAAGGTGTTACCTGCAGAACCCATCTCTGACCACCAGCCCCTTGAGTGTGAGCTTAATACGCATAACTTCCACCTCCCGTTGCAAGAAGTAGGGCCTACTGAACCTCCTCTGGCTGTCCCCAGGTGGGACCCAAGCAAACGTGTTGAGTATATCCGTCAGCTCACATCTGGGGAGTCAGGGAGTGCCGTGTATGAGATAGAAAGTGGTCTTAAGGATGGGTCTCTTGACCCTGTTACTGCTGCTAAGAGGCTATATGAGGTGATCTATGATGTGGCTCTCAGGGTTTTTGGCACTGTGAACACTGGCAGGCAGTTGCCTAGCGGGCGCTCTCCCAACAAGTGGTTTAAGCATTGCAAGCAAGAGTATCAGGCATTGCAACAAGCCCTCCGCAGGGGTGACACACATGCAGCACAGCAGCTCAGAAAGGAATTTAAGCGAGTACAACGCAAGTGGGAGAGATATTTTGATCGTAAGCAACAACAGCGCATGGTGGACGATTTGAAGCATAATCCTCGCAAGTTTTGGTCTGCCTTCAAGGGTAGGAGGTCCTCAATGGTGCAGTTTGACATCCACCAGCTCCATGCATACTGGAATACGTTGTATGGTGGTTCAGGCCGGGGTGCGTTGGGTGAGCTTGGGCAGGAAATGGCCCTCCTTTTGCAAAATCTGGACAGGGTAGCTAGAGCCAGTCAAGGTTTTGAGGCTGCAAAGCGCCTAAATGCCTCACTAGGGGCTGGAGAGGTTGAGGCCGCTCTTAAGAAGTTGCACTGTGGTAGAGCACCAGGTCCTGATGGTTTAAGGGCTGAACATCTTCGCAATGCGTACACTGAGATTGATCTCGGAGATGGCAAGGTCCTTAGGGAGTACACCTTGGTTCCAGTGTTGCATGCGTTATATGGGGCTTTGTTTGACAATGGACAATACGTTAGAGAGTGGTCCATGGCATCGCTCACAGCTGTGTTTACAAAGGGGGATGCCACTTCCTTAGACAACTACAGGGCTATCGCTATAGGGGCCGTGTTTGGGAAGCTGTACTCAGTGCTCTTGGACACACGCATGTCCAATGTGGCAGAAAAAGAAGGCTGGCGGGCTGAAGGGCAAGCCGGCTTCCGGCCTGAAAAAAGTACTGTTGATCATGTGTTTGTCCTACGGCATCTCATTGAGGCATCTCAGGGCCACCGTACGAGTAAACCCTTGTTCTGTTGCTTTGTGGATTTTCGAAAGGCATATGACATGGTAAGAAGGGATTTGTTGGTCAAGCGTCTTGCTGAGTTAGGAGTGCATGGATGCATGTTGCAGGCAATAGTGCAGATGTATTGGGATGCCCCCCTTGTGCCCAAAATTGGTACCATGCTTGGCCCTGAGATCGGCAGCCAGTGTGGCGTCAAGCAGGGTGACCCCCTGTCTCCCTTGTTGTTTGGTCTTTTCATTGATGAACTTGAGCAGTGGTTGCGAGAACGGCTGCCTGGGGCAGGTGTCCAACTGGGGCCCAAGCTGTTGCAAATGTTACTATATGCTGATGACTTGGTGCTGTTTGCACCTAACCCCCAGATGCTTCAGCAACAGTTGGACCACTTGCATCAGTTCTGCCTTGCGAAAGGCATGGAGGTTAATGTTGCAAAGACAGAGGTGGTTGTTTTCCGGCACCCTCAGTTTCCTGCTGCGGGTGAGGCATGGCAGTGGCAGATTGATGGGCAACCTGTTGCCAGAGCAAGAGAGTTTAGGTACCTAGGGGTGATTTTGCATGAAACTGAGGGTGTCTCTGCAGCCATCAGCTCCCTTGCAACTGCAGCTACGCGTGCCACCTGGGCCATGATCTCCCGTTTCCGAGTCCGTAAAGTAAGGGACATAGCTGTGAAGCTTCAGATGTTTAGAGCTCTTGTCTTGCCTATTTTGGAGTATTGTGGTGCCATCTGGGGCCCTGACATGCTTGCCTCAAGCAAGCATCTCAGCCAAGTTCTTGATAACCCTCTGCAAGCGGTTCAGACAACGTTTTTGCGAGGCCTGGGTCAGCTGCGCAAGTCTGTATCCAAGACAGTCCTGCACAAGGAAATGTGCATGGAGCCAGTGGCCAAGGGATGGTTACGATCTTCAATCGCATTGTGGGAAAGGTTGCAAGCAGCACCCAGCAACAGTATCTTGGGTATTACTGTTAGGGAGTCCATTAAAAGAGCGCAAGCCGCTCCAAAGAGGAACACATCGTGGGCCGGAAGGTTTTTGTCTATGATGCATATGATCACTGGCCAGGGCTCCAGGGATGATGCTGCCACTGTGCAGGATTTTGTCAAACAGTTTGGCTTTGACTCCACAGCTGACCGCATTTTACCTGTTCCCAGTGGGGTAGTGTGGGCTGCATGGGAGAAATTTGTTCAGGTAGAACCTTGGGAGAATTTGGAGTCAAACCCCAGGACAGCACCCACGGCGCGTATAAGATTAGTTACGTACAACAATTGGTTTGCTGTTCCCCATGGGACTGGTGGGACACAGGAGAAAGGCTACCCTCCGGGTATGCCCAACTACATTAAGCATTCTGGTGGGATCCCTTTTTCTCAAGTTAAGCAGTTGATACGGTTTAGGACTGGTGCACATCATTTAAGAGTGGAAACTGAAAGGTGGGTGCCGGCCCCCGCTCGGTTGCCGAGATCAGAGAGGGTCTGTCAGAAGTGTACTTTGGGCTCAGTTATGGAGGATGAGTATCATGTCCTGTTTGAATGCCCCACATATCACCACATTCGGTTGAAGTATGAGGAAGCATTGTTCTCAAATTTTGGAGGAGTGTCCCGGGCTGCTCGGTCTATGCGGCCCTTTGGGAAGGTCAGTGCTTTCATGAACCAGAACCCCAGGAAGGTTGCTGCCTTTGTATCAGAATGCCTAGACTATAGGCGCTTTGAAGCATCCGACCTTCTACCTTATGCAACTAGGGAGACACTAGAGGAGCTAGGTCTGGTTGGTTATCAGCAGAGGACTTCGAATCCTCAGATCCGGTGTTCGAGTCCCGGTCTCCTCGCCGCCCTTAGCCGGGGCCTCTCAAGAAAAAGGTTACAGGTATCCGCGTTGCCTAGACAATGGATTCGTCTGTTCAATGGGCTAACGGTCTGATCAACTGGGCAACACCGTCGCCGCAAGGCCGTCCGATGAGTCAGTCTGACTTCCGGTCTTGGACCCGGACGTTAAAATTGGTTTGTTTTGTTTGTTTTATCAAATTGATACGTTTTCGTCTGACTACTATGATTATATTGATGAGTCCGGCATGGTGTATGATGCCCATGGAGCCTAGTTTGGCTCCGTTACGGGCGCCCCCTTTGTGGGGCCACTTGGTAATCTGTCATCTGTATATCGCCCTGAGCAAGGCATAAAACTGCTTGGCTTGCTGTTGACTGGGTCAACTGGTCAGCGCATGGCAAGTCGAAATGGGCTGGCCTGACATACATTGGCTAGCAAGGGATTTAGGGTGGGCTGGTGGCAGCCATTGTTTGAGCTTGGACAGGAAATTGAGTTTGCCGTTGGAGCCTAAGTTGGCCTCCTTGTGGGTGGCGCTGCCCCCACCGGCGCCCCGCTTTGACGGGGCCATTTGGTAATTGGTAATTGGTATATCTGCGCATTTGCTTCCGCCTCTGCTCCCTTCCTGCTGATGTCTCATCCATTCCTTGCACAATTCGCTACAGGCTGCTGACATTGTAGCCAGGTGCTGCATGCTCTAGCCTAACATCAGCTCTGATGCTAACCAAATAGACTCACTGGCATCCTACTTGCTGTCTCAAACAGCCCTAGCTCTCATGCTGCCGCTGTTTCTGCTTTTGCCTGCACCAAAGCACACCGATTTTGTTGATAAGGCCTGCACGATCTTTACATGAGACATGGGATCAATGGCCCCACACATTCCCTGCCCACAAGCCCGTTGACAAAATGCGCACGTAAGGCACATCCCTCGCCGTATTCCACTAGTCTAACCCCATACACTATCTCAAATCTCCCACAAGCATCAACTTTGAGAGTTTACAGAGGGGCGCAGCCCCATGCAGAGGTGCTCACTGCTGCTTGGGCTCTCAAACCCACAGCAGCACTTGCCATGGTTGCACCCAGCACCTACTGCTGCAGGTACTAGGGCTGTCAACTGTCAGCATCCACCTTGCAGGCCTGCATACTCAGGCTCAGGTCCAGCTAGCCACACCATCAAAAGCAGCACCCACAGCGGGCACTGCTGTGCTGCCCTGTCATGTCTATCGCTGGCTGCTTCCTGAACCACTGTCCCTACTGCAGCTCCGCCCAGCGTGCAGCGTCTCACAAGTTCTCAGGCCACCTCAGCATTTAATCACCCTTCCTGCGGAAAGAGCAACCTGCACAACAGGAGAATGGTGGGCACACCCATCAACATTTCAGCCATTTCTGCACAGATGCCTTGAAATTTATGAGCGATATGTCTGCTGGTATGGGCAGAGTTAATCCTATGTATGGGCAAACTTCTAGATTCGCTGCAGTTTACATGTATGTTCACAAAGCTGCTTAGGTATTCATCACAACAGAGGCAAAGTTCGGCAAACTGCTGCTTTGTGCGCAGGAAAGTCAACTACACAATAGGTCCTCATTGTGAAACCAACAGCCGTCCCATATCCATGGACTGGACTACATATATAACAATTAAACTCCCTCTATGCAGTGGTCTCCTAACAATTGAACCCCTCTATGCAGTGGTCTCCTAACAATATTTGAACTCCGTCTAGGAACTGCTGCGTGGTTCAAGGCACTCACATATGTGTGCTACGGCTACCCACTATCAACCACCAAGGTTCGGTGCCAAAACTGAATCCCATCCCCTCATTGTGTCACTGCTCCACCTATACCACAACAGGACCTTGTTCCCATCCCTGCCTCTGGAAACTCCTTGCGTCACAAAGGTCGCCAACGTCATCCTGCTGATTGAAGCTGCCGATAAAACTGCCAAAATGGCACTGCACCCAGCACGATATAACTAACGTGGGGTTTCACTGCCAATCCTACTGCTGCACTGACTAAACCTTTCTGCACACGACCTCCTGGCTTTTGCAACTCTGAGCCTGCAGATGCCCAACATTCAGACAAGTGACTCCCATGCTGCCCTGCGAGTGGGGCCACGCTGAAAACTTCCAAGATTATGCCCCTTGACAGGACAGCAGCGCTCCAAAACTGCCTGCTCTGCCCTGTAACGTAGCTGCCTCCAAGTTCCTACTGCCAGCATGGACACAAGCCCGCACCCTTCACGCTCGCGTACTCACCCTCTGTAAGGCGGGCCCGGCCACCAGTAGGTGTGCAAAGAACTGTAGAGCAGCTGCCGCAGAACACCACTGTCTGGGAGTGCGAGAACACCGTTGTGCTGCAGCAAGCGAGAAGAGGGATCGTCAGAAACCTCATCAGCTCTATTGGTCGCATGGGGGGTAGGATAGCCAGGCACTAACTCAACACCCTCAGTTAAGAACGATCTGCTTCTAAAACCAGCTGCTGAAGAGTCCGCTCTACTCACATGTTAAAGCACCCCTGGCACTTCACGTCCATGAAGAAGGAGTTAGGAGACTGAACCAAGCGCTTCAGCTTGTGCTTGGTCTTCTCCAGCTCCGCTGGGGGGTTTAGCAAATCGATATCACTTTGGAGCACCTACACCAAACGAGCCAGGTTCAGACAAGGCCATCCAGCAGCCACCCGCCACCGCAAGCTATCCAAATCCTATGCCAGCAATCTCCATGCAACAGCGCAGCTAATCGCACCATTTTGCACGTCTGAAGTGGGCAGCCTTCAAACGGCGCACGGCGAGAGAGAGCTTGCAAGCGGGCGGCGTGCCTATAATAGGGGCAAGGGCAAGGGTATAGAAGGGGAGTCTCGAGAAGTGCTACAGCGCTACAGCCCTAAACCCATTCCAGATAGCATACCGTGGATGCAACGACAAATAGACCGACGAACTTGGCCTGTGCACTGCACTAGTTACGTAGCTAGACATCATCTCTGGGTTCGCTCCAACAGGGGCCTTCCCTGTCGGGTTGCCATCGGCTGCTTAGAAGGACCATCGTACGCATACAGTTACAATGAGCAGGAGAAGAGATATAGGTACACCTTCCGCGACGGTTCAAAACACTGAAACAACCAGTTCTGGTCATTCTTTCTATGCTCATTAGGACTGCAGAACCCATGCCACCATCACATCTCCACCCCTTCAGAGACACTTTGCGAGCTCTTGGAACTCGTTTTTGCACTTCAGCAGCCCCTCCACCTTTCGGTGTAATGCATCCCTCTTGGACTGCAGAGCCGCCAGCACTCCAGCAGCTGCACAGCAATTGACAAAAGTGCTCATGGGCAGCAGAGGGGGAGCAAGCGGGGGAAATGCATGCACAGCTGCTTATCTAGCAGAGGGTAAAGCTTCATAAGAGGCCTACTTGGCGTACAACGTGATTGCAGCTGCAGAGTCCCCAGCTCTACTGGGTATTATTCCTCAGGCAGGCAAATTCCCCTCCTTGGGCAAATGGGACAGAGCTGACTGCATGCAGAGGTAAAGCCATGTATGGCTAAGCAGCTTGGTGACTTTCTGAATCCATTCCCTTCAAAATGATGCAATGATCTACATGCACATGATGGATTGATGCCTGGTTGCTTGTATGTTTGTTGCTGCCCTCATGCACAACTTCACAGATCTGGCTCCTTCAACCAGCGCACCTGTGAACATTGCCAGATAGTCCTGGTCACTCCTAGCAAACAGCTCCAGTGCCACATCTGTAGCAAGGTCCTCAGTGATGGGGTCCAGGAAAGCTGCCTTAAGGGTGGTGGGTGCAGCCTGCACAGCTACTGCTGTCCGGATGCGCGCAAACAGCCGCTCAGCATACTGCAGCACATCACCATAGGTGCCCCGTCCTTCATACAAGGCACCACCACCTGCATGCAAGCACAACCTTTTGTTGCTACAGCCACAACCTTCTGCTACTACAGCCCTGATGGAGAATTGGCCGGCACTGAACAGTGCATTTGCCCCGAGTGTGGATGTATTGGACAAGCTCTTAAACAGTTAAAGCCAAGGGTCAATAAGAAGGCCGGCTGCTGGCCAGTCTCAGTGCGCTTCGCTGTGCCTGCCTTGTGTAAGATTCAGCTCCTACCAACTCCTTGATCTGTTCTGTGAACATTGCATGTACGCATGTTGCAATTCTTTTAGCTTGACCCCGATCAGCCAAAACCTTGCGTAGGTTTTGATTCCTCCTTTCCTGCATGGGACCATGGACTGCAGCAGACCTAGCTCACAACCATATTACTTGCCCACAACCACTTCTGGTGCTGCTCCTGCTGTTGTTATCTTATCCCTTGCTCACCTGCATCCACTCTCTGCGCCTTAGCCACCCTGCCCTTGCTGGGCGTGGTGTCTGACACATGCCGTCCTGGACCAGATGGCTTCTTGGCCACATTGAGCTGCTGCTGCTGCAAGACTATGGTCTCTGGTGAGGGTGTCTCTGGGACTGTCATCTGAGATGGGCGGAAAGGGGTCCGGGCAGGCAACGCAACCTGGTCAACATCATAAGCAACACACAAGATGTAAGACTGCAACAGGAAGGAGCATTAGAGCTGCTCAAAGGGTGGAGGGAAGCTGCTGCCATAGGCACAGGGGGTGCTGCTTGGGAGGGATCACAATAGACCAGAAACTGACATCTGATCGTAACCTTGTAATCTATGTGGTTCCCTATAGCCATGGCAACATTTGCTAACAACACCAGCACCCTAGCCCTCTCAGAGACCACGCACCTGCAGTAAGCTGTCCTCTCCAGCATCATCAGGAGGCATGTTCTCCAACTCCCCGCCCCCCAGTCCCAGCTCTCTGCTACTGCTGCTGCCACCTCTGCCACCCCCTAGGCCACCAGGACCTGCCCAGAGGTCTGGAAGGGAGGCCATCATGCTTAGGGCAAACTCTCCCGTGGCTGCTTCTAGGTGGTGCTGCAGCAACCCCTTGGCCCGCTCCTCCAGCCGCGCGACAAATGCCATGTGGGCAGTACGCAGGGCAGCATGGAAGGCTACGTAGGGCTGCAGTACCTCCTTGCTGGGAGCTAAAACGAAGACATGCAGGGATGGCAGGGGCATTGTGTTAGGCAACTGCAGCATCAAAGCCTATGCTAAAGGCCATGTGGGCAGTACGCAGGGCAGCATGGAAGGCTACATAGGGCTGCAGTGCCTCCTTGCTGGGAGCTAAAGCGAAGACATGAAGGGGTGCCAGTGGCATGCTGTTAGGGCTACAACTGCAGGACCAAAGCCTATGCTACAACAGCAGCAGCAATTCTTATGCACGATTTGAGACAAAACATTGCCTGGGCTGCGTAAATCACCACAGCAAGCTTTATGCTCTTTGGTGCTCCTGAGTGGCGTCTGTGTGCTATTGAGTGATCTGCCAGAAAATTAAGCAGCTTGTCCCCAGGGTCCACAATCAAGAGGCTGCTGCAATGCTAATTGAACCCCACCTTGGCCATGCCTAGCTATGGTTCCTTATCCTACCTGAACGCATGGCACAATCTGCTGCAATGTCCAGAGCTCTCCTGAGCACAAAAGCCAGCCGTGCACATGCCGTCTCCAGCAGTGGCTTCAGCAGCTCTCGGGCTGTAGAGCGTGCAATGTCCTCAGCAGCACGTGCAGCACCTCCCAGATTGTTTTTCCCCTTGTAGGCCAGCAGCACATTGGCTATGCGATCCCGTGCCACAGCAGCTGCAAAACCAAAGAACAGGCACCTCAAGCACTGTTTCCAGCAAACATGGCCACCAGGCATGCATGCACGAAAATGAGGCAGACGCAAGTCTAGATTGAGGCAAGGTATGGCAGATATGAGATGGCTTAATGCTTCAAAGTCTGGTAGCAGGACATGGTGCCCGCGCAAGATTTCCCAAGATGTATCAGAGTCTATGTGCTTTCCCATGCCCCCAGGCCATCAGTCGTTGGTTCTCACCTGAGGGGAACTTCAGGCAGTTTGCAGCTTCCTGGAACTCGTTCAGGCACCTTTCAAAGGCTGCTCCACCAAACAGCTTCAGCC
Organism: Pseudopediastrum boryanum; assembly: GCA_963556185.1. Taxonomy (NCBI): domain Eukaryota; kingdom Viridiplantae; phylum Chlorophyta; class Chlorophyceae; order Sphaeropleales; family Hydrodictyaceae; genus Pseudopediastrum; species Pseudopediastrum boryanum. The sequence goes on from OY744496.1 coordinate 8,930,371, forward strand.
CGGCATTAGGAGGTCGCACTGGCTCAGCCACTCCTGGCCACTGCAAGCAGGAAGGAAGGCTGTTGATGCATTCTCAAAGTGACATGCCCATTTGCTGTCTGGCTGCTGCAGACAAGGTTATGAAGTAAAAGAACTTCATTGCGCCAGTAGGAAAGCTTCACAAACCAAAAAATCTGCATCCAATGTTCCTGAAAACTCAATCAGCTGCATTCAATGTTCCTGAAAATTCCGTACTCATGTCTGCTACGGATGCCACTCCTCCAGATAACCCTGTGACTGTGCAGGCACATCCCATCAGGCATGCTATGATTTAGCAAGCAGGAGTAGTCTACAAGCTAGAGCCTATTCCGTGTGTTGAACTGGAGGTATCTACAGTCATCCATATATGCTAGCACATCACCTGTGGCATCAGGGATGCTGTCCGCTCCTCATCAGTTGTCATGCCATGCTGGCTGGGGTCAGGGTCCGTGATGCCATTCAAGATGCTTTGCACCAGGTTGGCCATGGCTGATGTGTACTTCATGCCTGCACAAGATCAGACCGACCCTTGGTCAGAGTAAAGGTAAACAGGGGACCCTAGCTGTTGCCTGACTGACACAGGGTGGCAGGGTGTTAGGCGTGGCAGGGTGTTAGGCGTGTTTTGACTACACATGGTGTTAGGCGTACACTGCATGTCGATCAAAAGGCATGCAACAAGTGCGGGTCGGCAGGGTAACCTCCACTTTAGTGCCAATGCATTCATTGCTGGTAGGCTTTATGGACTGAACGGCACTTGGTGACGCATCCAATTTAATCAAATACAGATCTAGTATCAACACACTCATGCCCCTCAAATGCCCCTCATATTGCCAAGCTTTAATAGTACCACCCATCATTAAAAGCATCCACCCCACACCATCCACACCCCACACAAAAACGACACCCGGTTTTGTGTGGGGATGTTTGGGTCGGGGAAGCATGGGAGGGGCGGTTCAGGTGCTATTGGGTGGCTTTGTGTGGGCTGCTCACCTGCTGTCCTGAGTGCCACCACATCACTGCGCTCCCGTATCCGTGCATCTGCTGCCAGCAGCTCCCGTGCCAGTACCTCACAGCGCTCCTGCAGCAGTGCAAGCGTTGCAGGTGCAGCCTCCCGGTAGCGGCGTGCTAGCTCCTCCTCAAGGAACCTGGAGAGAAGAGTGAAGCAGAAGCGGAAAGTGCATGGGGGATGATGATCAGCCATGATGACTTCTGCTATGATTATAGGCAACACTTCGTAAGAAAAGATGCACAATCTAGACCTGTGCTGGTTGGCTTGAAAAGGAGCTCATCAGCTGTGAAACATGCATAAAATATTTTATTGGAGTTGACTATGCAGGCGGTTCGCTGTTCTCAGCTTACTTCAAGCACAAAAGCAGCAGAGGGCCGACAATATGCAGCCAGCCAATCATACACCATATGCAAAAATAGGCCACTAATCAGGGGGTACCTATTTACCCCTTTAGAACGGTGAAGGTGCCCACATGCCTCACATACCTCTTCAGGTTGCCGAAGCCTATCCTGGATGCAAAGCGCTCCTCATCAAATCCGTTGGCAATGTTCTCCCGGAGGTGCTTGAAGATGGAAATGTCCACTTCCTGCATTGCTTGCCGCCATTCACTGCTGCTTTGCACTGTTCGATCCTGCAAACGACGATTGGAACTCAGCTCCTGCACCTGACACCCTGTGCTCTAGTCCTCTGACAACCAGTACAATGCAGAGTAGGTCAGGAAGTCATTTTCATTCCCTCCAAAGGCTATGCAAGGTTCTTGCGAGCGGACTGCATTATTGCCACACCTTAGGGAGTGCCACAAAGAAGGGCTTGACAGAGGGTGGCAGGTAGCCTGTTGCACTAAGGTATCTGTCCACCTCCCATCTCTCAGCAAACTCCTTCAAGCGATTGTCAAACTTGCTGGCCACCACCACCTGCAGCATAGGACAGGCATCAAATTGTGCTTCAGGCTGACATCTCATGTGTCATTGATTACGGCTATGTGTGCTTTTCCTTGCTGTTCTGCTTAAATCCTTAGATGCGAGTAGGATGCACGCGCACGTGCTTGTCAGCTTGTCTGCAGACATCTCTTGTTGACTGCATGCATAGGTATGCATGGCATACCGGTAGCTGGCTATTGCATGTAGCAAGCAGCTCGTCACATTAAGGTGCATGTAATACCGTAGTATTAGGGGTAACATCAAGTATCAACCATCCAGTGTCTCAACCACACACAACATGTGCCACATAAAAGTGTATCACACTTCTGCATGTTGCAACAGCAACACGGAATATAGTAGATTGCACACTTGGATCCTGCATATAGCTCCTCACCGTGCGCTGGAAGTGTGGGTCCACCTCTTGTACCACCCTGAGCCAAAGAGAGCTAGCCCACTCCACAGAGCTCTGCTGTAGGAAAAGGATCAACCTAAACAAGACAGTAGGCATCAGTCTCAGTTTTCACAGCACTGTAATTCCATCAGTGTGAACAGAATCTACGCTCCTCTGTAGAATCGTGGTGGAGAGAAAGGGTGGCAGGAGAGGAGAGCAAGGGAGGGAGGCAAAATGGGGGAGGAAACCTGGGGACTGGAAAGGAGGGAGGGGGGAGAAGAAGGAGGGGGAAGGGGAAAAGAGGAAGGGATGGACAGAGAGGGGAGAGGAGGGGTGGGGGAAGGATAGAAGGAAGGGGGAGTCATTCTACTAGAACATTTCCGAATGCCCCATCATTAGGCCCTGCAACGTTACTGGGATGCTCTGATAGAGGCACCAGAAAGAATTGCATGACATGCGCTTGGAAAATCAGGCTGAAAGATGTGCGTGCGGGAAATGGCGTACCAAGTGCCAACCATAGCAGTGTAGGGACCTAGGATTCCTGGCCAGTATAGATGCTGCTGCTCAGTTTCTGTACCTGTGAGGAGGTGAAGCTTGCTCCTTGATCATCTTCATGATGTCATCTGGGGTGGAATCAGGCTCCCCATTGCGTGCCTGCATACATCAGCAAGTGAGCCCCTGCACTTTTATCCTATAGAGCTGAAGCTTGAGCATTGGCTCTGCTCATGTACCGCACCTTAAGTATGAAGCCTGGCGTGTCGATGATGGTCAGATTGGGGCAGTATGCATACCTGCATGGGATTAGGTGCTGTCAGCATATCTGTGGCATTCGCATTCAAGAAGCTTACAACAACCTGCTTCAACCTGTTGCTTCAACAGAAGGCCAGCTTACTGAGTGCTAGAGCTTAGGCTAGGTGCTTGGGTCCCAAGCGTACTCACTCTGCCCGCATGACGATGGGCTTTGATGATACTGAGGCATTGCCCATCTTCTTCAAATGCTCTTGTGTTCGCTGCATGATTGCATCTGACACAGCTGTCTCTGGTACAATGGGAGGACCATACTCATCAGAGTCTTCTTCCTGCAGCCTGCACCTGGGCTCCTCTGCAGAGGGATCATGCACCATCTGGACAATAAGGGGCCTCCTGGTGCCCATTTCCACCTCGCGTACATTGAAGCGGAACTGCAGAGGCGCACATTGCTGGCCTTAATTACCGTCTCCTGTGCTCCTCGACCAGCACGAGCCCCTTCACTTACGCCTAGGAAAGCTTCTAGAAGAGAGGACTTGCCGTCAGATTGGCCACCAATAGCGACTATCTCTGGGATTGGTAAGCTGCATGAATCGCCAAAAGCTACCGCAGCTGTTTGCAGACGACTGCAGCACGCATTGCAGTGAGCGAAAGCACCAGCATGGTCCCGTCAAGTACTGCTAGCCTACTGCTTGCCTGTAGGCTTCATATCGGAGCTTATACTCAGGGTTATCAAATATGTCTTGCTTGCTGCTTTTCCTTTCCCCTGAACGCCTCATGCTGCCCCTGTTTTGGTTTATACTTGCGTCTTCCCAGCGAGAGGCCGATGACATTGGATGATTCCGTCCCTATTGGTTTAGTGTTTTCAATATACGGTTATGGAAGGCCTATCATGATGCCTAAGCTCTGGTCATTCGCAGTCGAGCATGGGTTGAGACGGACAGCATCATGCTGAGCACAACTTCAAAGAGCAAGCAGACCGTGGCCTTTAGGGCAATTCCTTAGCAACAATAGGCGCATGCCCCATGTTGCGCCCCATCCCATTATGCATCTTGAGTTCTTGGCAGCTGCATTCAAATGTATGCTCCGTTGGTTAGTTACACAGGTGACCTTCGTCACTTCCGACGGTGAGTTTGCTCGGACACTGCCCCCGGACCCTTGCTCCACCCTCAAAGCTGGAACTGCGTTCAGAAATGGTACTCTTCGTGCGACTCTAGCTTCAACTTGTGCAGAGCGCAAGTGACTGGGTCGGGCACATCTTTTGAGGGGCCTGGTTTTATCGGCCTTCTCAAGCTGCACTGGTTGGGGCTGCGCGAGGCCGGTATATATCCACAGGTAGGCAATTCTGGCTACGTATCGAATGGCCTTTTGCCCAGGTCCAACATGGATGAACATGCCTTGCGCCGCCTTCTTGCGCCGACCCTGACCACGTCCGTAGTTTTGGTTATTCCCTTGTCGTTGCCATGGAAAGCTGGACATGGCCACATCAGACATTCATAAATTGTTGGAATAGGACCGATGGCGTTCTATCCGCTTTATGCAGGAATATCAGTGGACATGACGACGACCGAGCCCCTAGCAGTAGCAACTGGCAAGGTGGAGAAGCTGTCCAAGGCAGAGCGCAAGGAGAAGAAGAAGCAGCGCAAGCTCAAGGAGCAGGAGGTGGTCGCCTCTGAACCTTCAGCCAGCGATGACACTGCTGTGCAGCTAAACCTAGGCAGTGGCTTTGAGGAGGGGAAGAAGAAGAAGAAGAAAGACAAGAAGGCCAAGAAGGCGGCAGCTGAGGCAGAAGCCGTAGAGGCAGAAGATGTCAGCGTGAAGAGAAAGGCTGATTCTCAAGGTAGGGCATGCCAAGGCACTTTACCTGCCTTCCACATCCATTTTTGTGGGTCAGCAGCAGCACAAACATAATGCAGCAAGCAGCTGACAGATAGTTGCAGAGACAGTTCCATGCCGTGTATGAGGTTGACCACAGTAGCCATTGTACTGCTGCGCTACGGCATGCATGCATCTCTTGGCGGGCAGGAGGGTGCCTTGCCAGGTGCCTGACTGCCTCCCCTTTAGGAGCGCCCGGCTCACATAGCCACAATTAATGGGTGTATAGTCCATGAGGGAAACGCCATAGAAAAACACTGTGGTTGAGTCCCTTTTGGGGATCCCTGCAGCTGCAACTGCTGATTCCATCACCTTGAGGAGCCCCGTCGGGGCAGTTACCTCGTGGGTCTTACCCAGCATGTGACATCTCCTGTGTTCATTTACCACCTTCTGATCATCTCTTTTAGGATGCCATGTCGCCTGCTTTAACTCCCTGTATGCAACCTCGAAAGACTGTTCCGTGGGCCTGATTTTGCTATGGTCCCTGTTGAGAGGGCGTGACAAGTGAGATAGGTGCTTGCCTGAAGATCTCAACTCATGCTTTACTCTGGACTTGACGCTTATTCTTGGTCTTAAGTTGATGGTTACCTTCCAGTGCCTTACTTGTCCACATGCTTTCTTCTATTGCCATACAGGCCTGTCAAAGGAGGAGAAGAAGGCACTGAAGAAGGCCAAGCTCCAGAATGGTGCAGCTGTCACTACAGCCTCTGCTCCTTCCACATCCAGACCCCTAGCAGTTGTCGGTGATGCTGCACTCGCTTCCAGTAGCCCAGCCATCATCCGCAACTTGTACAAGGAGCACCCAGATGTAGTGGCTATGACCACCGAACAAGTCGCAACCTACCGGAAAGAGCGCACCACGATCGTCGAAGGCGCAGACTACAAGCCGGTTTTGAAATTCGAACAGACGGGGCTGCCGCAGGAGATGCTCCATTCAACTCGTGACTTTGTCACCCCCTCTCCCATCCAGAGTCAGTGCTGGCCCATCATTCTAGCAGGCCATGACCTCATTGGCATCGCAGCAACTGGCTCCGGTAAGACCCTAGGGTTTGGGCTCCCTATGATGCGCCACATAGCTGCACAGAAGGAGGCTGGGGTGGTGAGTGGCAAGGGGCCCTTTGCCATTGTGATGGCGCCCACGAGGGAGCTGGCGTTGCAGATCAGTGCAGTGCTGGAGGATGCCGGCAGCCGGTGTGGTATCAGCTGTGTTTGCGTGTATGGGGGGGTGCCGAAGGGGCCGCAGGTGCAGGCGCTGAGGGCTGGGGTGGATGTTGTTGTTGGGACACCGGGGCGCCTGGAGGACTTGATGGGAGATGGGGTGTGCAAGTTGAAGGTGAGGAGGAGGGGGGTGCGGGATTGTGGGTTGAGGTTGGATGTGGTGCAACTAGTCAAGGGATAGCCTGAGTGGATTTGCAGCAAAGACGGGAGTCGGCTAATGCTGACCACCATAGGGACATGAGGGACAGGATTGTTTGTGAACGCAAGGAGGACTATCTGATGACAAGATAGTGCGGTGGGGATTCAGCAGGGGCTAAGTTGACAGGGACTGATAAATGCTTTGTTAAATGTGCTTCTCTGTGTGTGTAGTATTAAGCACCCATTCCCAGGCTACTTGGCGGGGACCATATCTACCGGTAGTTCCTACGCTATGCAGCTATGCTCATCGAGTCAGCTTATGGCTTGTTCTTAGCGTATAATGAGTGTTGCTTTGTGATGAATTTTGTGGCTGCTCCAGCCATCATTCTGCCGTGTGTATAGAAGATACCCCGTCATCCTACAATGCACAGCACAATATCTTTAGGATTGTAAAATGTAATCTGCTTGCCTGTGTGATCACGTCAGGCCCCTCTTGTGCTCTTGTTCTCTACTCACAGAGTTTATCCGCTATCCATATTTTGCAGAGTGTCACATACCTAGTCCTGGACGAGGCTGACCGCATGCTGGATTTGGGCTTTGAGCCCCATATCAGAGCTATCTGCAACACAGTACGTGCAGACCGCCAAACCCTCATGTTCAGTGCGACATGGCCCACAGCAGTACAGCAGCTAGCTTCCAACTTCCTCAGCAACCCTATAAAGGTCACGATTGGGAGCCAGGATCTAGCTGCTAGCCACAGCGTCACACAAGTAGTGGAGGTGATAGAGCAGGGGAAGCGGGATGACCGGCTGCTGGAGCTCATGCAGAAATACCACAAGAGCCGGACCAATCGGATTATCATATTCGTGTTGTATAAGATGGAAGCGCCGAGGGTACAGCAGCTGCTGACGAGGCGGGGGTGGAAGGCGGGGTCGATTCATGGGGATATTAGCCAGGCGCAGCGGACGGCAGCAGTAGAGGCCTTTAAGGCAGGGACTGTGCCGCTGTTGATTGCTACAGATGTGGCAGCTAGGGGGTTGGATATTCCAGATGTGGAGGTGGTAATCAATTACAGCTTCCCACTGACGATTGAGGATTATGTGCATCGGATTGGGCGGACAGGGCGGGCGGGGAAGACAGGGGCGGCGCATACGTTCTTCACAGCAGCAGCAGATAAGCCTCGGTCAGGGGAGTTGATTAATGTGATGCGGGAGGCAAAGCAGCAGGTGCCAGAGGCGTTGTTGGCTTTTGGGACCACGGTGAAGAAGAAGGAGCATAAGCTGTATGGGGCACACTTCAAGGATGTGGATCTGAGCAAGAAGGCCACTAAGATCACCTTTGACGAGTAAGGGGCTGGTCCAAGAGTGCCCTTATGTAAACATAGTTGCGGCAGGGCTTTCGCTGCTGTTGTGTGGGCGCTGGAAGGGGGCCAGTTTTGTGGTTGTAAGAAGACCCTCTGCATTAAGAGGTGGTTGGCTTCGTTTGGTTGAGATGAGGTTGTGGATTCTGCATTCCATTGTTGCATGGGTAATGAGTGGCCAATGATAAGGCATGTTGATCTTCACAAGGGTAGTCTGCAGATCAGGTAAAGCACTGTACACTCAGCTCAGACTCCAAGGGTAGTGTAGTGCAAAGGAGATAATTGATTTTGAGGCCGTCCAGGAAAGAGGGAGAGGTTGGTGCTTAATTGGATTGGAGCTATTCATGCAGCCGTTCTGCTGTTCTCCACATGGCACAGCCAAGGGTGACTTTTGGTCTGCGATGTGTCAATGAGGAGGGTCTGCTATTGAAATTCAGGCAGGCTGTAGGTGGGGGTAGCTGTGCTGCGGGTGGCTCTGTGGGCTTGTACTGGGTCTAGAAGTTAGAGCATCTGCCTTGGAGATATTTGGAGGGTTTAGCTGTACTACTGGTGGGCAGTATCGATGAGGGGTTGTGACCACCAGTTAACTCACAGCCCGCCTTGATGGGATGCTGTGCATAAGTGGCAAGAGAGCGCATCAACAAATGCGCTTAGTGGCGGGAACACTGCAGGATTAGCAGTGTCCGCCTCTGTCTTCGACTGTGCTACTTCGCGAAGAGGGTTGGCCGCACGTCAATTCACTCATCCTGGATCAGGCGCGTGGGCTAGTAGTGGGTGCGTGGAAAAAGACGGCAAGCTTCAAGAGAGTTGTGTCTCTTCTAGTCTCGTTGGGTTCTTTCAAGAAATTCTTGGACGATCGGAGCAAACCCACTCCAGCTGGACCCGAGCCCAGGCACCCGACCGGATCGAAAGACAAAAAGCTTCCAATTGCTTCTGTCTCTCAGCACGTCCCAGAGCAAGCGAGGAGCGGTCCTGAGTATTTCCAGCACGCACTCCTGCTTTCAGCTGATCACCATGCCATCCGATCCCCACCCACGTGTCAAGTCGAACAACTTTTACCTCGCATGCTGCACTTCCGCGCCTGTCCCTAACACGTCGCCGATCAACTCCAGCACCCCCTCTACTAGCATCGTCTCCACTTGTTAACCCTTTTCAGCCTGACATACGGGAAACGGAGGCTTTACAGTATTCAGTAACAGAACGAGACCGCATGCTGCGGGGCAGCAGCATGTTCTACCCGTCACAACACCGCCACAGCGCCCACCGTCACTATCCATCCTGCTCCACCCCAGCAGCTGCTGCTTTGCACATCTAAACCTGAGCAGCTGCCCTAGCCCTCAGGGCCAGAGCCTTCTTCTTGGCCTCATAGAAAGAGGTGGCCTTGACCTTGCGCTTAGCCTCCAGCTCAGCAACAGCATCCTGGTGCTTCCAGCCAACCTGAGAAGCAGCAGAGCAAAGCACAGCTCGCAGTCAGAATACCCACATGAGACCACATCCTTCAAGACTATAGTATGCACACCTATCCCTGTCTCTGACCAGCATTGCTGTACATGGGCAAGAACACTATTTCTGAGGCAGGGCTTCTCTCATATTTTGAAGCCCTTAGAAGACATTGACCAAGCGTTCAGCTTCTTTGTTTTGCGTGGACCCTCATGGAGGCATTCCTTTGCTTGCTCCTACCTAATCTATGCTTCCATCGCTCTCGCTCCAGCCCATTGTCTCTAACATGCCGCAGGCCCCATGTTTTCATGGTCTCCATAGAGTTGGAACTCCATGTCATTTACAGCTCCTCAATAGCACAAGGCCAAAAGCCCTGCTCCAACACCCTTGATGACCAAATGCTGGTGTCAGCCCTTACCCACCAAGTCCCCGAGCTCTACGCCACACCCTCGTGAACCCTTGTAGCACTCTAGCATTGAGATACGGCTCAACAAAAACCCGCAACTTGCTATGGTGCAGCCATGGCATTGCAGGCCCCTGCCATGCCCTGCTGCTCCTGGATTGCTACTCATTCGCAACCTGACTGCTTGTGCACACCCGCCTGCCCTCTGCTCCCTGCCATGCTTTCAGCTTTTCCAAAAGCTGCAGCCTGGCTCTCCCCTCCTTTCCTCCCCTTACCAAACGCACATGTACCTGCAGTTGTTGCAGTTTCTAGCCCATGCTGTCCAATCCGCCATCTGTTGAACACATTACTGGCCCAACTACCCAGATCACGCATCTCCCCACACTCTCAAAGCACATCACAGCGCCACATCCCACTTCTGGTCAGCTATTCTAGGCTCCCACAAGGCAGCTGTTGCTACCCCTCTAAACCCTCAACTGCTGCCAGCTCTCCAACAAACTTGTTCAAGCCTTGCCCCCATCCTCAGAGCCCTTGCCCATTTTCACATCAAACACACCCGTTGGCCATGTTGCCGTCTTTAGTCCGGTTTTAATCTGGTAAATGGAGCTGCCAAGCTTGTCTGCCCCTCCTGCTTTACCCTGATCAATGTCATAACAAGATGCCCACAGGTCTAGCCACCGGACGAGAGTCTCTCTCTCTCTTTCTCCCTTAACTCATTCCACCAAACACAGCCAACACCCTTGTGCAGCCCTGGGCAATTCAGAGTACCCCCCCCCCCCTTCTGCTACTGGAACCCTCCATGCACCCTTGCTTCGTCTTCCTGTGCCTGGCACCTCCTCCCCAATACTTGCCCCCCCCCCCCGGTTCTGCTGCACCCCCTTTTCCCCATCCCTGACTCCCCCCATCACTCACCGACTGTGCCAAGTTGCCCAGCTTGCAGAACCTGTGTCCATGCTGCAGCCGCAGCACCTGCAGTGCATCTGGCACCACCAGGCGCTTCACCTTGTCATAGGGGGGAGGCACACCCTCATAGCACTTGAGGCGCTCAAGGGCAGCAGCGCCACGCTTGGTCTTGTGGGGGACCATGCTGGAGGAAGAAGAAAAGGAGGGGTGAAGGGAGAGGGTTCAGGGCAAGTGAGATACATTGGGGCAAGCAGATGTTGTACATATGTTCCCAGCTTGCGCTGAGACAGCGGAAAGTAACAAGAACAATATTGGTGCCCTGCCTGCAAAACAAAGTCTGCTGGTCCCAGGATTATCACACATCCAGGGCAGTGCCTGACCTGCATTTTTCCTAACTCAGAACATGCTAGCCCAGAGAAAAAGAGTACGACCTCTGAAAGGCAGTGTGCCCATGTGAGCGAAAACACAGCTGCTGATGTACATCTTGCTACTAATGCTGCTTCTCTTGCATCCTACCCAAGCTGCTGCTGCTCCTGTTACTCGGTTGCTATGATGAAGGCATGCACCCCTGGTGCTGCTTCTCTCCTTACTTGGCAGCCCTACTCCTAAGGCAAGACCACTCTCCCAACCCATGCACAACCTCTCTGCTGCTATCTGCTGCTTCTATTGTCATCTGGCCTTAGCCAAAAGTTCCATCTATGTGTGTGCTATTTCCTGTTTGCACCCCTATTCCACAGTTGAAGTGCTAAACCCCTGTCGTGGTCTCTGCTTTGTGCTGCTCCTCATGCTGCCATGGCCAAGGGTTAGGGGCATCCTCAGACCCTACTGCCGTGCTGATCCAGTAACTGCCTGCACCTCTGCAGCTGCAGCCCTGTTAACTGTCCTGGAACAGCCTGTGCTGGGTGTGCAACTGCTCCAGACGGGTCCCAGAGGAAAGAAAGTCATGCAACTGCTGCGCCTCTGCACCCTCGGGCAGAAGCTTCTTGAGACTCGGCAGCTTCATCAATCTGACCGCAGACGCTTCGCCTCCTACTGCTGGTGTGTGCTGACTAGTACTGCTCTACTGCTGCTGCTTGGCTCCCCTGCTCCCAGCTGCTGCACTGCTAGACACTCACCCACGCACTGTCCTCCAGAAGATGCGGGAGGGTGCGCGGAAATGCCAGGCTCCAGCCCTGTTAGGGTTGGTGTTGTGCTTCTTCCTCAGGAACCTCTCATACTTCATCTTTTGACGCACCATCCCACCAGAGATGCTTACTTCCTCGCATCTGGTGATCACCTGTCAGGAGCACCAAGATGGTTTAAAGGCACTCCTCGAACTTTGCAAAGTTCCTTGAATGTATTCGCACTCTGCAGCTCTGAAAAGATGTAGGCTTTACTTACGATTTGGTGACCCGACAGGATCTGCTTGGCCACTACTGAGGCGAGACGCCCCAGCATGTGAGCCCTGGCATCAATCACTATTGTCTGCAGATAAGGATAAAGCCATGTATCAGCCCCATGAGCTGCTCCTAGGCCACAGCAAACGCTGGCGTCTGACGGCGGGCATGCCTGACCGAGAGCTCATTTGAGCCAGCTAACGCACACACCTTCGGCATGATGCCTATCCCTGCCAACAAACCGCTGCTGCTGTCGGGAAAGAGGGCGGCAAACGGTCCAGAATAGGCATATAAAGTTTCCAGTGCTTAACTCGGGTGCTGTCTGGCAGTAGCTGGCAGGGGTGCTACAACCACAGGCTCGTCTTCAACTTGAGCATTCGCTACAGTACCCATCAATGGCCCCGGTTGGTGTGTGGAGCACGACTGCATATCAGCTTGGATGCACAGTCAGTGAGGGCAGTAAGTGTGATCGCTGAGCAGACACCCTTTGGGATACGTGCTAATATTTCGGCTCTAGTCTGGGCAGGGTCCCAAAGCTTTGGACACATACATCCCGGCGCTACAAGAATGCGTTGTTTGCTCATAAAATAATATGGTGGCTGGTCGAAGTGTACAGGTTTCTGTGGGAGTTGTCTTTCAGCTGCCGATAGGGTGGATGCAGCCAAGTACCCCTCGGTTTATGTATCCGGACACGCGTGCAGCAACATACAGCGGTCTTGCAAACACTTGGCGCCCTCAATGCCCAGCTCACAATTTGCCGCGATGCTTCCCAGCCAGGAGAGCAACAAGCAGCATCTACAGAAAGCGAACGGGGGGGGGCAACTGCACAGCCTTTACTGCTTCTTCCTCTTCTTGTCCCCTTTCCGCTCTTCTCTCTCTCCATCCTCTCCCTCATCCAAACTATCGAGGTCAAACTGCTGCTCCACCTGCTCCCGCACATCTGGATTGCTCTTCAGCTGCAGCTGGGCCAGCGCCCGCATCAGCGACGCTTGCCACTGCTCCATAACCATCATATTGCTGACTTCGCCTTGCAAAATCCCCGCCTGTATAGCTGCCCCCAGGGCAACAGCCTCGTCAGGGTCTACAGCAGCTACCTCAGGTTCTAGCCCTGTCATGTTTCTGATAAACCGCTTTACTGCTGGCATCCGTGTAGCACCCCCAACCAGCAGCACCTTTGAAACAGCACCTCGCTGCTTTGGCCTGATTTCCATCTTCAGCTGCAGGGCATACCAGCAGCGGGGTTTAGCATAATGGCACCTGGTAAGATCAGGCAATGCTTAATGATGCTCTCGGCATCTCCTTTGTTTTCAAGTTTTACAAACACAGCAGCCTCTCCCCCCTGTTCCACCTATTGTAACACTTACAATCCTCGTCCAGCTATTCATACGATTACGATTACGATTACATCATGGCCCCTCAAAGGGGGCGCCCGTACGGAGCCAGCCTAGGCTCCATGGGCAGAAATACTGGAACCTGGTCCATCAGAAGTGAATGTCTCAGCAATATCACCTCTTGGTCCACAAGAAAAGGTATCGAAAATACGACCTTGCCATTCATCCCCGAATAATGACAAATCAAAGTAAGGATTATAGTCCTCACATTCCTCCGACCTCCGAAATTCCATGCATTCATAAACAAACTTTGCAACTTGGAAACTTGGCTCTTGGTCCATGAACAATCTCACGTTGTCTGAATTATGCTTCATTGTACAAGAAGCTTCCTGGCAACCTCCAAACTGTGCAAACAAAACGGTATCATACTTCTCACGAATTCTATCATATGCTGGGCATTCAAAGAGAAAGTGTACCTCGTCCTCAACCACTGTGCAAGAGCATTTTGAACATACACGATGCTGCCTTGGCAGTTTGGGACGAGCCCACCTCCCAGTTTCAATAGCAAGATGGTGTGCACCAGTACGAAACCGCATTAACTGTTTCACATAAGTAAACGGGATACCTGATGTGTGCCTGATATACCTTGGCATACCCTGAGGATAGCCAGCCTCTAACTCCTCCTGAGGGATGTCTCCCGTCATAAACCACGAATGATATGTGGAAAGCTTGATCAAATTTGAGCTGACAGATTGCCTGGGGTTTGCATATGCGGCCACCTTGTCCCATGGCTCTTGCAACATGGTATCCCAAGCACCCCACACTTTAAGCCATGGAATAGCTGCAAGTTTATCATTGTCCGGCTCAGCTAGGCCATTTGTTGCCAGAAACTCTGCAATGGTCCCATCTGCGTCTCTACCCTGAGAAAGAGAGCGTACTGTATGCATAAACCGTCCAGCCCAGCTCTTAGGAGCAGAACCAACCCCCTCGCCTGCGTAAGATGCCAAAGACTCACGCACAGCCATGCCCAATAGGCTATCAGAGGGCACTTTGCAAAGCCTACGCCATAGATCAATAGAGGCTCGTAACCAACCCTTTGCCACTGGATTCATGCACATCTCCTTATGCACCACAGTTGTTGGCACAGACTTCCTCATAATAGTCTTTGCACTCAGCGGTGATCACCCCTTCTCCCAGATGTTTTCCGGCCTTTTTCTTTTTGAATGTTATTCATTGTGTTTTTAACTTCCTTTACAAGCACCCATGGCCCGCTGAGTGTCTTGCACCCTCTTATGCCCATTTTCGACTCCCGCCCCTCACTCACCATTTCCCTCTTCCACTGTGGCACCCCTTTCTGCGCCATTTTCTCCTGTGCCTTCTGATAGTCCATGATGACTTGATTCAAGTCAACTCCCGCCTGCCAACATGCCTGGTCCAGAGGCAGGCGGCAGCGGCGGAAGAGCCCCTCGCTCATTGCATCTAGCTGTTGCTGTGTGAGGGTGACTTGGAGGGGTCCTCCATTTGGACCACCTACTGGCATCCTGGATGGAACAAACAGCAGCGAGAGTACAAGTAGTGATCATGGTCAGACATCTTTGCACAGGAAACGTGACCAAAAAACAAACTTAGCCACTTCATGATCACATCTCTTTTCTGCAGCAGGGCATGTTCTGTCCTCAAGCTGTTTTCGGAGCAGCTTGCAGTGGGGGCTTTTGGGACTTCTGCCATGCCAACATCATGAGATGCAGCATAGAAGCAACAACAGCAGCAGCTGAAAAGCACATCACTCAGAGAACCTAGCTGCCCTGCTGCTGCTGCTGCTGCTGCTGCTGTGGGATTGTGATATGCAGGGGACCACCAGGTTCAGGCCACCTTATGGCATGCTGGGACAACCAAAAGGCAGCAGCAGCAGCAGCAGCAACTTTAATGCCTTCATTTATTTGTGCTGCAAGTGTTTTACGACGTTGGGTACGAACCAGTGCTAGACTAACTTCAAGCGCTTCAGGAAGCTCCCAGAGGTATGGAAGCTGCCCTATGCGTTTGGAACTCCAAGTACCCTGACCGTATGGGGTTCAACTACATTGGAACTTTGGTACGTTATTTCTGCTTACCCGCAAAGGCATGCACAGGCTCGCCTTGCTAATCACATGGAAGTCCTTCCCTCACTCCTGCATGGGCCGCCTGTCTTTACAGCAGACTTTCAGCAAAACCCTACAGGACTATATACATTCCCTGCAACTGCCAAACACTTTCAGATCTTACTTGTTACTGCGTCTGGCCTTCTTTAGTCTCACATTGCTATGCGTCACTGGGGGACAGCTGAGATAGGCCTGGACCTGTCGGTTTATGATTCTTCCTCTAATTCAGGGATTGGATTTAGGTTTCTGGCCAACTAGGGTTTTGGGTTTAGGTAGAACTTTTTGGTCCCCTGCTCTCACCTGAGTACCACCTCCTCAGCCTCACTCAGCTGCACCTTGGCATACTCAGCTAGTGCCTTGAGTCGTGCTGCTATTGCAGGGGCACTGCAGTCCACCCCTGCTGGCTTGAGGTACTTATCCTTCAACCAGGATACAATGAGGGCGTCCCAGTCATCACCTCCTAAGTAAGCATCACCACCTGTGGGTAAAAAAGGAGGGGAAGAGTACATTCTATAACATGAATTAATCCCAATATGTCTAGGCGTATCTAGTCATACGTGCCAAAGACAACCCGTATTCTGTTTCACCTCGCTGTTCTTTGTGACGGCTTGAGATGCGGGGCCTATGGCACTTTTTGTTATGGCATATTTGAAATGTAATAACACCAATGATCTAAGAATCTGCAAGGAGGCTTCCAAGAGCTGCCTGCAGGAACAAGTCATACAGTGTCATATAGAGGTTGCAAATCCACTACAAGAGCAGCCAATATATTGAGATGTGCTCTTGTGTGTGTGTGGGGGGGGGGGGAGGTCTGGTGCAGTCCACTCCTGCAGGCGTAGGGTGCAGGATAATCCTTCAACCAGACACAATTAGGGCATCCCAATCATCACTTCCTATGCAAGCATCGCCACCTACAGACCTTGCCCCTCTCTCTCAACCCCCTCACCTGCAGACCACACCAACACTACAGGTTCCCACCTCCAGGAAGCTAACAACATATGTCCTATGAGCCAAGCTGAAACCCTCAACCTGCCTCTGTTCCATCCCTAGAACTCACATTC